>CM026389.1:16895831-16941776 GCA_014843695.1 Archivesica marissinica | reverse complement strand
CCCCGTTGGTACACAATCGTGTGCGAGCAGGAGTGGGAGATATGAAAACCGAACACACTCTGAGATAAATGAAACCCACATAGCCCCTAAACATCATAGCATTGTAATTTTAATAGTTTATTAACTATATATCTATCTTCCGCTAATGTCGAACCCCTCGCGGTTCTTTGATCTTTGAATCATCTTAGCTAATTTAGTCGCCCAAATGCATTTATGCGGTGGCGACTTTAAATAAACTTATATAGCAAGTATTACAATATGTGAATGCCCCAGTAGCATCTGTGTAATTAATCTGATTTTTAAATATTCTTGAATATGGCTTTGTATGTATAGTGTCAAGCCTATTGTTTATTAAAATGTTCTTTAAAAAAAAATTGGTTTTGAACCAGAAACCAATTATTCAGACCCCAAGTGTCTGTGCGGATTTGCACTGTCCCTGTGACCGTCCGACCTAATATTTCCAGTCAGGGCAGTGACGGCTTCGGCTATGGCGGGGGCATTCATCATTACTGTGATATATTCAGCTGTATATTCACACATTTTCAAATAAAAACATGTATAATTCAGAATACGATGTTGATACACCGTTACGTATATACACTTATATAGCCACTTGTCACCGTATACGGCTCCCTTCGAAACTAGTTCCTAGAGCCCTAACATGGTGTCACAATGTACAATAATGCCATTGTCAACGATTATTGAAATGATTCAAAATAATCCAAAATATTAAAGTGACTATTTCTAAGGTAGGTCCACTCGCCTTGTGTGTGTTTTACGTTTATTTATCGTCGCTACTGGTTGCCCATATGAGCGATGCCTCCCGAAGAGATTTATCATTTTAGATATTTGGAGGATAGTGCAATGATACAGACAGAGACACATTCCAGAGTCTCTTCTGGTTCTTTTATGTACACAGTGTACATCACCGATAAGAGACCTCGATTTAAAGTCCCATCTGAAAGACTGTTAATTTTATTAGGGTCAGACGGGGAGTCGAACCTGCGATCCCTGAATTACCAGTCCTGCATTTTACCACTCACCCATGACAGAACAATCGATTCTTTGAATAAATTAGATAAATATAATTATGGTGTGATTTTGCGTCTGATTTTGCGTCAACATATAATTTATAAGCGCTCATTGAAAGATGTTATAGATAGATTCTGAGCCTAATAAAAATTAATTGTCGTCTGCTACAAATATTTGAACTATTTATAGGCTTTATGTTACCCAGCATGCATAGAGTTAAATAAGTTATTGTTGTACATACTCTTCTCGCAATAGTTTCCATCAAATCCAACTTGGCAAATGCAATCGTATCCGTCAGTCAAGTCGCTACATGTACCATTGTTGAAACAGATATGACCATTACAATTATCAAAAATATCTGAAATAGAATTATTTTTATTAGTTTCTACAAATTTATTTTAGCTCAATTGCGAAATAAGTTCATACAACATTAGTTATATCGCTCTCGAGACCTCATTCCTGATGGAATCCATCGCCACGATGGAGAGAAAGGAGGCAATGCAAAATTTAAATAGTTTGCCAAAGGACATACTCGTAATGACAATAGCTTGACACAAACTCCGGGCCTCTCACACCTGAAACGAACGCACCACAACTACCACTACCACCACCTCTACCACTGTGCTCTCATGACTCCACATTATTTTTAGATCATTACTTTTATTCTATACCATAGGCAACGGTAACATAAATTAAATTATAGCCTGCGAATAGGCGTCGATATATTTTGCATGGTCAGGCTACAGGTTAACCACTGGTCCGTCTCTACCAGACTGGAACCCAGGCTACAGGTGAACCACTGGTCCGTCTCTACTAGGCTGGAACCCAGGCTACAGGTGAACCACTGGTCCGTCTCTACCAGACTAGAACCCAGGCTACAGGTGAACCACTGGTCCGTCTCTACTAGGCTCGAACCCAGGCTACAGGTGAACCACTGGTCCGTCTCTACTAGGCTGGAACCCAGGCTACAGGTACACCACTGGTCCGTCTCTACCAGACTAGAACCCAGGCTACAGGTGAACCACTGGTCCGTCTCTACCAGACTAGAACCCAGGCTACAGGTGAATCACTGGTCCGTCTCTACCAGGCTGCATACATTAGTGTGCTAATGGGAAATCATAAAGTTAACATGAAAAGCGCAGGATGAAACCGTGTGTGTGTTTTTGATTTGTATACTGTACATGGTCAACTCTGGAAAATTGATTTATATACTGTACATGGTGCACTCTGGAGCATTGATTTGTATACTGTACATGGTCCACTCTGGAACATTGATTTGAATACTGTACATGGTCCACTTTGGAAAATTGATTTGTAAACTGTACATGGTCCACTTTGGAACATTGAGTTGTATACTGTACATGGTCCACTTTGGAACATTGATTTGTATACTGTACATGGTCCTCTTTGGAACATTGATTTGCATACTGTATATTGTGCCCTCTGGAGCATTGATTTGTATACTGTACAGTGTGCACTCTGGAGCATTGATTTGTATACTGTACAGGGTGCACTCTGAAACATTGATTTGTATACTGTACAGGGACCACTCTGGAGCATTGATTTTGTATACTGTACCGGGTCCACACTGGAGCATTGATTTGCATACTGTACAGGGTCCACTCTGGAGCATTGATTTGCATACTGTACAGGTGCACTCTGGAACATTGATTTGTATACTGTACAGGGTCCACTCTGGAACATTGATTTGCATACTGTACAGGGTCCACTCTGGAGCATTGATTTGTATACTGTACACGGTCCACTTTGGAACATTGATTTGTATACTGTATAGGGTCCACTCTGGAGCATTGATTTGTATACTGTAAAGTGTGCACTCTGGAGCATTGATTTTCATACTATACAGGGTGCACTCTGGAACATTGATTTGTACACTATACTGGGTGCACTCTGGAACATTGATTTGAATACTGCACAGGGTCCACTCTGGAGCATTAATTTGTATACTGTACAGGGTCTACTTTGGAACATTGATTTGTTTACTGTACATGGTGCACTCTGGAACATTGATTTATATACTGTACATGGTCCACTCTGGAACATTGATTTGAATACTGTACAGGGTCCACTCTGGAACATTGATATGTATACTGTACAGGGTCCACTCTGGAACATTTATTTGTTTACTGTACAGGGTCCACTTTGGAACATGGATTTGTATGCTGTACACGGTCCACTTTGTAACATTGATATGCATACTGTACAGTGTGCACTCTGGAACATTGATTTGTATACTGTACAGTGTCCAATCTGGAACATTGATTTGAATACTGTACAGGGTCCACTTTGGAACATTGATTTTTATACTGTACAGTGTGCACTCTGGAACATTGCTTTGTATACTGTACAGTGTCCACTCTGGACGTTGATTTGTATACTGTACAGGGTCCACTCTGGAACATTGATTTGTATACTGTACAGTGTGCACTCTGGAGCATTGATTTGTATACTGTACAGGGTGCACTCTGAAACATTGATTTGTATACTGTACAGGGTCCACTCTGGAGCATTGATTTGTATACTGTACCGGGTCCACTCTGGAGCATTGATTTGCATACTGTACAGGGTCCACTCTGGAGCATTGATTTGCATACTGTACAGGTGCACTCTGGAACATTGATTTGTATACTGTACAGGGTCCACTCTGGAGCATTGATTTGTATACTGTACAGGGTCCACTTTGGAACATTGATTTGTATACTGTACAGTGTGCACTCTGGAGCATTGATTTGCATACTATACAGGGTGCACTCTGGAACATTGATTTGTACACTGTACTGGGTGCAGTCTGGAACATTGATTTGAATACTGTACAGGGTCCACTCTGGAGCATTAATTTGTATACTGTACAGGGTCCACTTTGGAACATTGATTTGTTTACTGTACAGGGTTCACTTTGGAACATTGATATGCATACTGTACAGTGTGCACTCTGGAACATTGATTTGAATACTGTACAGGGTCCACTTTGGAACATTGATTTGTATACTGTACAGGGTCCATTTCCGAACATTGATTTGAATACTGTACAGTGTGCACTCTGGAACATTGATTTGTATACTGTAGAGGGTCCACTCTGGAACATTGATTTGCATACTGTACAGGGTCCACTCTGGAGCATAGATTTGTATACTGTACAGGGTCCACTTTGGAACATTGATTTGTATACTGTACATGGTCCACTCTAGAGCATTGATTTATATACTGTACAGTATGCACTCTGGAGCATTGATTTGTATACTGTACATGGTCCACTCTGGAACATTGATTTGTATACTGTACAGGGTGCACTATGGAGCATTGATTTGTATACTGTACAGGGTGCACTCTGGAACATTGATTTGTACACTGTACTGGGTGCACTCTGGAACATTGATTTGTATACTGTACAGCGTCCACTCTGGAGCACTAATTTGTATACTGTACAGTGTGCACTCTGGAGCATTGATTTGTATACTGTACATGGTCCAATCTGGAACATTGATTTGTATACTGTACAGGGTCCACTCTGGAACATTGATTTGTATACTGTACATTGTGCACTCTGAAACATTGATTTGTATACTGTACAGGGACCACTCTGGAGCATTGATTTGTATACTGTAACGGGTCCACTCTGGAGCATTGATTTGCATACTGTACAGGGTCCACTCTGGAGCATTGATTTGTATACTGTACAGGTGCACTCTGGAACATTGATTTGTATACTGTACAGGGTCCACTCTGGATCATTCATTTGCATACTGCACAGGGTCCACTCTGGAGCATTGATTTGTAGGCTGTACAGGGTCCACTTTGGAACATTGATTTGTATACTGTACAGGGTCCACTCTGGAGCAGCATTGATTTGTATACTGTACAGTGTGCACTCTGGAGCATTGATTTGGATACTATACAGGGTGCACTCTGGAACATTGATTTGTACACTGTACAGGGTGCACTCTGGAACATTGATTTGTATACTGTACAGGGTCCACTCTGGAGCATTAATTTGTATACTGTACAGGGTCCACTTTGGAACATTGATTTGTTTACTGTACAGTGTCCACTTTGGAACATTGATTTGAATACTGTACAGGGTCCACTCTGGAACATTGATTTGCATACTGTACAGGGTGCACTCTGGAACATTGATTTGTATACTGTACAGGGTGCACTCTGGAACATTGATTTGTATACTGTACAGGGTCCACTCTGGAACATTGATTTGTATATTGTACAGGGTCCACTCTGGAACACTGATTTGTATACAGTACATGGTCCTCTTTGGAACATTTATTTTTATACTGTATATTGTGCACTCTGTAGTATTGATTTGCATACTGTACAGGGTGCACTCTGGAACATTGATTTGTATACTGTACAGGGTGCACTCTGGAACATTGATTAGTATACTGTACAGGGACCACTCTGGAGCATTGATTTGTATACTGTACAGGGTCCACTCTGGAGCATTGATTTGTATACTGTACAGGGCCCACTTTGGAGCATTGATTTGTATACTGTACAGTGTGCACTCTGGAGCATTGATTTGTATGCTGTACAGGGTGCACTCTGGAACATTGATTTGTATACTGTACTGGGTGCACTCTGGAACATTGATTTGTATACTGTACAGGGTCCACTCTGGAGCATTAATTAGTATACTGTACAGGGTCCACTTTGGAACATTGATTTGCTTACTGTACAGGGTCCACATTGGAACATTGATTTGTATACTGTACATGGTGCACTCTGGAACATTGATTTATATACTGTACATGGTCCACTCTGGAACATTGATTTGAATACTGTACAGGGTCCACTCTGGAACATTGATGTGTATACTGTACAGGGTCCACTCTGGAACATTGATTTGTTTACTGTACAGGGTCCACTTTGGAACATTGATTTGTATGATGTACAGGATCCACTTTGGAACATTCATTTGCATACTGTACAATGTGCACTCTGGAACATTGATTTGTATACTGTACAGTGTCCACTCTGGAACATTGATTTGTATTCTGTACAGGGTGCACTCTGGAGCATTGATTTGTATACTGTACAGTGTCCACTCTGGACGTTGATTTGTATACTGTACAGGGTCCACACTGGAACATTGATTTGTATACTGTACATGGTGAACTCTGGAACATTGATTTGTACACTGTACTGGGTGCACTCTGGAACATTGAATTGGTTACTGTACAGGTTCCACTCTGGAGCATTAATTTGTATACTGTACAGGGTCCACTCTGGAACATTGATTTGTATACTGTACAGGGTCCACTCTGGAACATTGATTTGTATACTGTACATTGTGCACTCTGGAGCATTGATTTGTATACTGTACATGGTGCACTCTGGTGCATTGATTTGTATACTGTACAGTGTCCACTCTGGAGAAGTAATTTGTATACTGTACAGGTTCCACTCTGGAACATTGATTTGTATACTGTACAGGGTCCACTCTGGAACATTGATTTGTATACTGTACAGGGTCCACTCTGGTGCATTGATTTGTATACTGTACAGGGTCCACTCTGGAACATTGATTTGTATACTGTACATGGTCCACTCTGGAACATTGATTTGTATTCTGTAAGGGTCCACTCTGGTGCATTGATTTGTATACTGTACAGTGTCCACTCTGGAGCAGTGATTTGTATACTGTACAGGTCCCCTCTGGAACATTGATTTGTATACTGTACAGGGTCCACTCTGGAACATTGATTTTTATACTGTACATGGTCCACTCTGGTGCATTGATTTGTATACTGTACAAGGTCCACTCTGGAACATTGATTTGTATACTGTACATGGTCCACTCTGGAACATTGAATTGTATTCTGTATAGGGTGCACTCTGGAGCATTGATTTGTATACTGTACATGGTCACTCTGGAACATTGATTGTTATACTGTACAGGGTCCACTCTGGAACAATGATTTGTATACTGTACATGGTCCTCTCTGGAACATTGATTTGTATACTGTACAGGGTCCACTCTGGATCATTGATTTGCATACTGTACAGGGTCCACTCTGGAGCATTGATTTGTATACTGTACAGGGTCCACTCTGGAACATTGATTTGTATACTGTACAGGGTCCACTCTGGAGCATTGATTTGTATACTGTACAGGGTGCACTCTGGAGCATTGATTTGTATACTATACAGGGTGCACTCTGGAACATTGATTTGTACACTGTACAGGGTGCACTCTGGAACATTGATTTGTATACTGTACAGGGTCCACTCTGGAGCATAATTTGTATACTGTACAGGGTCCACTTTGGAACATTGATTTGTTTACTGTACAGGGTCCACTTTGGAACATTGATTTGAATACTGTACAGGGTCCACTCTGGAACATTGATTTGCATACTGTACAGGGTGCACTCTGGAACATTGATTTGTATACTGTACAGGGTCCACTCTGGAGCATTGATTTGTATACTGTACAGGGCCCACTTTGGAGCATTGATTTGTATACTGTACAGTGTGCACTCTGGAGCATTGATTTGTATGCTGTACAGGGTGCACTCTGGAACATTGATTTGTATACTGTACTGGGTGCACTCTGGAACATTGATTTGTATACTGTACAGGGTCCACTCTGGAGCATTAATTAGTATACTGTACAGGGTCCACTTTGGAACATTGATTTGCTTACTGTACAGGGTCCACATTGGAACATTGATTTGTATACTGTACATGGTGCACTCTGGAACATTGATTTATATACTGTACATGGTCCACTCTGGAACATTGATTTGAATACTGTACAGGGTCCACTCTGGAACATTGATGTGTATACTGTACAGGGTCCACTCTGGAACATTGATTTGTTTACTGTACAGGGTCCACTTTGGAACATTGATTTGTATGATGTACAGGATCCACTTTGGAACATTCATTTGCATACTGTACAGTGTGCACTCTGGAACATTGATTTGTATACTGTACAGTGTCCACTCTGGAACATTGATTTGTATACTGTACAGGGTGCACTCTGGAGCATTGATTTGTATACTGTACAGTGTCCACTCTGGACGTTGATTTGTATACTGTACAGGGTCCACACTGGAACATTGATTTGTATACTGTACATGGTGAACTCTGGAACATTGATTTGTACACTGTACTGGGTGCACTCTGGAACATTGAATTGTTTACTGTACAGGTTCCACTCTGGAGCATTAATTTGTATACTGTACAGGGTCCACTCTGGAACATTGATTTGTATACTGTACAGGGTCCACTCTGGAACATTGATTTGTATACTGTACATTGTGCACTCTGGAGCATTGATTTGTATACTGTACATGGTGCACTCTGGTGCATTGATTTGTATACTGTACAGTGTCCACTCTGGAGAAGTGATTTGTATACTGTACAGGTTCCACTCTGGAACATTGATTTGTATACTGTACAGGGTCCACTCTGGAACATTGATTTGTATACTGTACAGGGTCCACTCTGGTGCATTGATTTGAATACTGTACAGGGTCCACTCTGGAACATTGATTTGTATACTGTACATGGTCCACTCTGGAACATTGATTTGTATTCTGTATAGGGTCCACTCTGGTGCATTGATTTGTATACTGTACAGTGTCCACTCTGGAGCAGTGATTTGTATACTGTACAGGTTCCCCTCTGGAACATTGATTTGTATACTGTACAGGGTCCACTCTGGAACATTGATTTTTATACTGTACATGGTCCACTCTGGTGCATTGATTTGTATACTGTACAGGGTCCACTCTGGAACATTGATTTGTATACTGTACATGGTCCACTCTGGAACATTGAATTGTATTCTGTATAGGGTGCACTCTGGAGCATTGATTTGTATACTGTACATGGTCACTCTGGAACATTGATTGTTATGCTGTACAGGGTCCACTCTGGAACAATGATTTGTATACTGTACATGGTCCTCTCTGGAACATTGATTTGTATACTGTACAGGGTCCACTCTGGATCATTGATTTGCATACTGTACAGGGTCCACTCTGGAGCATTGATTTGTAGGCTGTACAGGGTCCACTTTGGAACATTGATTTGTATACTGTACAGGGTCCACTCTGGAGCATTGATTTGTATACAGTACAGTGTGCACTCTGGAGCATTGATTTGTATACTATACAGGGTGCACTCTGGAACATTGATTTGTACACTGTACAGGGTGCAGTCTGGAACATTGATTTGTATTCTGTACAGGGTCCACTCTGGAGCATTAATTTGTATACTGTACAGGGTCCACTTTGGAACATTGATTTGTTTACTGTACAGGGTCCACTTTGGAACATTGATTTGAATACTGTACAGGGTCCACTCTGGAACATTGATTTGCATACTGTACAGGGTGCACTCTGGAACATTGATTTGTATACTGTACAGGGTGCACTCTGGAACATTGATTTGTATACTGTACAGGGTCCACTCTGGAACATTGATTTGTATACTGCACATGGTCCACTCTGGAACATTGATTTGTATTTTGTATAGAGTGCACTCTGGAGCATTGATTTGTATACTATACATGGTCCACTCTGGAACATTGATTTGTATATTGTACAGGGTCGACTCTGGAACAATGATTTGTATACAGTACATGGTCCTCTTTGGAACATTTATTTTTATACTGTATATTGTGCACTCTGTAGTATTGATTTGCATACTGTACAGGGTGCACTCTGGAACATTGATTTGTATACTGTACAGGGTGCACTCTGGAACATTGATTTGTATACTGTACAGGGACCACTCTGGAGCATTGATTTGTATACTGTACAGGGTCCACTCTGGAGCATTGATTTGTATACTGTACAGGGCCCACTTTGGAGCATTGATTTGTATACTGTACAGTGTGCACTCTGGAGCATTGATTTGTATGCTGTACATGGTGCACTCTGGAACATTGATTTGTACACTGTACTGGGTGCACTCTGGAACATTGTTTTGTATACTGTACAGGGTCCACTCTGGAGCATTAATTAGTATACTGTACAGGGTCCACTTTGGAACATTGATTTGCTTACTGTACAGGGTCCACATTGGAACATTGATTTGTATACTGTACATGGTGCACTCTGGAACATTGATTTATATACTGTACATGGTCCACTCTGGAACATTGATTTGAATACTGTACAGGGTCCACTCTGGAACAATGATGTGTATACTGTACAGGGTCCACTCTGGAACATTGATTTGTTTACTGTACAGGGTCCACTTTGGAACATTGATTTGTATGATGTACAGGATCCACTTTGGAACATTCATTTGCATACTGTACAGTGTGCACTCTGGAACATTGATTTGTATACTGTACAGTGTCCACTCTGGAACATTGATTTGTATACTGTACAGGGTGCACTCTGGAGCATTGATTTGTATACTGTACAGTGTCCACTCTGGACGTTGATTTGTATACTGTACAGGGTCCACACTGGAACATTGATTTGTATACTGTACATGGTCCACTCTGGAACATTGATTTGTACACTGTACTGTGTGCACTCTGGAACATTGAATTGTTTACTGTACAGGTTCCACTCTGGAGCATTAATTTGTATACTGTACAGGGTCCACTCTGGAACATTGATTTGTATACTGTACAGGGTCCACTCTGGAACATTGATTTGTATACTGTACATTGTGCACTCTGGAGCATTGATTTGTATACTGTACATGGTGCACTCTGGTGCATTGATTTGTATACTGTACAGTGTCCACTCTGGAGAAGTGATTTGTATACTGTACAGATTCCACTCTGGAACATTGATTTGTAAACTGTACAGGGTCCACTCTGGAATATTGATTTGTATACTGTACAGGTTCCCCTCTGGAACATTGATTTGTATACTGTACAGGGTCCACTCTGGAACATTGATTTGTATACTGTACATGGTCACTCTGGAACATTGATTTTTATACTGTACAGGGTCCACTCTGGAACAATGATTTGTATAATGTACATGGTCCTCTTTGGAACATTGATTTTTATACTGTATATTGTGCACTCTGTAGTATTGATTTGCATACTGTACAGGGTGCACTCTGGAACATTGATTTGTATACTGTACAGGGTGCACTCTGGAACATTGAATTGTATACTGTACAGGGTTCACTCTGGAACATTGATTTGTATTCTGTATAGAGTGCACTCTGGAGCATTGATTTATATACTATACATGGTCCACTCTGGAACATTGATTTGTATATTGTACAGTGTCCACTCTGGAACAATGATTTGTATACTGTACATGGTCCTCTTTGGAACATTGATTTTTATACTTATATTGTGCACTCTGTAGTATTGATTTGCATATTGTACAGGGTGCACTCTGGAACATTGATTTGTATACTGTACAGGGCGCACTCTGGAACATTGATTAGTATACTGTACAGGGACCACTCTGGAGCATTGATTTGTATACTGTACCGGGTCCACTCTGGAGCATTGATTTGCATACTGTACAGGGTCCACTCTGGAGCATTGATTTTTATACTGTACAGGGTCCACTCTGGAGCATTAATTTGTATACTGTACAGGGTCCACTTTGGAACATTGATTTGTATACTGTACATAGTCCACTCTGGATCATTGATTTGTATACTGTACAGTGTGCACTCTGGAGCATTGATTTGTATACTGTACAGGGTGCACTCTGGAACATTGATTTGTACACTGTACTGGGTGCACTCTGGAACATTGATTTGTATACTGTACAGGGTCCACTCTGGAGCATTAATTTGTATGATGTACATGATCCACTTTGGAACATTCATTTGCATACTGTACAGTGTGCACTCTGGAACATTGATTTGTATACTGTACAGTGTCCACTCTGGAACATTGATTTGTATACTGTACAGGGTGCACTCTGGAGCATTGATTTGTATACTGTACAGTGTCCACTCTGGACGTTGATTTGTATACTGTACAGGGTCCACACTGGAACATTGATTTGTATACTGTACATGGTCCACTCTGGAACATTGATTTGTACACTGTACTGTGTGCACTCTGGAACATTGAATTGTTTACTGTACAGGTTCCACTCTGGAGCATTAATTTGTATACTGTACAGGGTCCACTCTGGAACATTGATTTGTATACTGTACAGGGTCCACTCTGGAACATTGATTTGTATACTGTACATTGTGCACTCTGGAGCATTGATTTGTATACTGTACATGGTGCACTCTGGTGCATTGATTTGTATACTGTACAGTGTCCACTCTGGAGAAGTGATTTGTATACTGTACAGGTTCCACTCTGGAACATTGATTTGTAAACTGTACAGGGTCCACTCTGGAATATTGATTTGTAGACTGTACAGGTTCCCCTCTGGAACATTGATTTGTATACTGTACAGGGTCCACTCTGGAACATTGATTTGTATACTGTACATGGTCACTCTGGAACATTGATTTTTATACTGTACAGGGTCCACTCTGGAACAATGATTTGTATAATGTACATGGTCCTCTTTGGAACATTGATTTTTATACTGTATATTGTGCACTCTGTAGTATTGATTTGCATACTGTACAGGGTGCACTCTGGAACATTGATTTGTATACTGTACAGGGTGCACTCTGGAACATTGAATTGTATACTGTACAGGGTCCACTCTGGAACATTGATTTGTATTCTGTATAGAGTGCACTCTGGAGCATTGATTTATATACTATACATGGTCCACTCTGGAACATTGATTTGTATATTGTACAGTGTCCACTCTGGAACAATGATTTGTATACTGTACATGGTCCTCTTTGGAACATTGATTTTTATACTTATATTGTGCACTCTGTAGTATTGATTTGCATATTGTACAGGGTGCACTCTGGAACATTGATTTGTATACTGTACAGGGCGCACTCTGGAACATTGATTAGTATACTGTACAGGGACCACTCTGGAGCATTGATTTGTATACTGTACCGGGTCCACTCTGGAGCATTGATTTGCATACTGTACAGGGTCCACTCAGGAGCATTGATTTTTATACTGTACAGGGTCCACTCTGGAGCATTAATTTGTATACTGTACAGGGTCCACTTTGGAACATTGATTTGTATACTGTACATAGTCCACTCTGGATCATTGATTTGTATACTGTACAGTGTGCACTCTGGAGCATTGATTTGTATACTGTACAGGGTCCACTCTGGAACATTGATTTGTATACTGTACAGGGTCCACTTTGGAGCATTGATTTGTATACTGTACAGTGTGAACTCTGGAGCATTGATTTGTATACTGTACAGGGTCCACTCTGGAGCATTAATTAGTATACTGTACAGGGTCCACTTTGGAACATTGATTTGCTTACTGTACAGGGTCCACTTTGGAACATTGATTTGTATACTGTACATGATGCACTCTGGAACATTGATTTATATACTGTACATGGTCCACTCTGGAAAATTGATTTGAATACTGTACAGGGTCCACTCTGGAACATTGATGTGTATACTGTACAGGGTCCACTCTGGAACATTGATTTGTTTACTGTACAGGGTCCACTTTGGAACATTGATTTGTATGATGTACAGGGTCCACTCTGGACGTTGATTTGTATACTGTACAGGGTCCACTCTGGAACATCTATTTGTATACTGTACAGTGTGCACTCTGGAGTATTGATTTGTATACTGTACATGGTCCACTCTGGAACATTGATTTGTATACTGTACATAGTCCACTCTGGATCATTGATTTGTATACTGTACAGTGTGCACTCTGGAGCATTGATTTGTATACTGTACAGGGTGCACTCTGGAACATTGATTTGTACACTGTACTGGGTGCACTCTGGAACATTGATTTGTATACTGTACAGGGTCCACTCTGGAGCATTAATTTTTATACTGTACAGGGTCCACTCTGGAACATTGATTTGTATACTGTACAGGGTCCACTTTGGAGCATTGATTTGTATAGTGTACAGTGTGAACTCTGGAGCATTGATTTGTATACTGTACAGGGTCCACTCTGGAGCATTAATTAGTATACTGTACAGGGTCCACTTTGGAACATTGATTTGCTTACTGTACAGGGTCCACTTTGGAACATTGATTTGTATACTGTACATGATGCACTCTGGAACATTGATTTATATACTGTACATGGTCCACTCTGGAACATTGATTTGAATACTGTACAGGGTCCACTCTGGAACATTGATGTGTATACTGTACAGGGTCCACTCTGGAACATTGATTTGTTTACTGTACAGGGTCCACTTTGGAACATTGATTTGTATGATGTACAGGGTCCACTCTGGACGTTGATTTGTATACTGTACAGGGTCCACTCTGGAGTATTGATTTGTATACTGTACATGGTCCACTCTGGAACATTGATTTGTATACTGTACAGGTCCACTCTCGAACATTGATTTGTATACTGTACATTGTGAACTCTGGAGCATTGATTTGTATACTGTACAGGGTGCACTCTGGTGCATTGATTTGTATTCTGTACAGTGTCCACTCTGGAGCATTGATTTGTATACTGTACAGGGTGCACTCTGGAACATTGATTTGTGTACTGTACAGGGTCCACTCTGGAACATTGATTTGTACACTGTACTGGGTGCACTCTGGAACATTGATTTGTATACTGTACAGGGTCCACTCTGGAGCATTAATTTGTATACTGTACAGGGTCCACTCTGGAACATTGATTTGTATACTGTACAGGGTCCACTTTGGAGCATTGATTTGTATACTGTACAGTGTGAACTCTGGAGCATTGATTTGTATACTGTACAGGGTCCACTCTGGAGCATTAATTAGTATACTGTACAGGGTCCACTTTGGAACATTGATTTGCTTACTGTACAGGGTCCACTTTGGAACATTGATTTGTATACTGTACATGATGCACTCTGGAACATTGATTTATATACTGTACATGGTCCACTCTGGAACATTGATTTGAATACTGTACAGGGTCCACTCTGGAACATTGATGTGTATACTGTACAGGGTCCACTCTGGAACATTGATTTGTTTACTGTACAGGGTCCACTTTGGAACATTGATTTGTATGATGTACAGGGTCCACTCTGGACGTTGATTTGTATACTGTACAGGGTCCACTCTGGAACATCTATTTGTATACTGTACAGTGTGCACTCTGGAGTATTGATTTGTATACTGTACATGGTCCACTCTGGAACATTGATTTGTATACTGTACATAGTCCACTCTGGATCATTGATTTGTATACTGTACAGTGTGCACTCTGGAGCATTGATTTGTATACTGTACAGGGTGCACTCTGGAACATTGATTTGTACACTGTACTGGGTGCACTCTGGAACATTGATTTGTATACTGTACAGGGTCCACTCTGGAGCATTAATTTTTATACTGTACAGGGTCCACTCTGGAACATTGATTTGTATACTGTACAGGGTCCACTTTGGAGCATTGATTTGTATAGTGTACAGTGTGAACTCTGGAGCATTGATTTGTATACTGTACAGGGTCCACTCTGGAGCATTAATTAGTATACTGTACAGGGTCCACTTTGGAACATTGATTTGCTTACTGTACAGGGTCCACTTTGGAACATTGATTTGTATACTGTACATGATGCACTCTGGAACATTGATTTATATACTGTACATGGTCCACTCTGGAACATTGATTTGAATACTGTACAGGGTCCACTCTGGAACATTGATGTGTATACTGTACAGGGTCCACTCTGGAACATTGATTTGTTTACTGTACAGGGTCCACTTTGGAACATTGATTTGTATGATGTACAGGGTCCACTCTGGACGTTGATTTGTATACTGTACAGGGTCCACTCTGGAGTATTGATTTGTATACTGTACATGGTCCACTCTGGAACATTGATTTGTATACTGTACAGGTCCACTCTCGAACATTGATTTGTATACTGTACATTGTGAACTCTGGAGCATTGATTTGTATACTGTACAGGGTGCACTCTGGTGCATTGATTTGTATTCTGTACAGTGTCCACTCTGGAGCATTGATTTGTATACTGTACAGGGTGCACTCTGGAACATTGATTTGTGTACTGTACAGGGTCCACTCTGGAACATTGATTTGCATACTGTACAGGGTCCACTCTGGAGCATTGATTTGTATACTGTACAGGGTCCACTTTGGAACATTGAATTGTATACAGTACATAGTCCATTCTGGATCATTGATTTGTATACTGTACAGTGTGTACTCTGGAGCATTGATTTGTATACTTTACAGGGTGCACTCTGGAACATTGATTTGTACACTGTACTGGGTGCACTCTGGAACATTGATTTGTATACTGTACAGGGTCCACTCTGGAGCATTAATTTGTATACTGTACAGGGTCCACTCTGGAACATTGATTTGTATACTGTACAGGGTCCACTTTGGAGAATTGATTTGTATACTGTACAGTGTGCACTCTGGAGCATTGATTTGTATGCTGTACAGGGTGCACTCTGGAACATTAATTTGTACACTGTTCTGGGTGCACTCTGGAACATTGATTTGTATACTGTACAGGGTCCACTCTGGAGCATTAATTAGTATACTGTACAGGGTCTACTTTGGAACATTGATTTGCTTACTGTACAGGGTCCACTTTGGAACATTGATTTGTATACTGTACATGGTGCACTCTGGAACATTGATTTATATACTGTACATGGTCCACTCTGGAACATTGATTTGAATACTGTACAGGGTCCATTCTGGAACATTGATGTGTATACTGTACAGGGTCCACTCTGGAACATTGATTTGTTTACTGTACAGGGTCCACTTTGGAACATTGATTTGTATGATGTACAGGGTCCACTTTGGAGCATTAATTTGTATACTGTACAGGGTACACTCTGGAACATTGATTTGTATACTGTACAGGGTCCACTTTGGAGCATTGATTTGTATACTGTACAGTGTGCACTCTGGAGCATTGATTTGTATGCTGTACAGGGTGCACTCTGGAACATTAATTTGTACACTGTACTGGGTGCACTTTGGAACATTGATTTGTATACTGTACAGGGTCCACTCTGGAGCATTAATTAGTATACTGTACAGGGTCTACTTTGGAACATTGATTTGCTTACTGTACAGGGTCCACTTTGGAACATTGATTTGTATACTGTACATGGTGCACTCTGGAACATTGATTTATATACTGTACATGGTCCACTCTGGAACATTGATTTGAATACTGTACAGGGTCCACTCTGGAACATTGATGTTTATACTGTACAGGGTCCACTCTGGAACATTGATTTGTTTACTGTACAGGGTCCACTTTGGAACATTGATTTGTATGATGTACAGTGTGCACTCTGGAACATTGATTTGTATACTGTACAGTGTCCACTCTGGAGCATTGATTTGTATACTGTACAGGGTGCACTCTGGAGCATTGATTTGTATACTGTACAATGTCCACTCTGGACGTTGATTTGTATACTGTACAGGGTCCACTCTGGAACATTGATTTGTATACTGTACAGTGTGCACTCTGGAGTATTGATTTGTATACTGTACATGGTCCACTCTGGAACATTGATTTGTATACTGTACAGGTCCACTCTGGAACATTGATTTGTATACTGTACATTGTGCACTCTGGAGCATTGATTTGTATACTGTACAGGGTGCACTCTGGTGCATTGATTTGTATACTGTACAGTGTCCACTCTGGAGCCTTGATTTGTATACTGTACAGGTTGCACTCTGGAACATTGATTTGTATACTGTACAGGGTCCACTCTGGAACATTGATTTGTATACTGTACAGGGTCCACTCTGGAGCATTGATATGTATACTGTACAGGGTGCACTCTGGAACATTGTTTGTATACTGTACAGGGTCCACTCTGGAGCATTGATTTGTATACTGTACAGGGTGCACTCTGGAACATTGATTTGTATACTGTACAGGGTCCACTCTGGAACATTGATTTACATACTGTACAGGGTCCACTCTGGAGCATTGATTTATATACAGTACAGTGTGCACTCTGGAGCATTGATTTGTATACTGTACAGGGTCCACTCTGGAGCATTGATTTGTAAACTGTACAGGGTCCACTCTGGAGCATTGGTTTGTATACTGTACAGGGTGCACTTTGTAACATTGATATTTATGCTGTACAGGGTGCACTCTGGAACATTGATTTGCATACTGTACAGGGTGCACTCTGGAGCATTATCGTACAAAGCCAATTCGTTTGTTTTGTTTGTTTGGCTTAATGTCGTGCCATAGGTTTTATTTCTCCTCAATCCTACATGTATGTACATATTATTTATACTTGACTATGTTTATTCAAAGAAATAAATATTGTTTAAACTAACAAGAACAACAACGACGACGATGACGACGACGACGACGATGACGACGACGACGACAACGACGACAACGACGACATTTATTGCATTAAGATATCAACTGGTGTTTATAGCATATACAATAAATACATGTATTGTGAAAACGTGAAAACATTATCACGTCTATCCAATATCCGGGGGGGGGTATATAGCAATAATATTGTCAAACCGCCACGAAACAACAAACAAATAAAACATTTACCTATTTCACAGATATCGCCACCCCATATCTCCGGGCATGTGCATGTGTATGTTTGGTCACCGTTCAAACAAGTACCTCCGTTCAGACAGGGGTCCGACATACATTCATCGATATCTGAAAAATACAAACATCGATATCGGAAACATACATAATCCATATCTGAAACATACATACATCTATATCTGAAACATACATAATCCATATCTGAAACCTACATACATCGATATCTGAATCATACATACATCGATATCTGAAACATACATACATCGATATCTGAAACATACATAATCCATATCTGAAACCTACATAAATCGATATCTGAAACATACATACATCGATATCTGAAACATACATACATCGATATCTGAACCATACATACATCGATATCTGAACCATACATACATCGATATCTGAAACCTACATAAATTGATATCTGAAACATACATACATCGATATCTGAAACCTACATACATCGATATCTGAAACATACATCGATATCCGAAACATACATACATCGATATCTGAAACCTACATACATCGATACCTGAAACATACATACATCGATATCTGAAACATACATACATCGATATCTGAAACCTACATACATCGATATCTGAAGCCTACATACATCGATATCTAAAACCTACATACATCGATATCTGAAACCTACATACATCGATATCTACAATACACATTCATCATATTTATAATATTATTGTTACATATTTGTGATATCGTCTTGAATCAGTAAAAACAATTGATTCCACTTCATTGCTACCATCTGCTATAGAGTTATGGAATACTACCAGATAACATCAAGAATGCAAACTCGATTTTATCATTTAAGTGTACATTAAAACTGAATATATTTAAAACTGTGTGCTATTTCTTATGTTCGCGCACACCTTGTGTTTATCGTACCAGATTACGTAGTGATTGTAGTATAGTAATCTTAATGAAGATTCATATTTAAATCATTTAAAAGACTGTCCTATTAGCGCATTTGTTAGTGCGCTCGCTTCTCACAAAAGCAACATGGCTTCGATCCTCGGACCGGGACGTAAGTGATATGGTACGGAGTTCGGCAGATCGAACAGGTGGGTTTTTTCAGGGGACTCCGGTTTCCTCCCACACGAATAACCACCGTTACGCGTTCATCCGAGCAAACGAGAGTGATTAATATAAGTTGCTAAAACTTGCTTCGCAATCTTTGTAATATAAATAAAGTTGAAACTTAAAATATTCTGGTGAATGCGTATGTGGTGTAGGTTATATAGTTCCAGTCGTGATAGTGCAGTGGATACGCGTTCGCTTCAGGTGCGAAAGGTTCGGAGTTCGAGCCCTGCTGGAGCCGTTACGATTGTGCTATTAGGCAATGCATTTAAATTCCACGTTGCCTCTTCTCTCCCTCGTGGCGATGGATTCAATCAGGAATGAGGTCTCGAGAGTGATTAGTATAAGTTGTAAGAACTTGTTTCGCAATCGAGCTAAAATAAATTTGTATAAACTATGAAGTTCCATTCTATTATTTTGTTAATTTGTGCAAGATACAAATAGCAACGTAATACACTATTCCAAACACTTCATAATTCGTGACCACGGGTTCGAGCCCCGCTCAGGCAGTGTCTCATTTATATGAAAAAGTTGGCAGTTTCCTACAGAGATTCGTGCACCAAATACTGGTTAACTGCTGGAGCCTGCCCATGAACAGTGTTGTTGGCGGCGATATGGCCAAAATGGTGCTGATGCAGGTGTAAACCCCAAACAAACAAATCAATCACTTCAGGCTTTTCGACCTATTAATATAAGATTATTATTTTGTGGTAGTAATGCCATTCCTGTAGCAGACAATTGTTTCATTTTCGAAATGTTTAATGTTTCATAAATGATACTCGTAGATCTCTCTTTTTTTACTTTTTTTTTTACTTTTTTATTTTACAACGATTGCGAAGTAAGTTTTAACAACTTATATTAATCACTCTCATTGGCGCCAATGAAAGCTTATATTCGTGTGGGAGGAAACCGGAGTATCCGGAGAAAACCCACAGTCCTATCTGGTGACCACCATACCATCTCACATACTTCCCGGTCCGAGGATCGAATCCGGGTTGCATTGGTGAGAAGCGAGCATGCTAATCAGACCTTGGTTTAAAGGTTACTGTTTTTATTGCCATTTATATATTAAATTGTTACAATTATTGTTTGTGAGGGCTGATTTGTGATGTGAGTTTGCCTGTATTATGTATATAGAAGAAGAAATACAATATGTTTAAACCAATTGATTTCACTTTCTATTGTAAGCTTTTAGTTTATTTTTCAGCATGCAATGTTGAGCATAGGCATAATACTTACCAATACATCTTACAGTGAGTGGATGATGTCCACTTTCACTGAAACAAGAAGGGCTCGAGCCTCTGGTATAGGAACATTCTGAAATACTTGCTTCGTTTCCATAGCAATATATATGCGACATCCAGATCAAATCTGTACTATTTCTGATTGTATCAGTAAGAATGGTGTCCATTCCGCTGTATTAGAAAAAGACAAAATGTATGTATGAAATGTATATGGTGAGGGCCGTTGTTAGGGTCGTTGACTTCAAATCACTTGCCCCTCACCAATGCAGGTTCGAATCCCACTAGCGGTGTCGATTTATTTTATGTGAGGAAACTATCTAGCTTGCTTAGGAAAGGTCGGTAGTTCTACCTGGATGCCTGTCCGTGCCTGCAATACTGCTCGGAAGGGGACCCCAGGCTCCTCCTCCGCCTAAATCCCCCTAGCATCAATATGCATAGGCACAGATGAGATATAACATATGTTGACACTATTTACATTAGTTTGTTACGTCAATTATTAGTTGAAAGAATCAGTTTCTGTGGCAAATATTTGGGTTGTAAATACAATATATCACCAATTGCCCTATTTCCGGACATCACCTGTTTTCGATTGTGTTTGCAAATGACGTTATCGCTGTCAATAGCAGGTACTTGAATGAGACGCTAAAACTTAAAACACAAAAATGAGCAAAAACAGATAAATATTCACCATTTCTTTCGAAAATATAAAAATGTTGATGTTTTAATAAGTCTCATTCACGTGTACCCTAAAATGCATTACACGGAGATATATGCAAAGAAATATTTACTTAATTTTGCAAAGCGAGAAGTATAATGCTGGTGTGGGCCGTTGTCTAATGTATACAATATAATGTCTAAAACGTGTTGCCCAAACCATTTGTATTTTCATGCTATGTATTGTATCTTTATGTGTATGACGCATGTTCTATTGATTTGCAATAAAATACGATTTTTAAAAATGCATGGCTTTCCAGGGTCACGTGTCAAGAATGTGACAATACTGGACAACACGTTTCTGGTACATGAAATGTGATTTGTTTCTGAAACGTAGGTTCTCTTTTTGACGCCATGTTGAATTCACATGCGAGTGAAATTGTGGTTTTAGTTTAAAAGATTTTATGCAATCTGAGTTTACTGAAGCGTATTAAATGCATGAATTATCACTTTACATGGTAATATTATTTCATCTACTATAAAAGAGACTAACTAGAAGTTATTCACAGTCAACCGCTTCCGTGGTCGAGTGGTTAAGGTCGCTGACTTGTATACCACTGTAACCTATCATCTCCGATGGTCACGGGTTCAAACCCTGCTCAGACCATGTCTCATTTATATGAAAAAGTTGACAGTTTCTTACGGAGGTTGGTGCACCAAGTACTGGTTAACCGCTGGAGCCTGCCCAGGAAAGGTGCTGTTAGGTAAACTGCGCGTCGCTCAAATGGGAAACCGGTAGTGACGTTAAATAAACTTAAATAATTATTCACAGTTAAACCTTAAGTGCCGAATACCGGTACACCCATGGTAATAGGAAATTATATTCTGTAGAAATGTATCCCCCGATGTAGTGTCGCTTTAAGTGTATGAATACTGAATAGTTATGCAGCTTACTCGTATCCTAGTGTTTTACATATGACTTCTGCTGTATTTTCCATTGCAGACCAAGACATATCATAGGTACATAGTGTTCCCCATCGGCCATTTATTTCTAACTCCACTATTCCTTCGTACGACGTTGAACCATTATTGAGACATACACCAATAACTTCAAAATCTGCAACAGCAAAACAATGATATGTGGACGAACTAATGGTAATACAGATAGTTACAAACATCGTCAATTGGAAACATAGTAATTCGGATACACGTGAGCCAGGCGACAATGCATCATATGGGTGCGTGTGTGACGTCATAATAGAGAAACTAGAGAATAACACTCGGCATTTGACACAAGAACATCGATCTAACATGACCTTGATTTGACCTTGAAAGGTCAACCTCAAGGTAATGGGGCATTGATGGTCACATGATCAGGGTTTATTCTAGGTCAGAATATGTTGGAGAAGTGAGAAAGCGCGTGATCGCTTCCTTAAATGGTGTTCTTTAATATACTTCTGCAAAATACAGTTAAAATGCACAGTACAACCATTAAATACAACATTTGAATAGAAGGAGTGCTTTATAATGAGCAAGTGTATCTTACTAGAGAAAATTTTGTTTGACAATCGTAAAAACCAAAACATATTTTTTTTTTTTTAGGGAGAAGTGGGGCCCCCAGGGGGGGAAGTCAGGTTCCATATGGCGACACTTTCGCCCACATCGCCCTCTAAACTAATCCCTGAATGATGTTTTCTATAGATGTACCATTGGAACTACACTTATATATGTTGCTTCGTTTTCGAGATACAAGCACATATAGTCTACAATATAAGTCATTTCCTCGTGGACCAACCCTCTATATATTCACAAAGTTTTGTCACAATTCATGCAACTTTTTGACTTTCCAAAAAATAAAGGCAACCGTGGCCCCACTCCATGCAAACGATTGGTCTGGTATCTTAGGATAAATAGAGTAAGCTATAAAATCAATTACATTTAACGAAAAGCTTGTCATATTTTGAGTATCCGAATAGTTTGCATGTATATCGTACATCTCAAGATATTGGCAATTTGATTTTCTCCGCAGTTGTTTTGAATAAAGATGTTATGTTGTGACGTCAATATGGGCTTGACGTCGTTATTTTCATAACATCAAGTTAATTTTGGGAAATGAAACATTAAAATGTTAATAATCTTCAGATAATTTGTTATGCTAATTTAAATAAATGATTGCAAATGTTATCTTTTGTTTCATTTTGAGGCCCATATCCGGGTAACCTCGTTTATTTCTTTATTCCATATACATTTAGTTGATACCTATTTCGACAAGTTTATTTGGTTTTTAATAGTATGCATACATATTATTTCAGTTCGATTAGCTAGATGTGCAGTGTGTCCCTTAAGGATGAGTGTATACAAAGATTGTCAAAGTTAAAAGTGAACAATGGGTAACTAAGGTGTAGTTGTTAAAGCGAGAGAGAGAGAGAGAGAGAGAGAGAAAGAGAGAGAAAGAGAGAGGGGGAGAGGAGAGAGAGGTGTAATGAGTGGCTGATCGCTTCTGCTTACTAACATTTCTATTTGTTAATAGGATAAGGAGTGTGTCAAAAAGGATTTGTAGGGGTGGGGTAATTGATTTGGGGGTTTATTTTTGTAGTGTAAGCTGTTCCAGGTCCAGTGTTGTTTAGAGTTATCTTTGTACTGTATTTATGAAAACATTAATTGATATGCATGTATATTTGATTAGCTTAGTTAAACTTTGACCATTTCAAGTTGTGTCTATTTATTTTTCCAGAATATGAAGCAATGTCTTTTTCGAGTTCGATCCTTTAATACAAGTACCTTTTAAATGATTCGAACTTTGGCAGGATTTTACTATATTTCATATTTGAGATAAAGTATTTGCACAGGATTATTATAAAATTAACAATGTTATTATTTTCGCACCCTAAACAAATGTCTTTAAAGTTTAAAGAAATGTTAATATCAATAGTTCCTAGATAATTACGAATGCTTGTCCATAGGTCCTGTATGCTCGGGCATTCCCAAAACAGGTGTTCTATGCTTTCTATGCTCATATTACAGAAGTCACATAGGGATGATTCAGTTAATTTACACATATGGAGATACTTGTTTGTTGGAACTAGTCTCATAAAAAATTTATATTGATAATTTCTCAGTTTAGTGTCAATCGTTGCTTTATATGCCATGCAGTAAATTATTTTCCATTTGAGATTGTCATCGCTGAAGAGTTGAGACCATTTTCGCTCAGAATGTCTACGTTCTATGTTCTTTAAATGTATCTGTGTTTGATATAATAGTTTATTTGGTTTCTTTAATCCTTTTATTTTTTCTAGCATGTTTTCCGGTCTTAGCCCAGTAATAATGTGTTGATTTAGTTTTTCTTTGCACTTTTTAGGTATACTACCGATCAAAGTGTGGTATTTTAAAAAATCATTATTGCGTAAATTATACATTTGCTTAAGGTTTTCAAACGTGTAGAAATGGTTATGTCTAAAATCATATAGGTGATCAACATACATTATTCCGTTATTGTACCATTCCTGAATGATAACTGGTATTCCTGTTATTCCAAATAATGGGTCTAATAACTGTAACATTATTATTTTCGTACATATGTTATATTTTAAACCAGGAAATCAAAACGTCTTTTAGGAAAGGTTGTGTTTGGCATAATTTATTTATGTCTTTGAGTGATAAGTTACATTCAACTAAGAAGTTTCCACCAAATTGTTTTAGATACGTATCATAAAAACATTTCCACGAACCTGTGTCATTGTTTGTTATCCTTTTGACCCAGCTTGCCTTAATTGTATGTAGAAATGCATGTATATTTGTTAATTTTATTCCTCCATTTTCATAGTCTTGAAAAAGTATATTACTTTTTATTTTATCTGGTTTTCCTTCCCAGATGAAGTTAAATATTGCATGATTTATATCCGCTAGCACTTTTTCTGTTGGGTTTGGTAACACGGTAAATAGATAGGCCACTTTTGGGAGAGCAAATGTCTTTATTACTATCACTTTACCTAGAAGTGTCAGTTTACGATGTTGCCATTGTTTCAAACAGTTATAAATTTCTCGCAGTTTTGGTTACAAATGTTATCAGTAGTTTGGCAGTTATCGTTTTTGTGGTCGCCTCGATATCCCAAAGAGCGTTAGAACGGATACCCAAGGGTTTGAGGTTGGACTTTCGATGGATGCCGTGGCTAGCATTGTGTGTGTGTTTTTACGTTTATCTATCGTCGCTACCGGTTGCCCATATGAGTGACGCCTCCTGAAGAGATTAGTCATTTTAGATTTTGAAGGATAGTGCAATGATACAGACAGAGACCCATTCCAGAGTCTCCTCTGGTTCTTTTACGTGCATGGTGTAAAGCACCGACACGATACCTCGGTTTAGCGTCCCATCTGAAAGACTGTTACTTTTATTAGGGTCAGACGGGGGTCGAACCTGTGATCCATGGATTACCAGTCCAGCGTGTTACCACTGGACTAGCATTGTAGTGTTAGGGTGTGATATTGATATCGCTATGGCCTTTCCTTCGATGGACGTATATGCCATGTTTGTATCTATTTTCGTACGCACTTCCTCTCTAATGATATGCAGATGACATGCGCACTCAACATTATGGGCATGCGCATTCGCAGTGTTGGGCAGTGTTTCTCGCAAGAAAATGAGTGTCTTATAGTTTACACTGTTCCAAGAATGATCTAATAAACGGGCCCCATAAGTAGAAACCTGACCTAAATACATTTTACATACAATGTGTGATATTTTGTTTGAAAAGAATAATTAATGTAAATATAAGTAATGATTGTGGCCGCCTCGGTAGCTCAACCGGTTGGCAGAGAGTTGGCAGGAGGTTCAATTCGTATAAAAATAACAATTCTAACATGACTCGGCATTTTTTTTGTATACGCAAATAATTAATTTACAGTGTTTAAATCTGCAATAAAACAGTATATAATGCGTGACATTAAACATTGTGGTCATGTTAGAATCGACATTTTAAATATTTATTTGAATATTATTTGTTTTATTTATTGGCGAATAAAACATGGTTTGTCATTCTGAATACCGGTATTAACAACTCAGGCCTACACTTCAGAACACCAAACCATGATATATTCGACAATAAATAACTAATGGACACATTTTATTTCTTAAATATAAAACAGTACCAAAGCAATACAGCCATGTCCCGCTCATGTAAGTGTACATAAGACCCGGTACGTAAGAAAACTCTGAATGGTCACATTGCATAACATCCGTTTCACTTCCTGTGCACGTCAATGAGCCGAGCCATGCTTTTCTGAAGTAAGTCTCAAGCGAATGGGCAGCTGAACTAAATCCATTTGATCTGCATTAGAACATTAAAAGGACATACACATGTAAAGTTTTTGTTTATTATAGTGTCACCCCTATTTAAAGGGCCAGCCATTTCTGACTAATGAGACACCTCTTTTAATGAACATCAGTACTTCCCGAATCCTATGCGTGTATGACAGGCGCCAGGCTGGTAGGCAATCGGTAACCATTATTTAACTAGCCGGCGGCTCACCAACCGGCCATATCAGAACGAACCCCTGACGAGATTCGAACCATCGACCTCCCGCTCCGTAGGCGGACTACTTCTACGCAGCCTGAATTGGGAGGGTATTAATTTGCTAATGTTGGTAAAACGTGTTGCCCAACCCATTTGCTTCTAGATTGTATTCTTACAGTGTTCAAGTATAAGCATTGCATTGCAGTTGTATCATTTTGCTTATATATTTATCATGTTTATATTTGTAACTGTATTGTATATAAACAAGCAATAACATATTATTAAACAAAATCATATAAGATATTTTATACATAACTAACACTATATGATATTAATAGCTTTGCTGAGAAACCACGTTGCTGGATACCACGATTCTACGAATACATACCTTTTCTTAAAATGAAACCGAAAGCTGTGCAACGATTGAATGATGCGCGATGCATCTGTACAAGACATCAACATTCATATTGAAGTATTTTTCTACATTTTACATCATTTAAATATGTTGAATTTATTAACACACGGTAAGACTAACAGTGAAACACGATATGAAAATCTATTGCACATTTATGGGATCCCAAAATCGGACATGCCGGTGTCAATGTAAAACTCACATATTCATGAAATACTTCAATTGAGGCAGTCAACGGGCTGCAAATGATAAAATAAAATCAGTGAAAATCCCCAAACCAAATAAACCAAATAAATTGACTTAAAATATTGTCTTTAAGCTGAAAACTGCTAAATAAAGTGCTATTTGGTTTGCTGACAGGTATATAGGTACAGGTATATAGTGCCGACCAGACGGATCTGTAGTCCAGTGGTAGCACGCTGTACTGGTAATCCAGGGATTACAGGTTCGATCCCCCGCCTGACCCTAATAAAATTAACAGTCTTTCAGATGGCCCGACGTTAAACCGAGGTCTCGTGTCGATTTACACCGTGCACGTAAAAGAACAAGAGGAGACTCTGGAATGGGTCTCTGTCTGTATCATTGCACTATCCTCCAAACATCTAAAATGACTAATCTCTTCAGGAGGCGTCGCTCATATGGGCAATCGGTAGCGACGATAAATAAACGTAAAACACACACACGCCGGCCAGGAGTGATATTCCCGGAGCCTGTAATAACCTTATGTTATATTAAGTGGTATGTAAAGGCATGTATCAATTCGTACCCCAATCCAAATCTATTGCACAGATATGCAACTGTTACGTCATTGAAAGTAAAGCCTGGATCACCGACAAATCCCCACGATCCATTGTGATAGACTTCAACAGCTCCCTCGTCAGTGTATTCATTCATGTGAGAAAGTCGTACAGCTATAATAATGAATGATAAATGAGAAATGCATGTTGAACATATAGTGAGTCACTATAAGAATAATTGCTCGTTTAATTCTAGAATTTAGCCACTTTGCATGGCGATAGTATGATGACATGCGACTATCTTTCCAACGAGACCCTAGAGTCTGTGTCAAGGGGTCCCCCAAAATCCAAGATGGCCGCCAAGATGGCCGGCATTTATAGATAAATATATAAATAGTTGTATTTCTTATCATTATATTAGCACATATAAACAAATAAAAATAATAGCATCCTGTTCTGAAAGGAAATGTTCAAACACTGAAAGCCGTCAATGATGCTCTAATGTCAAGGTCAAGGTCATTTTCAAGGTCACATGATCAAAATTTGAAAACCTTTATTCTAACATATATAATTATGAATGTGTTGGATTATTTATATTATATATTATACTGATTTGCACATCAACTTACAGCACAATTTATCTTCTTTGAAATGGAGTACTGCTATCACATAATATATTGCCATGGTAATAAGATGGACGTTTTGTTAACATGTGTGGTGAAAGTAGTCTATACAGTAACTACTTCTGTCCGCCTCCGTGGTCGAGTGGTTACGGTCGCTGACTTGTATACCACTGTAACCTATCATCACTGATGGTCACTGGTTCGAGCCCCGCTCAGGCCGTGTCTCATTTATATGAACAAGTTGGCAGTTTCTTACGGAGGTTGGTGCACCCAAGTACTGGTTAACCGCTGGAGCCTGCCCAGGAAAGGTGTTGTTAGATAAACAGCCCGCCCGCGATATAGCAGGCGAAAAACCCGAAAAATAACATAATAGTAACTACTTCTATTAACATATTTTCTTTTTAATATATGCATAATATCGCCTTATATAATTATACTACAGTATATTATTTAAAGTTATGTAGGTTTCACCATAATGACGACTAATAACCAATATGGCCGCCATATTACACTTTTACAAATACAATGTGTGTAATAAAAATACAAGACTGAAATGAATATGAATCATGGTACTACGTACCTACGGGTCATCTATTACCCAGATAATGCCATTCCGATATCATATTTAACACTATTCATGTCCAGGAAGCACTGTGGTATAATGTTAAATAAATCACTGGCCTCATTCGAATCCTGGCGGGACAGAATTGCGTGTCGGTTTCAACAATAACGCAATCCAGCATGATTGGGAACCTGAGGAAACAGACATTGAGCGTAGATCAGGTGGCGTAGATTCTTAATTGTGAAACCTTGTTTTACAATTCAAAGGCCATCAATGATACAATTGTACTTAAAGCATATCTCAGTGTCCATTGCATTTACATAAAGCGGTGCATGGAAGCTCAACCTTCACACACGACAACCCTTATCCTTGTCACAGCCACACTTCAATAATTCCATGCAGGAGTTTGATGCTGGTAACAACGTTGTCCACAGTGGTTTCCATGGTGAGTGTAGGTCGGCTTCCTTTGTCCATCCATGTTCTGCTGGAGATGGTAGTGTTGGCGATGGAAATAGTGCTTAACCCCATCAGTAGCCTGCCTGGTAGGCTGCACGCTGTGTGTGCTGTAAAGAGCAGCATATGTTGGTGGTATAGCATCTATAGCACGGCCTTTCTGTGTGAATAGATCCTGACGGACATCATTGGTGTTTTCTCATTGACTTGACCTGTCATACATCAACACAACAAACCTTTCAACAACAGGGATACATTCATTGATCTGCTGTTCACTTGGTGTGTTGCCCAATGTTGTAAATGCTTGAACTGCCAGAGGAAATGATAACAAAGTGTTCCAAGCTGTTCGCTTTCCTTATCCCAGAAATCCTGACACCTGGTCGCAGCCCGTAAATGCATGGAATCCTGGCAATGCCCTCGCCATATCTTCGCCCATAGTTGTGACCATGCTGTATATGGGTATATATCTGAGAAGTTTTCCTGTGCCAAATTCAAACCATAGCTCATCTAAGCCACACTTACTGAACATTCCTGCAGCTGTCACAATAACGTCAGTATCAACTGTCTTAATCATAAGCCGCTTCATTTCAGATTTGCCGACATGAGCTGCGTGAAGTAGAAGCCTGCTCTCTGCTTCCTCATGTGAGCATGGTGCAATGGAATCTCTATGTTCGATTGCTGTTGTTTCAATAATGACCCCTTTTGTGGAAATGATATATGTTCCATATGGAACTGTCATATTGCTACATTCAGTTGCCAAGAAGTCAAATAATTCATTCTTGTTCTTATCATTTCGCAGGAAGTGTCCCAGTTAGATGGAATTGTCGTATCAGGCAGCACCCTTTTACGAATACCAGTACCACGATCTCCCCGTGCTCCAGTTTTCAAGCTAGTTTCAATGTATCTATCCCAAACTAAATCAACTCTATGGACTATAGTCAAATGCCCTTGTACATATGGCAGAAACACGTCTACAGCATAATCCTGAAATGTTCTGCATTTTTGTGTGGCTTCAGCATGTTAATAATCGCAGCACCATCAAACAACAGCGCGTCTACCACTGGATTTCAATGTGTTGGTTCACATGACTGGCAGAGCTGTTCCAGACAGGGCGTCAGTTCAGACTTTTTTCCAGTGCGCAATTTATCAATGTGTGAGAGTGATGGGGCATATTTAGTGTTTTCATGTGAGAAGAACTCACTTAGGTCTCCTTTTCGAACCTGACACGACACATACAGCCTCGAGAATAAAGCGCAAGTCACTTTAAGGGACACAAGTTCAAGTTTTTGTTTTGACTGTTTCCCAAATGGTGGCCTGCTGAACAATGGTAATTTGGTTTGTTTAATTGTGTCTGTCACTGATTGTTCACGTGTTGCAAGCCTCTCCTGTACATATGTCTCATATTGCTGCTTCCCCAAGTCTGTTGAGTGTTTTATGCTCTCTGCTACACTTGGTTCAACAATATCTCTTGTGTCAAGAACTAGTAGGTCATCCGATTTATCAGCAAACGGGTGTCTTATGTTTTGTATCACAGACACCAGATCATTTACTTGCTGCTGAAATGTATGTTGGATACTCTTTGTTTGTTCGTGATGTTTGTAATTGGATTCAGCTGTAGAGACAATGTTTGAATCTTCAAATTCATTAATCAGCCTGGCTATTGCAAGGCCACATAGCATCCAACGTAAAAGTTGTGTAGTTGTGTCAAGCATTTAGTATCCACTTGAGCCGCGGCATCAACACTACTTAGACGGGTTACCTTTCTTGGAGTTTCTGTTGGGTCATTCCTGCTTGAAGTTGCATGACGTTCTTGTCGTTCATATTTCCACAATCCAACATTATTTCTACATGTTTCATGCCATTTTGCACCATATACTTTTAGCAATATCACCAACTAAGCTGCTATGGAGTTGATATAGACAACGTCCAGACCTATAATAACGGTTGATGTCCTGTAGGAATGTTTCATAATTAACTGGACACACAAGATGAGCATTGTTTTTCTCCTGGCACAATGCAAATTTTGCCCAATCAATTTCATATTCCTCTATACTACTTGTCGACTGTGTTTTTTCTAAATCAATGTTTTCAGTTTTAGCTATGACAACTTTTTTTGACATTGATGCTACGTTGGTACATGTATGTTAGTATATCTCATGTTAGTAGAGTTAGTAATGCATTCTTGTGATGAATCTTGTGTTAGTAGTTTGTTATTGCTGCAGGCAACCATTACATAAAAATTTCATACTACTGGTGGTTATCAAATATACTAGTAACAAGAGCTATGCATTATCAAAACAAATGCTCCGGGAATTTGATTTCTTATGACAGTACATACACTATAATAATTAGTTTGTGTGCATAATTTAACTAAATTATAAAAATGTAAGCCATTTAGTACTGCAACAATTTTAATGTCCGAATCAATACCATATCCGGATATACGGCTACTACTATATATACATATTTCTTAGCAGTTATAACATATTAACATTGTTTTAGAGTTCATTTATGTCGATTGTATGTGTATCAAACATTTAAACGTTTATTTTAATCTAAAAAGAAAAAAATATATAATCATTCTATTGCACAATACATATTTGGATTCCACTGGGAAAATGGCGGCCAACTTGGAAATCATCTTGTATATCAATGGATACAAAACAGAAGTCAGTAATCAACATTCTAAATTAAAGGGCATACATCATGCATTACATTAATGTAAATAACATACTATTAAAACCTATAGTTTTTAAAATAAAGGTACTTATGCACGGTAAAAATGTGTTATTTATGTAAATTGCACAATTTGACCTTGACTATGACCTTGACTTTGACCAATGAGCACCCACAATGTATTTCATTTTAAGCATACATTTAATATCTATGATATCCAGTTGATTTGATTTAAATCTGTCAAGTAATAAAAGTATAATACAATTATATGTCCAACTCACTGACACTGCAAAAACGGCGGCCATCTTGGCGACCATCTTGAATTTTGGGGGACCCCTTGACCCAGAACCTAGGGTCTCGTTAGGAAAAGGTCCACACATTATCATTCTATCAGTACACCAAGTGGCTAAATTCTAGAATTAAGCGAGCAATTATTGCAAAATACCCTTGTAGTGACTCTCATAGGCTGTCCGAATAGCACAGTTGCTAGCGCGCTCGCTTCTCACCAATGCATCCCGGGTTCGATCCTCGGACCGGGAAGTATATGAGATGGTACGGCCGTCGCCAAATCGGACAGGTGGGTGTTCTCCGGGCACTCCGGTTTCCCCCACACGAATTACCACATTTACGCTTTGAAAGAACAAACGAGAGTGATTAATATAAGTTGTTAGACTTTAAACTGCATGTTCGCCAAAATGATTCACATGTGGCGAAGGAAAACAAGTTAAAGTACGTGCTAGCGCAGTGGTAAAGCGTTCGTTTCAGGTGCGAACAGCTCGAAGTTCGCGCCCCACTGGAGCCGATTGTGCCCTTAGATAAGGCAATTGATGTCCACATGTCCTCTTCTCTCTTTCGCTCGTGGCGATGGATTCCATCAGGAATGAAGTCCCGAGAGTGATTGTTGTAAGAACATGTTTCGCAATCGAGCTAAAATAAATTTGTATAAACTACATGTAGTTAGCTCTATACACTCATGTAGAAACATCGACCTGCCACAATACAGCTTTATTGTTGTTGTGGTTCTGTTATTTAAGCCTAGGCTTTAGGTCATATGGCGACTATCGAGCTATTGTTGGTGCAGGGAGAACCTGGGTGCCCCTCTGAGCATTATTTCAGCACGGGTGGACACTCGTATGGAACCACCGAATCTCCACAGGACAACTGTATAGCTTCCTCAAATGAAATAATTATACATGAGGGGCAAGCGATTAGTTTAGTTTATACAAATTTATTTTAGCTCGATTGCGAAACAAGTTCTTATAACTTATACTAATCACTCTCGAGACCTCATTCCTGATGGAATCCATCGCCACGAGGGAGAGAGAAGAGGCATGTGGAATTTAAATGCCTTGCCTAAGGACACAATCGTAACGGCTCCAACTGTATAGCTTCCTCAAATGAAATAATTATACACGAGGGGCAAGCGATTTGAAGTCATCGACGTCAACCACTCATAAACCAAATGTGCATCTGCACGATATATACATATATACCTTTACAAGTGACGGATACAGCACGGGTACAATCGTCTATAGTGACTGTCGATGTGTTGCATTCTGTTAATGAATATTCAGTGCCTTCACACTCTAACTTCCGGTTGTATATTGGTGTTGAACCTGGTTCCACGCTACTGAAGGATACAGCTCCACTGCGATACAGAAACAGAGCCTTACAAAGGGCATCAGTTTTCTTGCTAAAATTCTGTTTTGTTCGTTGTAAAACATGTTAAATTAAGTTTGCTTAGTCGAAAAGCATAAAAATGCCATCGTTATGAAGCCATCGTGGTTTTCACGGATGACCAATTAGTGTAGTGATTAGCACGCTCACGCCACACACAGCAGTGGTTTCGATCCTCAGACCAGGAAGTAGCCTATGACCAAATACACAGCAAATCATCTAAAACATTTACGACGGCAAACTCTATTATCATAAACACGTATAGTAGGATGCATTATTGATATATCGCAGTCCTAGCTATTAAAACCCAACATACATAATATACTATTGTAAACCTCATTTTGCTACATTCTATGACTTCTCCACTTCAATATTACAAATACACAAGGAAGAAATACTATTGGGAATCATTTGTGTTTATCATGTTTTTGGCGTCATCGTGTCAGCAGTTACGTAGTCAGTAGTTCCGGGTATACCGCGGCAAATGGCCGATGCCCTGATTTGGGTGTTTATGCAAAGGTAGTTATAATACAATTATGTGAGTATTTGATAGAGACCCCAATCTGTATAATATGTAAGTCTAGCAGTAATTTTATCATTTTAACATAAAACTTGAATCTCTCACCAGAAAACAACAAACAGCTTTAGGCCCACGATGGGCCTACTTTTTATGATACTAAAATGTGGGAATCTGGCTATAACACCACATGTCAATAGATGTACATCACAGGAGAAAGTTTCAACTTGTTTTTAATAAAAAATACTAAATTTGGGGGGAAACCTGTTTTCAAAAATAATCATTCAGTAGAAAAAACGCGTCTCGGACCTTATTATCATGTCCATATTTGGTAATACGGGAAGTACGTAGTAACCTAAACACGTGCTCAAAACAGTTTCATTCATAAATACAAGATATCAGACCGCCATTTTACATTGAGAATTGGAATGAACATAAATATGTATTATGGACATTTGGAGCATTTTTTTCAGATAAAGGGGTGGGGAAATTTTACATAGATCGTGATATTCAGGTAAGCAACTTTCATCAGTAGTTTACTCACCACTTACGTTGACAGTTTATGATTTCTTGTTTATCAACACATGTTTACCTTTCTGGGTCAACACTATTCCAATGAAAAGAATGATATATGGCGTTATTTTACCTCGTTCTGAAAAGATGTGGATGCCTCGGTATGTCAAGACCAGTGGTATGTTAAGAAACGACTATATATTTACCATATTTGTGTCTGTTAATATCAACACTATTAACACCATGGCACTGATTTAAATTTAAAAAACTTATTCAGACACAATGCTTTGACACTGGTGTAAAGCACCGACATGAGACCTCTGTTTAACGTCCCATCTGAAAGACTGTTAATTTTATTAGAGTCAGACGGGGGATCGAACCTGCGATCCCTGTAATTAGAAGTGCGTTGTTAGACAACCTTTACACACTGATATGGTGTTGGATTTTTTATTAGAAATACTTTACTTGAACATTTTAATGTGTCTATAGTTGATCATTCTAATGAGGGTATTTTACTGCTTAAATTGTGTCACAATGTATGTTATCTTCCTCCTGAAAATTCGTCTATGATATTTGATGTCAATAACGTTGATGATTCGCTGCTCTCTATTATTTACTTGTATACAAATTGCGGAACTATGTATATATGTGGTGACTTTAATAGTAGATGTGAAGATGATGATGATTACATTAAAGGAATCGATGTTGTAACTGATTGGGAAGTAATTGATTTTAGTCTTAATAAGTATGGTGAATTATTGTTAGACTTTTTAGTCAATGTAAATATGTGTATATTGAATGGTCGTGGTAATGGGGGTAATGAGTTTACCTCTATTTCTACATAAGGAAGTTCTGTAGTGGATTATTGCTTTGTCAGTTATGACTGTTTATCTAAATTTTAACAATTTAAAGTTATCAGAGTGACGGATCATATTAATAAAACCAAATATGTTTCTTCTATTACATCTAGTGCATTGCCAGACCATTCGCTACTTATGTGGACTATTATGATCGATAGTTTCCTTCATGATCAAGTACCGCATTATATTAATAAACAGGAAGATAGCCATTATAAATATGATGTTACTAATGTTCCATCTGATTTTATGCTCAGTCAAGAATCGTTGTTTCATGGTAACCAAACAATTTCAAAACTGGAATGTAGTTTTCGAACTCAATCTGATATTGATGTTTACAAAGATTGGTGTGGGATTGTCCAACAGAATATGTCGGATAATTTACATTGTAAAGACATTAAATATGGTATGTATAATAAAAATCGCCGCCCAGGTAAACCATGGTGGTCGGACAGATTGACTGATTTATGGAATAACGTTTGTAAATCTGAAAGTTTGGTTATCATGTACAGATAAGAGTAATAAGCTTACACTAACATCTGAGTATGTTCGTACCCGTAAGTTGTTTGACCGCGATGTTCAGAGAGCTAAGCGTTTCCATTGGTACTCATTACAATCCCAACTGTTAGATGAATGCGATATTGATACTACTAAGTTTTGGAAATCAATTGGTAAAATTGGAGTAAACTGTAAGAAAGATAAAAGAATTCCAATGGAAGTTGTTTTAAATGAAGGGTCTGTTTCTAATGATATCGATATTGTTTTATCACGAAACATGACTTTAGCTCTCTGTTCAAAACCGCACATAATGTTACTGGTACTAATGCTACCAGCAATATATCTGATAATGATGCTAATTTTAATAATGGAAGTTCATAAAGCTATTCATTCTGTCAATAAAGGCAAAGCATGTGGCATATACTGTATCCCTGTAGAAGTACTTAATAACGATGCAGCGCTATCGTTTCTTCACATTTTATTTAATATATGCTTTGATAATGGCATTGTACCATCAGTTTGGAGTAAATGTATAATTAATCCCATACCAAAATCTTCTACATTGGACAGAAGGGACCCGTTATCATACAGAGGTATTGCACTTGCCCCTGCTATGTATAAAGTATATTGTTCCATTTTGAACAGTAGATTAAGTACTTGGTCCGAGGCAAATGATAAAGTATCAGACGATCAGAATGGTTTTAGAAGAGGTCGAAGTACAACGGACCAGATACTTGGGGTAAATAATATAATCGAGTCAAGACAAAAGTTACGCAAATCCACGTTCTGTGCATTTATAGATTTTAAGAAGGCCTATGATATATACTATTAATAGAAATATGTTATGGAAACGTTTATCTGATATAGGGATACACGTATCTGGTCAAATGTTTGGCGCATTGCAGTCAATATATGCATCTGTAAAGTCATGTGTAAGGGTTAATCAATTTTAGATGTTTTGATGTCAAGTGCGATTTGCGTCAGAATTGTATACTTTCACCTCTTTTGTTTAATTTATACATAAATGACTTGTCTCTATACCTTAAGACATTTGGTATTGGTATCACAATTGGGTATGAGAAAGTTTGTATAATGCTCTATGCTGATGATATTGTGTTAATGTTTCTCAGAGTGCCAGTCGCGCATTGGGCTTACTTATTGTAACATGTAAATTAATGGGCGGTGTGCCCTATGATGTTTTTACAAAGCTATACGATTCTGTAGTTTGGCCTGTAATCAGTTATAGTGCTCCTTTGTGGGGGTTTCGATCATATTCGTGTATCGAAGCCGTCCATAATAGGGCATTAAGGTATTTTCTAGGTGTCGGCAAATATTCACCAAACAATGGTATTTCAGGAGATATGGGTTGGAAACCCCCAATAGTCCGACAATGGAAATGTATCTCGCTTTATTGGTCGAGACTTTCAGGTATGGATACCACAAGGGCATATAAATATAGTAAAGCTAGTCGTGCATGTAGAAATTGGCATTTTAATTTTAAGAGCTATTATGAGGCTAATGATTTTCCTATGTACACTAGCTTTGCTAATCCCATATCTCGTTCTTTCGCACATAATATAGAGGTCAAAGCATATGATAAGTATATAAACTCTTGGTCAACCAAGATAAACAATGTCATAGGTCCCTCTGGACGCGGGCGGAATAAATTGAGAGTATATAATTTGTTTAAAACTGACCATATTGCAGAGCAATATTGCAAACTTGTATTACCACCCAGACATCGTTCTGCTTTTTGCAAATTTCGATTGGGGATTGCCCCCATTAGGATAGAGACTGGTCGGTATGAAGGTTTGCCAGAGGAATCTAGGATTTGTGATACTGCTACTATTGAAAATAAGATGCATGTAATATTGAATTGTCCAGTTTACAATGATTTAAGACAAGATTTACTCTCAATGTCATATGCGTGTAATATCAATTTCTACTCAATGTCTGATTATGATAAATATTGTTTCCTGTTTTCAAACCAAGAGATGATTCGTAATTGTACCAAAACCTGTTTTATTATTCTACAGAGGCGTCAGTTTTTATTATGTAAATAATGTTTTAATTTGTGAATAATGTCATTATTACTTGTATTTCTAACTGCATTTTCTTAGTTCGTCTGTAATATCTCTGCTAATCAGATTCGCTATGATCTGATCAAAGCGAAGTGAGATTTCATATGACCAATTCTTAATCAGTGTGCAATACTACCTATTTTGTATTTTAGTGTTTTATAATGTCTTAGAGCAGTTTTTAATATCCGATTAGCAGGGATATTGCAGCTTTATCCCTAACATACTGTGATAAATGAGTATGTATACTTTTGTTCATCTCTTATAACTCCATTTTGGAGTGGCATTGTACTTTTATTATGTAAACTATACATGTAATATTATTGTAAATATTGTACGTACAATGATGAGATATAAATAAAGATTACTACCTACCTGATAAGCACTACAAACAACGAATCCAATCCTATAAGAACTTACAAAGAAAACATTAAATAAGAGAACATACTCGTATCTTAGGTGATTACACAACACATGAGCGGCATTCATATCGAACCCATCGTAGCAAAGGGTGCTGATTAGCCCATACAAGTCAATGTGCACTGTTCCTGAATTTTCAGCGACTCCTCCATCTAGACCGGAATCAGAAAATTGTATAAGCGATGATGATTGAGCTTATTTACCCTCGCCTCCGGCGAACCATGTCGGCGAGCGTAAACAATCATATAACTTATTAAAATTATGATACATGTACATGGACGTAACGTATTCACGACTAATCCGATCATAGTTTCTCTGGACGGCCCGATAATTATGACAACACATGTACAGTGTTGAGGTTGACAGTGACACAAGATCGTGACAGTGACACAAGATCGTGACAGTGACACAAGATCGTGACAGTGACACAAGAACGTGACAGTTACACAAGATCGTGACAGTGACACAAGAACGTGACAGTGACACAAGATCGTGACAGTGAGTGACACAAGATCGTAACAGTGACACAATATCGTGACAGTGACACACTATCGTGACAGTGACACAAGATCGTGACAGTGACTCAAGATCGTCTGAACAGTCTGATGATGATCTTAAGCGTGCATACATATATTGACAAGTTAAACCTAATTAACATAGCGCAATCTTTTGTTAATGCGGCATCAAAACGAAGCTGAATATAAATGCAACGCGATATTGAGGACGATACCATTACACTAAGATATAATGAAACACACTTTTATTTTGACTAAGTGATTGTATCTCATTATGCCTGGTCGATACCAACTACCTGGATCACATCGTGTTTATTTTATTGGTTTTCTGTTTATATAAATATTTCACATATCACGTTGGACCAGTATCTCATTATACCTGGTCGATACCAACCACCTGGAGAACCTATATCGTGTTTATTTTATTGGTTTTCTGTTTATATACATAGTTCACATATCGCATTGGACCAGTATCTCCTTGTACCTGGTCGATACCAACTACCTGGAGCACCTATATAGTGTTTATTTTATTGGTTTTCTGTTTATATACATATTTCACATATCGCGTTGGACCAGTATCTCCTTGTACCTGGTCGATACCAACTACATGGAGCACCTATATCGTGTTTATTGTATTGGTTTTCTGTTTATATACATATTTCACATATCGCGTTGGACAAGTATTTGGTAAATTTGTTGGCAAACAGACAACTTGTGCCCGTTTGTATGACTCAGTTATTGTTGTTGTTGTTATGGTGGTTTATGCGCATAGAGCTCTGTTTAGGCTTTGTCATTCATGCTTGATATGCCCAATGAATTAAGATTAAATTATTTAGGCAGAACAAGTTGGCCTACCTTGAATAAATATGTTACTCTTATGAAAGGTAAGAATAGTAAAATATTAATAAATACTGCTAAATATATTAAGAATGCCTTTAAACTAAGAACAAATCATATGAAAACATTATGTGACTAACATTAATGAATGTATATGTATGCTATCATATTAATATTTATTAATTGGTTTCGGTCTTTGCCAATCTAGCTTCTTAGCTAGTTTATCATTGCTCTAAGAAACACGATGTCAATCTATTATTAATGTAATTACATTTTTTGTTTCTCATGCCTGTATACTAGTGGCGTCCGTGGTCCAGTGGTTGGTAGAGCGTCGGATTTGGAATCGAACGGTCCCGGGTTCGATACTCGGCCAAGCCACGTATGTAGTGATATTGTATTGCCAAAGGCAAGGTTATTGCCGATTTTGCAATAACACATATTGTATTGTTATTTTCAGTATTGATAAACACTTACCAACACAGTATAATTTACTGCCGTATCTATATGCCCAATCTGATGGGTTTCCGTTATACGATGGATCACCAGGTGTGTGCCAGCCATCTCTCGAACATTGCTCAATGTCGGTTTCAGTTCCAGTACATTCAAATGCCCCCAACCACCGCATCCCTGTATAGTTTTCCATAGATGTCCATCCAGTTCCATATCCGAACTGACTATAAAATAAGATTTAGTGAATTTTCTAAGTAAATTGCATTCATTAGTAATAACATAATTACATTTAAATTTACTGTTATTCTTGGGTAGCGAGGTCAGCCAGAATAACTGTTGTGGTGTCCCGAAATCCACATTGCTTCGTCTATCTCCTCATGGTGAAGGACTCAACCAAAGAATGAGGTTTTAAGAATGAATGAATTAATGTTAAGTATGCCCGACTGGTGCAGTTGTTAACACGTTGGCTTCTCACCAAAGCAACATTGGAATTTAGAGTGAGTGAATGTACGTCACATATATTAGAATTTATAACTATTATTTCTTAGCAAGTCATTTAATTGGGTTCGTGTAGCTTATGAGCGAGTAATACAATATGCAAAATAACACCGACTCATTCGAACACCCCATTCCCTATTCCGGACCCACGAGGCCCCTGTTGGACGGCCCGCTATTTTAACCGTCTCAATGGCGGTAATTAAATACACAGTATGAATCTAAGGCACATTGACAGGTAGATATGTGTGCTGTTGGCTTGCTCTTTGGCTCCAAGTATACGACATAAGTTGTTTCGGAGACAACTGAATGCCCCACCTTGCTATACTATGCAATAGCTCTGGCACAAACCATGTCGTAAATGTGGTTATGGTGTTATAAATTATTATTCTGTGATGTGTGTTGTTATATACACGAGGTGGTAATACTATGGTGCCGATGGCTGAGGGCGTTCGTAAAGGAGTTTGAACGGCAAAAGTGGATGTTTGATATACCATTGATTTGGCATGGTGGAAGAATTATACGGACGGCTTAGAGGGTATTCCGCGGCAGTCCACCAATCTCCACATCAACAGAATATGTGGGCCGACCCATTTGCTATTTACCTTTAGTATATGCAATAAAATAGCATATATTAGTTCCGCTTCAAAAGAGGCCAACCCCAATCACATGTCAAATGAGACCTACCCCGACTCCTCATCGGCATTTCACAAATGAGGAGCTTGACTAATTGATGGCTGGCATCTACGGATTCAGACAACCGCCTCCATCGAAGCTATCATTAATCATCCAGAACACCTAGATCACAAACCTATGCAACACTCAGCCGATAAATCGTGTGCTGAGATGGCGGCCGACATCAAAAGTTCGACGTCTGTGGCGCTTCCACAGTCTTCTCCATATGGGGGTTGAAAGAGAAAGATAGGGAAATGCCACATCACCTTAGATGCCAGCATGCCAGAAATAGTGACAGCAATACTCTCACAAACTTAAATAGCAAGCTCTTGTGTGAGCGGGATGAATGTGATTGGGTTGTAGAATACAAATTCGACCCAGTCAGGGCCTGCGTGCCCAATCCTTTCTGAGACTCAGACTTTGTTAACCTATCGCTACTACGGAATGGCGACCTAAATGTATTGCTCACAATCACAACCGCCAGGCTGCAGAAAATAAATACAGTAGTGGGACGAGTGAGTCAATGACACCGGTGCCACGATCATGGATGTGACAAAACTGCAGTTGATTATTCTAATATACCAGGACTCCTCAACGTCCACAACGGCCACTCGTGTTCCAAATACATACACCTCCCTGCGTAGAACTTAGCCATGATGGCTCTGATATTCCAAGTATAACATGGTATACGTCGGTAGCTATTCCGCTCCCGTCACTTGTCATGACGAGGCCTAGTCATATTTAGTATAGTATATGTATAGTATAGAGTATAATCTGACACTCCATTCTTCACAGACTGGCCGGTGTGACAATAAACAGAGACATTCACCCACGACGATTCATACCCAAGAATGTCGCCCGGATGCATGGCCATTGTTTCAATCTACGTCCGAATGATCACACTGCACAATTGCGAAAGTGTCGGTGTTTATGAGCTGCAAGACAAACATCCTCGATGGTGGTGCGGTCTATGGTTCAAATACCACAATGTACCGACGCTCGAGCCACCGTTCCGTGATAATTAAGGTTCATGCCGTTCAGTGACGGAACCAAGGTAAACAACGGTTCATTCTACAGAAGCACAACGCCTACCTCATCAAGCCAGAAGTTATCTGCAGCGCAGATGGACAACAGAATACCCTACCTACGAAGCAACTCGTGATTGAGTGGAATGTAGGCTTCTGTTGTGGCTACGTCGGCCGCCTCGATATCTCTTTTGTCGCCTGAATATATCTGCAACACGTCGTTTTCTGAATATTACCTCAAGTCGAGTGTATTGGACAGGGACGAACTAAGCTTACCTCAAGTCAAGTGTATTGGACAGGGACGAACCAAGCTTACCTCAAGTCAAGTGTATTGGACAGGGACGAATTAAGCTTACCTCAAGTCAAGTGTATTGGACAGGGACGAACTAAGCTTACCTCAAGTCAAGTGTATTGGACAGAGACGAACTAAGCTTACATCAAGTCAAGTGTATTGGACATGGGCGAACTAAGCTTACATCAAGTCAAGTGTATTGGATAGGGACGAACTAAGCTTACCTCAAGTCAAGTGTATTGGACAGGGACGAACTAAGCTTACATCAACTCAAGTGTATTGGACAGGGACGAACTAAGCTTACCTCAAGTCAAGTGTATTGGACAGGGACGAACTAAGCTTACCTCAAGTCAAGTGTATTGGACAGGAACGAACTAAGCTTACCTCAGGCCAAGTATATTGCACAAGAATGAGTTTAGCTTACCTCACGCCACGTGTATTGCACAGGAACGAGATTAGCTTACCTCAGGCCAAGTGTCTTGCACAGGAACGAGCCACATTTACCTATGGCCAAGTGTATTATACAAGAACGAGTTTAGCTTACCTCAGGCCAAGTGTCTTGCACAGGAACAAGCCAAGCGTACCCCAGGCCAAGAGTGTTGTACAGGAACGAGCCAAATTTACCTCAGGCCACTTATATTGCACAGGGACGAGCCAAACTTACCTCAGACCAAGTTTATTGCACAGGAACGAGCCAAACTTACCTCAGGCAAAGTGTGTTGCACAGGAACGAGCCAATCTTACCTCTGACCAAATGTCTTGCACATAACGAGCCAATCTTACCTCAGACCAAGTGTATTGCACAGGAACGAGCCAAACTTACATCTGACCAAGTGTCTTGCACATAACGAGCTAATCTTACCTCAGACCATGTATCTGGCACAAGAACGAGTCCAACTTACCTCAGTCCAAGTGTCTTGCACAGGAACGCTGCCGTTGCATCTGTAAACTGCAATTGGGGATTACCCACAAAACCCCATACACCATCATAGTAGGCTTCGACAAAACCTGCAGTTCGTTGAGCATTCGTGGGCCACAAACGGACAGGAAAACCTATCATCAAAAGGGTACATGTTTCTCTACGTATTGGCTCAGATTGTGTACGTCATTTGCGATATAATAATAGAGAAAAACATCAACTTTAATACTTGTTATGGTATTACACGTGTGGCCATACAAGAAAATATGTGATGGTTGTATTACACTGAATACAAGCACATTTATATGACAACTATGAATACAAAGATAGTGGTTATTTGCATACATCGTCATGGTTTCTTCCCTTCCTTTGCCTAAATGGCAAACTATTAAGTCATAGTTTATACAAACGTATACAATAGTTTAGTTGTGAAACAAGTGCTTACACCATTAGTTTTAATCGCTGTCAAGACCTCATTCCTGATGGAATCATCGCCACGAGGGAGAGGGCTGGGGCTATGTGGATTCAAATATCTTGCCTAGGGGCACAATCGTTACGGCTACAGCTTGGTGCGAACTCCAGGCTTCTCACACCCGAAGCAAATCCGCTACCACATCGACTATGAAATCACGTGGCTGAGTTGCGTAAATCACACCAGACGTACCATCATAACCAATATGCAGCTTTAGATATAATTAATATAGTGAACGATGCATACCTGTAGATAGGTACATCATTGACAGAGATACTAATGCCATCATAACCAATATGCAGCCTTTGTTAATATAGTGAACGATGCATACCTGTAGATAAGTACATTAATGACAGAGATACTAATGCCACCTTAACCAATATGCAGCCTTTGGTACAATTAATATAGTGAACGATGCATACCTGTAGATAGATACATCATTGACAGAGATAATAATGCCACCTTAACCAATATGCAGCCTTTGTTAATATAGTGAACGATGCATACCTGTAGATAGGTACATCATTGACAGAGATACTAATGCCACCATAACCAATATGCAGCCTTTGTTAATATAGTGAACGATGCATACCTGTAGATAAGTACACCATTGACAGAGATACCAATGCAGTAACACGTGCATGAATGACGGGCATCATCCTTCCTCTGCACCGGAACTAGCCTGCATATATACGTTATTCAATATTAGAGTAGGAAATACTCAAACACATGTGCACGTAGTAATGTAGAGAGTGGTGTGGCGGGTGGTTTCTTTATATGACTGTCCAGCCTTGTGATGGAGAAAAGATAAGTATTGTTCAGTTTTGAGCAGACACCCAGTGTATAACCGCCCTTGCTAAAACGAAGGAGAGGGAATAGGAGGGAAGATGTACAATGTACATATACTGACAGTCTGACACCATACAAAACTGTGCACTTTTATATTGAACGTTACATGTTCACTACAAATTTTAGAATTATGGATTTTACTATCATGAGTGAAAAAAATAATCCTTCACACATTGCACTAATTTACCCAATATTTCGCTCATTTTGATACCATATTTACCCAGTC
>CM026389.1:16863929-16894831 GCA_014843695.1 Archivesica marissinica | reverse complement strand
ACTCTGGAACATTGATTTGTATACTGTACAGGGTGCACTCTGGATCATTGATTTGTATACTGTACATGGTCCACTCTGGTGCATTGATTTGTATACTGTACATGGTCCACTCTGGAGCATTGATTTGTATACTGTACAGGGTGCACTCTGGAGCATTGATTTTTTTACTGTACAGGGTCCACTCTGGAACATTGATTTGTATACTGTACAGGGTGCACTCTGGGACATTGATTTGTATACTGTACAGGGTGTACTCTGGAGCATTGATTTTGTATACTGTACAGGGTCCACACTGGACATTGATTTGTATACTGTACAGGGTGCACTCTGGAGCATTGATTTTTATACTGTACAGTTGCACTCTGGGACATTGATTTGTATACTGTACAGGGCACTCTGGACATTGATTTGTATACTGTACAGGGTGCACTCTGGGACATTGATTTGTATACTGTACAGGGTGCACTCTGGGACATTGATTTGTATACTGTACAGGGTGCACTCTGGGACATTGATTTGTATACTGTACAGGGTGCACTCTGGGACATTGATTTGTATACTGTACAGGGTGCACTCTGGGACATTGATTTGTATACTGTACAGGGTGCACTCTGGAACATTGATTTGTATACTGTACAGGGTCCACTCTGTAGCATAGATTTGTATACTTTACAGGGTGCACTCTGGAGCATTGATTTATATACTGTACAGGGTGCACTCTGGAGCATTATCGTAGAAAGCCAATTCATTTGTTTTGCTTGTTTGTTTGTTTTTTGGGTTTAATGTCGTATCAACAGCTTATGTTTTATTTCTCCTCAATCCTACATGTATGTACATAATATTTATACTTGACTATGTTTATTCATAGAAAGAAATATTGTTTAAGCTAACAACAACGACGATGACGACGACGACAACGACGACATTTATTGCATTAAGATATCAACTGGTGTTTATAGCATATACAATAAATACATGTATTGTGAAAACGTGAAAACATTATCACGTCTATCCAATAACCGGGGGGTGGGTATATAGCAATATTATTGTCAAACCGCCACGAAACAACAAACAAATAAAACATTTACCTATTTCACAGATATCCCCTCCCCATATATCCGGGCATGTGCAAGTGTATGTTTGGTAACCGTTCAAACAAGTACCTCCGTTCAGACAGGGGTCCGACATACATTCATCGATATCTGAAAAATACAAACATCGATATCTGAAACATACATAATCCATATCTGAAACATACATACATCGATATCTGAAACCTACATAATCCATATCTGAAACATAAGTACATCGATATCTGAAACATATATAATCCATATCTGAAAAATATAAACATCGATATCTGAAACATACATAATCCATATCTGAAACATACATACATCCATATCTGAAAAATACAAACATCGGTATCTGAAACCTACATACATCGATATCTGAAACCTACATACATCGATATCTGAAACATACATACATCGATATCTGAAACCTACATACATTGATATTTGAAACCTACATACATCGATATCTGAAACCTACATACATCGCTATTTGAAACCTACATACATCGATATCTAAAACCTACATACATCGCTATCTGAAACCTAATTACATCGATATCTAAAACATACATAAATCGATATCTGAAACATAGATAAATCGATATCTGAAACATACATACATCGATATCTGAAACCTACATAAATCGATATCTGAAACATACATAGATCGATATCTGAAACATACGTAAATCGATATATGAAACATAATGCATCGCTACCTGAAACATAGTGCATCGATATCTGAAACATACATACATTGATATCTGAAACCTACATACATCGATATCTGAAACCTACATACATCAATATCTAAAACCTACATACATCGATATCTGAAACCTACATACATCGATATCTAAAACCTACATACATCGATATCTGAAACCTACATACATCGATATCTACAATACACATTCATCATATTTATAATATTATTGTTACATGTTTGTGATATCGTCTTGAATCAGTAAAACAATTGATTCCACTTCATTGGTACCATCTGCTATAGAGTTATGGAATACTGCCAGATAACATCAAGAATGCGAACTCGATTTTATCATTTAAGTGTACATTAAAACAGAATATATTTAAAAGTGTGTGCTATTTCTTAGGTTCGTGCACACCTTGTGTTTATCGTACCCGATTACGTAGTGAGTGTAGTATAGTAATCTTAATGAAGATTCATATTTAAATCATTTAAAAGACTGTCCTATTAGCGCATTTGTTAGTATGCTCGCTTCTCACAAATGCAACATGGCTTTGATCCTCGGACCGGGACGTAAGTGATATGGTACGGAATTCGGCAGATCGAACAGGTGGGTTTTTTCAGGGGACTCCGGTTTCCTCCCACACGAATAACCACCTTTACGCGTTCATCCGAGCAAACGAGAGTGATTAATATATTAAGTTGTTAAAACTTGCTTCGCAATCGTTGTAATATAAATAAAGTTGAAACTTAAAATATTCTGGTGAATGCGTATGTGGTGTAGGTTATATAGTTCCAGTCGTGATAGTGCAGTGGATACGCGTTTGCCGTAGGTGCGAAAGGTTCGGAGTTCGAGCCCTGCTGGAGCCGTTACGATTGTGCTATTAGGCAAGGCATTTAAATTCCACGTTGCCTCTTCTCTCCCTCACGGCGATGGATTCAATCAGGAATGAGGTCTCGAGAGTGATTAGTATAAGTTGTAAGAACCTGCTTCGCAATCGAGCTAAAATAAATGTGTATAAACTATGAAGTTCCATTCTATTATTTTGTTAATTTGTGCAAGATACAAATAGCAACGCAATACACTATTCCAAACACTTCATAATTCGTGACCACGAGTTCGAGCCCCGCTCAGGCAGTGTCTCATTTATAATTATGAAAAAGTTGGCAGTTTCCTACGAAGATTCGTGCACCAAATACTGGTTATCCGCTGGAGCCTGCCCATGAAAAGTGTTGTTGGCGGCGAGATGGCCAAAATGGTGCTAATGCAGGTGTAAACCCCGAACAAACGAACAAAGGTTATCCATGGCCAAGTGGTTAAGACGTCCACATATGGAGCGGGAGGTCGAAGGTTCTCCATGGCCAAGTGGTTAAGGCGTCCGCCTACGGAACGGGAGGTCAACGGTTCTCCATGGCCAAGTGGTTAAGATGTCCGCATTCGGATCGGGAGGTCGAAGGTTCTCCATGGCCAAGTTGTTAAGACCTCCGCCTATGGAGCGGGAGGTCGAATATTCGTTTGTTTCTGACATGGCCAGTTGGTGAGCTGCCAGCTAATTAAATAATTAATACTGATTGCCTATCTGCCTGACGCCTGGCATACAATGAGGAGGGGAGGGGAATTATTACACTAATTCAGCTAAATACAGACAGCATCGGTCATATGGCGACTCTCCAGTTGGTGCTTGGTGGAGGAAGATAACGGGTATCTAAATGATCATTTCCGGTACGGCGAGTACTCGGTTAGAACCAGCAACATTCCACAATCAGCTTCGATCATATGGCGACTATCTAGCTAGTATATGTGAAGGAAGATACCGGCAGTATTTGATGCAAGGGTGGGCACCCGTATAGAACCACCGACCTTCAACAAGCTAGCTCGATAGCTTCCCCATTTAAGGGAATTCGACACCCCCAGTTGGATTCAAACCTACAGCAGCTAGGGGCAAGTGATTATAAGTCAATGACCATAACCACCTACATAACCACATAGCCCTCTAAACATCATAGCATTGTAATTTTAATAGTTTATTAACTATCTATCTATCTTCCGCTAATGTCGAACCCCTCGCGGTTCTTTGATCTTTGAATCATCTTAGCTAATTTAGTCGCCCAAATGCATTTATGCGGTGGCGACTTTAAATAAACGTATATAGCAAGTATTACAATATTTGTATGCCCCAGTAGCATCTGTGTAATTAATCTGATGTTTAAATATGCTTGGATATGGCTTTGTATGTATAGTGTCAAGCCTATTGTTTATTAAAATGTTCTTTAAACGAAAAAGGTTTTTAGCCAGAAACCAATTATTCAGACCCCAAATGTCTGTGCGGTTTTGCACTGTCCCTGTGACCGTCCGAGTTAATATTTCCAGTCCGGGCAGTGACTGCTTCGGCTATGGCGGGGGCATTAATCATTACTGTGATATATTCAGCGGCATATTGACACATTTTCAAATTGTGGTAAACAATGTATAATTCAGAATACGATGTTGATACACCCATACGTATATACATGTATATAGCCACTTGTCACCGTATACGTATATACATGTATATAGTCACTTGTCACCGTATACGTATATACATGTATATAGCCACTTGTCACCGTATACGTATATACATGTATATAGCCACTTGTCACCGTATACGTATATACATGTATATATTCACTTGTCACCGTTACGTATATACATCTATATAGCCACTTGTCACCGTATACGGCTCCCTTCGAAACTAGTTCCTAGAGCCCTAACATGGTGTCACAATGCACAATAATGCCATTGTCAACGATTATTGAAATGATTCAAAATAATCCAAAATATTAAAGTGACAATTTCTAAGATAGGTCCACTCGCCTTGTTTGTGTTTTACGTTTATTTATCGTCGCTAACGGTTTTCCATATGAGCGACGCCTCCCAAAGAGATTTATCATTTTAGATTTTTGGAGGATATGCAATGATACAGACAGAGACACATTCCAGAGTCTCATCTGGTTCTTTTATGTACACGGTGTACAGTACCGAAAGACTGTTAATTTTATTAGGGTCAGACGGGGGATCGAACCTGCGATACCTGGATTACCAGTCCAGCTGGTTACCACTCGCCCATGACAGAACAATCGATTCTTTGAATAAATTACTAGATAAATATAATTATGGTTGTGATAATAGCCCTGAGGTGTGATTTTGTGTCTGATTTTGCGTTAGCATAAAATTTATAAGCGCTCATTGAAAGATGTTATAGATTATGAGCCTAATAAAATGAATTGTCGTCTGCTACAATTATTTGAACTATTTATAGGCTTATTTCACCCAGCATGCATAGAGTTAAATAAGTTATTGTTGTACATACTCTTCTCGCAATAGTTTCCATCAAATCCAACTTGGCAAATGCACTCGTATCCGTCAGTCAAGTCGCTACATGTACCATTGTTGAAACAGATATGACCTTTACAATTATCAAAAATATCTGAAATAGAATTATTTTTATTAGTTTCTACACATTTCTTTTAGCTCAATTGCGAAATAAGTTCATACAACATTAGTTATATCGCTCTCGAGACCTCATTCCTGATGGAATCCATCGCCACGATGGAGAGAGAAAAGGCAATGAAACATTTAAATATTTTGCCCAAGGACATACTCATAATGACAAGAGCTTGACACAAACTCCAGGCATCTCACACCTGAAGCGAACGCCCTACAACTACCACTACCACAACAACTGTGCTATCATGACTCCACATTATTTTTAGATCATTATTTTTATTCTATACAATAGTAACATAAATTATAGCCTGCGAATAGGCGTCGATATATTTTGCATGGTCAGTCAAATAAATATTTTTTAACACTGATACTATTAATTGGGCCGTATTGAGTTTCTGATAATATCAATTTGTCAGAAGTTAAAAAAGTGAAACATCGACAGACTGGAACCCAGGCTACAGATGAACCACTGGTCCGTCTCTACCAGACTGGAACCCAGGCTACAGGTGAACCACTGGTCTGTCTCTACGAGACTGGAACCCAGGCTACAGGTGAACCACTGGTCTGTCTCTACCAGGCTGGAACCCAGGCTACAGGTGAACGACTGGTCCGTCTCTACTAGGCTGGAACCCAGGCTACAGGTGAACCACTGGTCCGTCTCTACCAGACTGGAAACCAGGCTACAGGTGAACCACTGGTCTGTCTCTACCAGGCTGGAACCCGGGCTACAGGTGAACCACTGGTCCGTCTCTATCAGACTAGAACCCAGGCTACATGTGAACCACTGGTCCCTCTCTACCAGACTTGAACCCATGCTACAGGTAAACCACTGGCCCGTCTCTATTAGACTGGAACCCAGGCTACAGGTGAACCACTGGTCCGTCTCTACCAGGCTGGAACCCAAGCTACAGGTGACCCACTGGTCTGTCTCTACCAGGCTGGAACCCAGGCTACATGTGAACCACTGGTCCGTCTCTACTAGACTGGAACCCAGGCTACAAGTGAACCACTGGTTTGTCTCTACTAGACTAGAACCCAGGCTACAGGTGAACCACTGGTCTGTCTCTACCAGACTAGAACCCAGTCTACAGGTGAACCACTGGTCTGTCTCTACCAGACTGGATCCCAGGCTACAGGTGAACCACTGGTCTGTCTCTACTAGACTGGAACCCAGGCTACATGTGAACCACTGGTCCGTCTCTACTAGACTGGAACCCATGATACAGGTAAACCACTGGCCCGTCTCTACCAGACTGGAACCCATGCTACAGGTGAACCACTGGTCCGTCTCTACTAGGCTGGAACCCAGGCTACAGGTGAACCACTGGTCCGTCTCTACCAGACTGGAACCCAGGCTACAGGTGACCAATGGTCCGTCTCTACCAGGCTGGAACCCATGCTACAGGTGAACCACTGGTCCGTCTCTACTAGACTGAAACCCAGGCTACAGGTGAACCACTGGTCCATCTCTACTAGACTGGAACCCAGGCTACAGGTGAACCACTGGTCCGTCTCTACTAGGCTGGAACCCAGGCTACAGGTGAACCACTGGTCCGTTTCTACCAGGCTGGAACCCAGGCTACAGGTGAACCACTGGACCGTCTCTACTAGACTGGAACCCAGGATACAGCTGAACCACTGGTCAGTCTCTACCAGGCTGGAACCCAGGCTACAGGTCAACCACTGTTCCACCTCTACTAGGCTGGAACTCAGGCTACATGTGAACCACTGGTCCGTCTCTACCAGACTGGAACCAAGGCTACAAGTGAACCACTGGTCCGTCTCTACCAGACTGGAACCCAGGCTACAGGTGAACCACTGGTCCGTCTCTACTAGACTGGAACCCAGGCTACAGGTGAACCACTGGTCCGTCTCTACCAAACTGCATATTAAATTAGTGTGCTAATGGGAAATCGTAAAGTTAACCTGAAAAGCACAGGATGAAACCTTGTGTGTGTTTTTGATTTGTATACTGTAGAGGGTGCACTCTGGAGCATTGATTTGTATACTGTACAGTGTCCACTTTGGAGCATTGATTTGTATACTGTACATGGTCCACTCTAGAGCATTGATTTGTATACTGTACATGGTGCACTATGGATCATTGATTTGTATACTGTACATGGTGCACTCTGGAACATTGATTTGTATATTGTACAGGGTGCACTCTGGAGCATTGATTTGTATAATGAACATGGTCCACTCTGGAACATTGATGTTTATACTGTAGAGTATCCACTCTGGAACATTGATTTGTATACTGTACAGTGTCCACTCTGGAACATTGATTTGTATAATGTACAGGGTACACTCTGGAGCAATGATTTTTATACTGTACATGGTCCACCCTGAAGCATGTATTTGTATACTGTACAGGGTGCACTCTGGAGCATTGCTCTTTATACTGTACCGGGTTCACTCTGGAACATTGATTTATATACTGTATTGGGTGCACCCTGGACATTTGTATACTCTACAGGGTCCACTCTAGAGCATTGATTTTATAATGTACAGGGTCCACCATGGAACATTGATTTGTATAATGTACAGGGCGCACTCTGTAGCATTGATTTGTATACTGTACAGGGTACACACTCGAGCATTGATTTTTATACTGTACAGGGTCCACTCTGGAACATTGATTTGTATACTCTACAGTGTCGACTCTGGAGCATTGATTTGCATACTGTACAGGGTCCAATCTGGAGCATGGATTTTTGTACTGTACAGGGTGCACTCAGGAACATTGATTTGTATACTCTACAGTGTCCACTCTGGAACATTGATTTGTATACAGTACAGGGTCCACTCTGAAGCATTGATTTTTATACTGTATTGGGTGCACCCTGGAAATTTGTATACTGTACAGGGTCCAATCTGGAGCATTGATTGTTATACTGTACAGGGTCCACTCAGGACAATTGATTTGTATACTGTACAGGGTCCACCATGGACCATTGATTTGTATACAGTACAGGGTCCACTCTGGAGCATGGATTTGTATACTGTTACACAGGGTCCACTCTGGAGCATGGATTTGTATACTCTACATGGTGCACTCTGGAGCATTGATTTGTATACTGTACAGGGTCCACTCTGTAACATTGATTTGTATACAGTACAGGGTCCACTCTGGAGCATGGATTTATATACTTTACAGGGTGCACTCTGGAACATGGATATGCATACTGTACAGGGTCCACTCTGGAACATGGATTTGTATACTGTACAGGGTACACTCTGGAGCATTGATTTTTATACTGTACAGGGTGCAATATGGACCATTGATTTGTAAACTGTACAGTGTCCGCTCTGGAACATTGATTCATATATTGTACATTGTCCACCCTGAAGCATGGATTTGTATACTATACAGGGTGCACTCTGGAGCATTGAATTGAATACTGTACAGGGCCCACTCTGGAGCATTGATTTGTATACTGTACATTCTGCACTCTGGAGCATTGCTCTGTATACTGTACCAGGTCCACTCTGGAACATTATTTTGTATTCTGTACAGTGTCCACTCTGGAACATTGATTTGTATACTGTACAGTGTCCACTTTGGAACATTGATTTGTATTCTGTACAGGGTCCACTCTGGAGCATTGATTTGTATAATGTACAGGGTCCACTCTGGAACATTGATTTATATACTGTACAGTGTCCACTCGGGAACATTGATTTGTATACTGTACAGCGTGCACTCTGGAACATTGATTTGTATACTGTACATTGGGCAATCTGGAGTATTGCTCTGTATACTGTACCAAGTCCACTCTGGAACATTGATTTGTATACTGTATAGGGTGCACCCTGGAAATTTGTATGATGTAAAGTGTGCACTCTGGAACAATGATTTGTATACTTTACAGGGACCACTCTGGAACATTGATTTGTATACTGTACAGGGTCCACTCTGGAACATTGATTTGTATTCGGTACAGTGTCCACTCTGGAACATTGATTTGTATACTGTACAGGGTCCACTTTGGAACATTGATTTGTATACTGTACAGGGTGCACTCTGGAGCATTGATTTGTATACTGTACAGGGTCTACTCTGGAGCATTGATTTGCATACTGTACAGGGTGCACTCTGGAACTTTGATTTGCATACTGTACTGGGTGCACTCTGGAGCATTGATTTGTATACTGTACATGGTGCACTCTGGAATATTGATTTGTATACTGTACAGGGTGCACTATGTAACATTGATTTGTATACTGTACAGGGTCCACTCTGGAACATTGATTTGTATACTGTACAGGGTGCACTCTGTAACATTGATTTGTATACTGTACAGGGGGCACTCTGGAACATTGATTTGCATACTGTACTGGGTGCACTCTGGAGCATTGATTTGTATACTGTACAGGGTGCACTCTGGAATATTGATTTGTATACTGTACAGGGTGCACTCTGCAACATTGATTTATATACTGTACAGGGTGCACTATGGAGCATTGATTTGTATACTGTACAGGGTACAATCTGTATCATTGATTTGTATACTGTACAGGGTGCACTCTGGAGCATTGATTTGTATACTGTACAGGGTGCACTCTGTAACATTGATTTGTATACTGTACAGGGTGCACTCTGGAGCATTGATTTGTATAATGTACAGGGTCCAATCTGGAACATTGATTTATATACTGTACAGTGTCCACTCTGGACCATTGATTTGTATACTGTACAGGGTGCACTCTGGAACATTGATTTGTATACTGTACATTGGGCACTCTGGAGTATTGCTCTGTATACTGTACCAGGTCCACTCTGGAACATTGATTTGTATACTGTATTGGGTGCACCCTGGAAATTTGTATGATGTAAAGTGTGCACTCTGGAACATTGATTTGTATACTGTACAGGGACCACTCTGGAACATTGATTTGTATACTGTACAGGGTCCACTCTGGAACATTGATTTGTATTCTGTACAGTGTCCACTCTGGAACATTGATTTGTATACTGTACAGGGTCTACTCTGGAGCATTGATTTGCATACTGTACAGGGTGCACTCTGGAACTGTTATTTGCATACTGTACTGGGTGCACTCTGGAGCATTGATTTGTATACTGTACAGGATGCACTATGTAACATTGATTTGTATACTGTACATGGTCCACTCTGGAACATTGATTTGTATACTGTACAGGGTGCACTCTGTAACATTGATTTGTATACTGTACAGGGTGCACTCTGGAATATTGATTTGCATACTGTACTGGGTGCACTCTGGAGCATTGATTTGTATACTGTACAGGGTCCACTCTGGAACATTGATTTGTATACTGTACAGGGTGCACTCTGTAACATTGATTTGTATACTGTACAGGGTGCACTCTGGAATATTGATTTGCATACTGTACTGGGTGCACTCTGGAGCATTGATTTGTATACTGTACAGGGTGCACTCTGGAATATTGATTTGTATACTGTACAGGGTGCACTCTGTAACATTGATTTATATACTGTACAGGGTGCACTATGTATCATTGATTTGTATACAATACAGGGTCGACTCGGGAGCATTGATTTGCATACTGTACATGGTCCACCCTGAACAATGGATTTGTATACTGTAAATGGTGCACTCTGGAACATTGATTTGTATACTCTACATTGTGCACTCTGGACCATTGTTTTGTATAGAGTACAGGTTCCACTCTGGAGCATTGATTTGCATACTGTTCATGGTCCACCCTGAAGCATGGATGTGTATACTGTACGGGGTGCACTCTGGAACATTGATTTGATTACTGTACAGGTTGCACTATGGAGCATTGATTTGTATACTGTACAATGTCCACTCAGGAACATTGAATTTGTATACAGTACAGTGTCCACTCTGGAGCATTGATTTGCATACTGTACAGGGTCCAATCTGGAACATTGATTTATATACTGTACAGTGTCCACTCGGGAAAATTGATTTATATGCTGTATACTGTACAGGGTCCACTTTGGAGCATTGAGTTGTATACTGTACATGGTCCACCCTGAAGCATGGATTTGTATACTATACAGGGTGCACTCTGGAGCATTGATTTGAATACTGTACAGGGCCCACTCTGGAGCATTGATTTGTATACTGTACATTCTGCACTCTGGAGCATTGCTCTGTATACTGTACCAGGTCCACTCTGGAACATTAATTTGTATTCTGTACAGTGTCCACTCTGGAACATTCATTTGTATACTGTACAGGGTCCACTTTGGAACATTGATTTGTAATCTGTACAGGGTCCACTCTGGAGCATTGATTTGTATAATGTACAGGGTCCACTCTGGAACATTGATTTATATACTGTACAGTGTCCACTCGGGAACATTGATTTGTATACTGTACAGCGTGCACTCTGGAACATTGATTTGTATACTGTACATTGGGCAATCTGGAGTATTGCTCTGTATACTGTACCAAGTCCAATCTGGAACATTGATTTGTATACTGTATAGGGTGCACCCTGGAAATTTGTATGATGTAAAGTGTGCACTCTGGAACAATGATTTGTATACTTTACAGGGACCACTCTGGAACATTGATTTGTATACTGTACAGGGTCCACTCTGGAACATTGATTTGTATTCGGTACAGTGTCCACTTTGGAACATTGATTTGTATACTGTACAGGGTCCACTTTGGAACATTGATTTGTATACTGTACAGGGTGCACTCTGGAGCATTGATTTGTATACTGTACAGGGTCTACTCTGGAGAATTGATTTGCATACTGTACAGGGTGCACTCTGGAACTTTGATTTGCATACTGTACTGGGTGCACTCTGGAGCATTGATTTGTATACTGTACAGGGTGCACTCTGGAATATTGATTTGTATACTGTACAGGGTGCACTATGTAACATTGATTTGTATACTGTACAGGGTCCACTCTGGAACATTGATTTGTATACTGTACAGGGTGCACTCTGTAACATTGATTTGTATACTGTACAGGGGGCACTCTGGAACATTGATTTGCATACTGTGCTGGGTGCACTCTGGAGCATTGATTTGTATACTGTACAGGGTGCACTCTGGAATATTGATTTGTATACTGTACAGGGTGCACTCTGCAACATTGATTTATATACTGTACAGGGTGCACTCTGGAGCATTGATTTGTATACTGTACAGGGTGCACTCTGTAACATTGATTTTTATACTGTACAGGGTGCACTCTGGAACATTGATTTGTATAATGTACAGGGTCCACTCTGGAACATTGATTTATATACTGTACAGTGTCCACTCGGGAACATTGATTTGTATACTGTACAGGGTGCACTCTGGAACATTGATTTGTATACTGTACATTGGGCACTCTGGAGTATTGCTCTGTATACTGTACCAGGTCCATTCTGGAACATTGATTTGTATACTGTATAGGGTGCACCCTGGAAATTTGTATGATGTAAAGTGTGCACTCTGGAACATTGATTTGTATACTGTACAGGGACCACTCTGGAACATTGATTTGTATTCTGTACAGTGTCCACTCTGGAACATTGATTTGTATACTGTACATGGTCCACTTTGGAACATTGATTTGAATACTGTACAGGGTGCACTCTGGAGCATTGATTTGTATACTGTACAGGGTCTACTCTGGAGCATTGATTTGCATACTGTACAGGGTGCACTCTGGAACTTTGATTTGCATACTGTACTGGGTGCACTCTGGAGCATTGATTTGTATACTGTACAGGATGCACTATGTAACATTGATTTGTATACTGTACATGGTCCACTCTGGAACATTGATTTGTATACTGTACAGCGTGCACTCTGTAACATTGATTTGTATACTGTACAGGGTGCACTCTGGAATATTGATTTGCATACTGTACTGGGTGCACTCTGGAGCATTGATTTGTATACTGTACAGGGTGCACTCTGGAACATTGATTTGTATACTGTACAGGGTGCACTCTGTAACATTGATTTGTATACTGTACAGGGTGCACTCTGGAATATTGATTTGTATACTGTACAGGGTGCACTCTGGAATATTGATTTGTATACTGTACAGGGTGCACTCTGTAACATTGATTTATATACTGTACAGGGTGCACTATGTATCATTGATTTGTATACAATACAGGGTCGACTCGGGAGCATTGATTTGCATACTGTACATGGTCCACCCTGAACAATGGATTTGTATACTGTAAATGGTGCACTCTGGAACATTGATTTGTATACTCTACATTGTCCACTCTGGACCATTGTTTTGTATAGAGTACAGGTTCCACTCTGGAGCATTGATTTGCATACTGTTCATGGTCCACCCTGAAGCATGGATGTGTATACTGTACGGGGTGCACTCTGGAACATTGATTTGATTACTGTACATGTTGCACTATGGAGCATTGATTTGTATACTGTACAATGTCCACTCAGGAACATTGAATTTGTATACAGTACAGTGTCCACTCTGGAGCATTGATTTGCATACTGTACAGGGTCCACTCTGGAACATTGAGTTGTATACTGTATACTGTACAGGGTCCACTTTGGAGCATTGAGTTGTATACTGTACATGGTCCACCCTGAAGCATGGATTTGTATACTATACAGGGTGCACTCTGGAGCATTGATTTGAATACTGTACAGGGCCCACTCTGGAGCATTGATTTGTATACTGTACATTCTGCACTCTGGAGCATTGCTCTGTATACTGTACCAGGTCCACTCTGGAACATTAATTTGTATTCTGTACAGTGTCCACTCTGGAACATTGATTTGTATACTGTACAGGGTCCACTTTGGAACATTGATTTGTATTCTGTACAGGGTCCACTCTGGAGCATTGATTTGTATAATGTACAGGGACCACTCTGGAACATTGATTTATATACTGTACAGTGTCCACTCGGGAACATTGATTTGTATACTGTACAGCGTTCACTCTGGAACATTGATTTGTATACTGTACATTGGGCAATCTGGAGTATTGCTCTTTATACTGTACCAAGTCCACTCTGGAACATTGATTTGTATACTGTATAGGGTGCACCCTGGAAATTTGTATGATGTAAAGTGTGCACTCTGGAACAATGATTTGTATACTTTACAGGGACCACTCTGGAACATTGATTTGTATACTGTACAGGGTCCACTCTGGAACATTGATTTGTATTCGGTACAGTGTCCACTCTGGAACATTGATTTGTATACTGTTCAGGGTCCACTTTGGAACATTGATTTGTATACTGTACAGGGTGCACTCTGGAGCATTGATTTGTATACTGTACATGGTCTACTCTGGAGCATTGATTTGCATACTGTACAGGGTGCACTCTGGAACTTTGATTTGCATACTGTACTGGGTGCACTCTGGAGCATTGATTTGTATACTGTACAGGGTGCACTCTGGAATATTGATTTGTATACTGTACAGGGTGCACTATGTAACATTGATTTGTATACTGTACAGGGTCCACTCTGGAACATTGATTTGTATACTGTACAGGGTGCACTCTGTAACATTGATTTGTATACTGTACAGGGGGCACTCTGGAACATTGATTTGCATACTGTACTGGGTGCACTCTGGAGCATTGATTTGTATACTGTACAGGGTGCACTCTGGAATATTGATTTGTATACTGTACAGGGTGCACTCTGCAACATTGATTTATATACTGTACAGGGTGCAGTCTGGAGCATTGATTTTTATACTGTACAGGGTACAATCTGTATCATTGATTTGTATACTGTACAGGGTGCACTCTGGAGCATTGATTTGTATACTGTACAGGGTGCACTCTGTAACATTGATTTGTATACTGTACAGGGTGCACTCTGGAGCATTGATTTGTATAATGTACAGGGTCCACTCTGGAACATTGATTTATATACTGTACAGTGTCCACTCGGGAACATTGATTTGTATACTGTACAGGGTGCACTCTGGAACATTGATTTGTATACTGTACATTGGGCACTCTGGAGTATTGCTCTGTATACTGTACCAGGTCCACTCTGGAACATTGATTTGTATACTGTATAGGGTGCACCCTGGAAATTTGTATGATGTAAAGTGTGCACTCTGGAACATTGATTTGTATACTGTACAGGGACCACTCTGGAACATTGATTAGTATACTGTACAGGGTCCACTCTGGAACATTGATTTGTATTCTGTACAGTGTCCACTCTGGAACATTGATTTGTATACTGTACATGGTCCACTTTGGAACATTGATTTGTATACTGTACAGGGTGCACTCTGGAGCATTGATTTGTATACTGTATAGGGTCTATTCTGGAGCATTGATTTGCATACTGTACAGGGTGCACTCTGGAACTTTGATTTGCATACTGTACTGGGTGCACTCTGGAGCATTGATTTGTATACTGTACAGGATGCACTATGTAACATTGATTTGTATACTGTACAGGGTGCACTCTGGAATATTGATTTGCATACTGTACTGTGTGCACTCTGGAGCATTGATTTGTATACTGTACAGGGTCCACTCTGGAACATTGATTTGTATACTGTACAGGGTGCACTCTGTAACATTGATTTGTATACTGTACAGGGTGCACTCTGGAATATTGATTTGCATACTGTACTGGGTGCATTCTGGAGCATTGATTTGTATACTGTACAGGGTGCACTCTGGAATATTGATTTGTATACTGTACAGGGTGCACTCTGTATCATTGATTTATATACTGTACAGGGTGCACTCTGGAGCATTGATTTGTATACTGTACAGGGCACAATCTGTATCATTGATTTGTATACTGTACAGGGTGCACTCTGGAACATTGATTTGTATACTGTACAGGGTGCACTCTGTAACATTGATTTGTATACTGTACAGGGTGCACTCTGGAACATTGATTTGTATACTGTACAGGGTCCACTCTGGAACATTGATTTGTATACTGTACAGGGTGCACTCTGGAGCATTGATTTGTATACTGTACAGGGTGCACTCTGGAGCATTGATTCGTATACTGTACAGGGTGCGCTCTCGAGCATGGATTTGTATACTGTACAGGGTGCACTCTGGAACATTGATTTGTATACTGTACATGGTGCACACTGGAACATTGATTTGTATACTGTACAGGGTGCACTCTGGAGCATTGATTTGTATACTGTATAGGGTGCACACTGGAACATTGATTTGTATACTGTACAGGGTGCACTCTGGAGCATTGATTTGTATACTGTACAGGGTGCACACTGGAACATTGATTTGTATACTGTATAGGGTGCACCCTGGAGCATTATCGTAGAAAGCCAATTCATTTGTTTTGCTTGTTTGTTTGTTTTTTGTGTTTAATGTCGTACCAACAGCTTAATGTTTTATTTCTCCTCAATCCTGTATTATGTACATACTATTTATACTTGACTATGTTTATTTATGGAAAGAAATATTGTTTAAACTAACAACGACGACGATGACGACAACGACGACATTTATTGCATTAAGATATCAACTGGTGTTTATAGCATATATAGTGTTGTACATTCTGTAATGTTGTGGGATTTTTTGCTCAAGTTTGATTTGTTGTGTTATTTAGGTTATTTAGACACCAAAGATTAAAAAAAGTATTTTATACATTTTTTTTAATCACTATGTTGGCGGCCATCTTGAATTTCAAAATGGCAGCCATTTTCAACCTATTCTATACAATATCTCTACGTGTAGACAACCTAGGACCTTGATGTTGGTGTCTATGCCCACATTTTCAGGGTACAGTAATCTGAAAATGCCATTATTAAAATGTTAGTACATATGGATATTAATATAACAGCTATTTGGGGAATCTTTTTGTACATATTGGATTTTTAGCAAAATAATTATTTTTTAATATTGCACATGAACTTGTGTAATTGTTATGGCTTATGAATTTGGCTTACCCTCATTTAAAATATTGCGAAAAGAGACATTAATTTATTCCCCATCAGAATCCATATCTACAGTTTGTTGTGTGTTTAAGCAGTTGTCATCACCCTAACATTCACACATCTCTGTACAGCACAGATTGTTCTGTTTACATGTACATCTACCAGAACACTGGCTAACTTTACAGTTGCACTTTAGTAGTTCTACGACTGCTGCTGGTGCAGATTTCACAGCAGACAAAATTGGCACCAGCCTATCATTGTCTTTCATCCAACCTAGGTTACATGGATCAAGGAGTGTTGGATCAAGTACTCTATCCTGAGCCCATATATTTGCTTGAAGGTGAGAGCGCAATATATGTTGAAGCCAATCACCATCATTTGGTGGAAGCCGATCAACGCCTTCATTTGCAAAACGTCTTCTGTACTTCTGCAACCTCAGGGAACCAGGATCACTACCAGAAACATTATGTGTGCTTCCAAGAATACAAAGCAACTCTTTGCACCCAGTAATCACATCTTCCTGTTGTGTATCACCTTTTCCAAGTTGTGAATGTGCTTCAATAATATTTTGAGGAGCCTTCATAAACACCTTCAGTCCTGTTTTCTTTCCAACTCTACTAATATGTCATTTTGTGTCTGTTCCAGTGATGGCATGGAACCCAGGCAAAGCAACTGCCTTTTCTGACCCTAATTTTGTATAAATGGCTTCTAAGTCTACTCTTCTTCGATTTTCACTGGTGCCTGTTACAATACAATACTTTAAACCCAACAGATTTAGTCTTCGTAAAAAGAGGACACACCAGTCTATGTCCTGTGTAAAGAAATCAACCTCATTACCATTTTCTTCATTCACCACCTCCAATGCATGTAGCATCATGAGAGTGTCTGCTTCCTCGTGTGTGCTGATGTCTGTGGTTGGGTGGTAATTTGGTAAGTTGGTAAGGACGTCCATGCGTGTTGCTGTAACTACTGGCTTCTTACACAGTGATATTGCTTTCTCAGCTAAGAAGAAGGTAAGCTGATCTTTAGTCTTCTTGTTAGACAGAAACTTTGTTTTGTCCTTTATAGAAGTGGAATTCTCAATATGTAGGTCTTCACTAGGGCAATCCTTCCCGTATCTGATGTAGTCCTTGATTTGTAATTTCTTAATTGTCAAAAATGAGTCCACCAGTGTATTCATTTAGCATGGCATCAATGTTATTAGCAAAAGTGTTGACAAGATCTTCACAGGACATAAATGTGACTACATGCACCAACACCTGAACAACTGCCATGTCACCTATAATGAGGTATCTCTTGTTGATGTTGGATGTAATAGATTGATTGTCATTTCAAGGCATGAATGAGGTCACGCTTAGTATTGGAAAACAGAAGACTGGGTTATATGGGTTCATAAGCATGGGATTTACATTCAGAAATTCGTACTGAGAAATTGCTGACTGGAGGTCAAAGTCTCGTTCTGATCTGGCAATAACCAAGAGTCTGGAGAAAAGTGTAGTTGTCGACCTTAGCTGATACTCGTTGGTGTTACTATTGATAGTTATCTTCTTGGACAGATCATCCCAGTTTTTATATTTCAGTTTGGTCATACGTCCCACAAGTTTACATCTCCGAGTATACGGTTTTCGAAAATGGATTCCTTTGCATTTTCTCCTCGAACATCTAAGTTAAGAACACTTTCCTGTGTTTCTTTTCCCAACACTTCCCTGCTCATGCAGTTAAATAGATGTGCTCCTTTGTCTTTGAATAGCTTCATTGCCTCTAAGACCAGCTTAAGGGATTCTATATTCTTGTCCTGCCGTTCTACTAGAGTATGTGAGGAGAGGTGGTGATCGGGACTGTGTGGAAACTCAGACACTCCTAGCATGTCTCTGGTTTCTTGAGACAGATGGCCTAATTCAGGAGCAGCAAGACAGTACTTCATTAGGGTTGCTGGCTTATTGGTAATCACTGCTAGACCACCTTCTCATTTCCGGATATTATTTTCTTGTTCCTGAGCTTGGTCTACACCAACACTTGTGAATGGGGCTTTCTTCGTTGTCACAGCAAACTCACCTGCCATGAGCATTTTCCATATATCAGGGTCAGTATCTTTAGCTGAATATGCACGTGAAGTGAATTCCACAATATTCTGAGCATAATCCAGTTTGTTGTAGGCAAACAAGTATGTGGAATGTTTTTCCAAAAATGCTAAATACAATGGTAAGTTGGGATCCTTGACAGATCGATGGAAATTCAGAATTGTCTGGACTTGGCGCATGTATATACGAATCCATCTATACATAGGCTCTTGGCATATGCGTCATGGCTCTTGTCAAAATCATCCAACTGTTTCTCTATATTTATGCTTTCTATCTGTACCATCAATCCTTTGTGGGCATTTTGAATAGCTGTTCTATCAACAAGGTCACCTCTACATGCTTTAGCCAATTCACCCAAGCTGCTAGTTAGAGCTAGTTGCACTTGAGGATTTTCAGAAAAGTATTTCTGGATCCAAAGGTCAGATAACACTTGTAATGTTGTTTCATGAGCATCCATAGCTCGGTTGTAGTGGCTATCATTTATTATTTGATTGACAACAACTGAGCCGTACAGTCCCGATTGAACCCAGGTCTCATCGATACCACTATGCTCTATAGTCTTCCCTAATCACCTGATAGCACACAGACTGGTGTGGAAGGGGCCTGGCAATATCCACCACTTGTCCTTGTACTGGTCACTGAGATGCTCGAGTTTAACTGCCCTTTTGTAAAGGTCCATATCAAAAGTAACCACAACCTTTCTATTGTTCTCAGGACATACATCTCTGTTTAGCTGATATAAGTGTTCTAATACTGTCACCAGTGTGGACAACTCATGGGCTGGATTATTTAATATGGACAGAGAGCGGTTATAGTCAACATTCAGTAACATTTTAATAGCATTCATTCATATTTTGTTAAACACCTCTATAAAACATGTTAAAACATCATCTTAGTACAATTTATATTAGTTTGATATGTTCTACAATATTGTTAATTTAATTTCCAGATTCCCAGACCCATAACATGTGGGCATAGGTACCAAAATCAAGGCCCTATATCATCTACAGGTAGAGATATTGTCCAAAATAGGTTTTAAATGGTGGCCATTATTGAAATCCAAGATGGCCGCCAATATAGTGGTTGAAAAAAATGTATAAAATACTTTTTTTGCTCTTTGGTAACTATATAACATAAATCAAACAAAAAATCAAACTTGAGCAAAATTTCCCACAACTATTTTAAAATCTACACAATGCACCACACTAATACAATACATACATGTATTGTGAAAACGTGAAAACATTATCACGTCTATCCAATATCCGGGGGGGGGGGTATATAGCAATAATATTGTCAAACCACCACGAAACAACAAACATATAAAACATTTACCTATTTCACAGATATCGCCGCCCCATATCTCCGGGCATGTGCATGTGTATGTTTGGTCACCGTTCAAACAAGTACCTCCGTTCAGACAGGGGTCCGACATACATTCATCGATATCTGAAACATATATACATCGATATCTGAAACATACATACATCGATATCTGAAAAATACATACATCGATATCTGAAACATACATACATCGGTATCTGAAACATACATACATCGATATCTGAAACATACATACATCGGTATCTGAAACATACATACATAGGTATCTGAAACATATATATATTGATATCTGAGACATACATACATTGATATCTGAAACATACATACATCGATATCTGAAACATGCATGCATCGATATCTGAAACATACATAGATCGATATCTGAAACATACATATATCGATGTCTGAAACATACATAAATCGATATCTGAAACATAGATAAATCGATATCTGAAACATACATACATCGATATCTGAAACCTACATAAATTGATATCTGAAACATACATAGATTGATATCTGAAACATACATAAATCGATATCTGAAACATAATGCATCGATACCTGAAACAAAATGCATCGATATCTGAAACATACATACATTGATATCTGAAACCTACATACATCGATATCTGAAACCTATATACATCGATATCTGAAACCTACATACATCGATATCTGAAACCTACATACATCGATATCTGAAACCTACATACATCGATATCTTAATCCTACATACATCGATATCTGAAACATACATACATCGATATCTGAAACATACATACATCGATATCTGAAACCTACATACATCGATATCTGAAACCAACATACATCGATATCTGAAACCTACATACATCGATATCTTAATCCTACATACATCAATATCTTAAACATACATACATCAATATCTAAAACCTACATACATCGATATCTGAAACCTACATATATCGATATCTGAAACATACATACATCGATATCTAAAACCTACATACCTCGATATCTGAAACCTACATACATCGATATCTACAATACACATTCATCATATTTATAATATTATTGTTACATGTTTGTGATATCGTCTTGAATCAGTAAAAACAATTGATTCCACTTCATTGGTACCATCTGCTATAGAGTTATGGAATACTGCCAGATAACATAAAGAATGCAGACTCGATTTTATCATTTAAGTGTACATTAAAACTGAATATATTTAAAACTGTGTGCTATTTCTTAGGTTCGCGCACATCTTGTGTTTATCGTACCCGATTACGTAGTGATTGTAGTATAGTAATCTTAATGAAGATTCATATTTAAATCATTTAAAAGACTGTCCTATTAGTGCATTTGTTAGTGTGCTCGCTTCTCACAAATGCAACATGGCTTCGATCTTCGGACCGGGACGTAAGTGATATGGTAAGGAGTTCGGCAGATCGAACAGGTGGGTTTTTTCAGGGGACTCCGGTTTCCTCCCACACGAATAACCACCTTTACGCGTTCATCCGGGCCAACGAGAGCGATTAATATAAGTTGTTAAAACCTGCTTCGCAATCTTTGTAAAATAAATAAAGTTGAAACTTAAAATATTCTGGTGAATGCGTATGTGGTGTAGGTTATATAGTTCCAGTCGTGATAGTGCAGTGGATACGCGTTCGCTTCAGGTGCGAAACGTTCGGAGTTCGAGCCATGTTGGAGCCGTTACGATTGTGCTATTAGGCAATGCATTTAAATTCCACGTTGCCTCTTCTCTCCCTCGTGGCGATGGATTCAATCAGGAATGAGGTATCGAGAGTAATTAGTATATGAGCTAAAATAAATTTGTATAAACTATGAAGTTCCATTCTATTATTTTGTTAATTTGTGCAAGATACGAATAGCAACGTAATACACTATTCCAAACACTTCATAATTCGTGACCACGGGTTCGAGCCCCGCTCAGGCAGTGTCTCATTTATATGAAAAGGTTGGCAGTTGTCTAAGGAGATTCGTGCACCAAATACTGGTTAACCGCTGGAGCCTGCCCATGAAAAGTGTTGTTGGCGGCGATATAGCCAAAATGGTGCTGATGCAGGTGTAAACCCCAAACAAACAAACAAACAAACAAACAAACAAACAAACCAATCACTTCAGGCTTTTCGACCTATTAATATAAGATTATTACTTTGTGATCGTAATGCCATTCCTGTAGTAGACAATTGTTTCATTTTCGAAATGTTCAATGTTACATAAATTATACTCATAGATTTATAATGTTATAGTATTTGAATGACAGGGATTCGGCACGTTTGGGGGTACTAGTATATATATTTAAGTACAGGGATTCTACTCTGTGGGATGTCGGATTTCGCATCGATCAGTAAAATGGCCCTATCTGAAACAATTTTGAACAAATCTGTCCAAATATAACGCCTATCCCGAGTCTTTATATTGTTATTCAAATAAAACACAACTTTAAGCTGCATGCATGTATACTTTGCAAACAATGGCCACAGACATTGGCCATAGCAGGTCACATTTCCATACTAGGACACGGGTTCTGTCAGCAACAACCAAAAATATTCGACGGGAGAGTTTTAACAGTGAATAATATTATCAATAAAATGTGTTTCCACTAACGTGTATGTTTATTCGGCAAAAATGGGCGTTATATTTGGACAGATTGTAGATCTCTTTCTTTTTACTTTTTTTTTTACTTTTTTATTTTACAACGATTGCAAAGCAAGTTTTAACAACTTATATTAATCACTCTCATTGGCGCCAATGAAAGCGTATATGTGGTAATTCGTGTGGGAGGAAACCGGAGTATCCGGAGAAAACCCACTGTCCTATCTGGCGACCACCATACCATCTCACATACTTCCCGGTCCGAGGATCGAATCCTGGTTGCATTGGTGAGAAGCGAGCATGCTAATCAGATCCTGGTTTAAAGGTTACTGTTTTTATTTCCATTTATATATTTGTAATGTGAGTTTGCCTGTATTATGCATATAGAAGAGGCAATACAATATGCTTAAACCAATGATTTCACTTTCTATTGTGAGCTTTTAGTTTATTTTTCAGCATGTAATGTTGAGTATAGGCATAATACTTACCAATACATCTTACAGTGAGTGGATGATGTCCACTTTCACTGACACAAGAATAGCTCGAGCCTCTGGTATAGTAACATTCTGAAATACTTGCTTCGTTTCCATTGCAATATATAGACGACATCCAGATCAAATCTGTACTATTTCTGATTGTATCATTAAGAACGGTGTCCATTCCGCTGTATTAGAAAAAGACAAAATGTATGTATGCAATTTATTTGGCGAGGACCGTTGTTAGGGTCGTTGACATCAAATCACTTGCCCCTCACCGCTGCAGTTTCGAATCCCACTAGCGGTGTCGATTTATTTCATGTGAGGAAACTATCTAGCTTGCTTAAGAAAGGTCGGTGGTTCTACCAGGGTACATGTCCGTGCCTGCACTACTGCTTGGAAGGGGACCCCAGGCTCTTCCTCCACCTAAATCCTCCTAGCATCAATATGCATAGGCAAAGATGAGATATAACATATGTTGACACTATTTACATTAGTTTGGTACGTCCATTATTAGTTGAAAGAATCAGTTTCTGTGGCAAATATTTGGGTTGTAAATACAATATAATTATCGCTAATTGCCCTATCTCCGGACATCACCTGTTTTCGAATTTGTTTGCAAATGACGTTATCGCTGTCAATAGCAGGTACTTGAATTATTTGGTAGACGGTAAAACATAAAACACAAAACTCAAAAATGAGCAAAAACCATTTCTTTCGAAAATATGTAAATGTTGATGTACACGTGTACCCTAAAAATGCCTTACACAGAGATATATGCAAAGACATATTTGTTTAATTTTGCAACGCGAGAAGTATAAGGCGTGGCTTTTCAAGGTCACGTGTCAAGAATGTGACAATACACATGTCTACGTCCCCGCGAGTGGTTCGACATTAAAGGAAGATAGATAGATACTGGACAACACCTTTCTCGTACATGAAATGTGATTGGTGTCCGAAGCGTAGGTTCTCTTTTTGACGCCATGTTGAATTCACATGCGAGTGAAATTGTGGTTTTATTTTAAAATGTTTCATGCAATCAGAGTTTACTGAAGCGTATTAAATTCACGAATTATCACTTTACATGGTAATATTATTTCATCTACTATAAAAGAGACTAACTAGAAATTATTCACAGTGGACCGCCTACGTGTTCGAGTGGTTAAGGTCGCTGACTTGTATACCACTGTAACCTATCATCACTGATGGTCACGGGTTCGAACCCCGCTCAGACCGTGTCTCATTTATATGAACAAGTTGGCAGCTTCTTACGGAGGTTGGTGCACCAAGTACTGGTTAACCGCTGGAGCCTGCCCAGGAAAGGTGTTGTTAGGTAAACTGCCCGTCGCTCAAATGGGAAACCGGTAGCGACGTTAAATAAACTTAAATAATTATTCACAGTCAAACCTTAAGTGCCGAATACCGGTACACCCATGGTAATAGGAAATTACATTCCTCCGATGTAGTGTCGCTTTAAGTGTATGCATACTGAAACGTTATGCAGCTTACTCGTATCCTAGGGGTTTACACATGACTTCTGCTGTATTTTAGGAAATTATATTCTGTAGACATTTATCCCCCGATTTAGTGTCTCTTTAAGTGTATGAATACTGAATAGTTATGTAGCTTACTCGTATCCTAGGGATTTACATATGACTTCTGCTGTATTTTCCATTGCAGACCAAGACATATTATAGGTATATAGTGTTCCCCATCGGCCATTTATTTCTAACTCCACTATTCCTTCGTACGACGTTGAACCATTATTGAGACGTACACCAATAACTTCAAAATCTGCAACAGCAAAACAATGATATGTGGACGCACTAATGGTAATACAGATAGTTACAAACATCGTCAATTGAAATAATTCAGATACACGTGAGCCAGGCGACAATGCATCATATGGGTGCGTGCGTGACGTCATAATAGAGAAACTAGAAAATAACACTCGGCATTTGACACAAGGTCAACCTCAAGGTAATTGATGGTCATATGATGTTTTCTATAGATGTTGCTCCGTATACCTTGCAAACTGATCCCTGATGATGTTTTCTATAGATGTACCATTGGAACTACACTTATATATGTTGCTTCGTTTTCGAGATACAAGCACATATAGTTTGCAATATAAGTCACTTCCTCGTGGACCAACCCTCTATATATTCACAAAGTTTTGCCATAATTCATGTAACTTTTTGACTTTCCAAAAAATAAATGCAACCGTGGCCCCACTCCATGCAAAAGATTGGTCTGGTATCTTAGGATAAATAGAGTAGGCTATAAAATCAATTACATTTACCGAAAAACTTGTCATATTTTGAGTATCCGAATGGTTTGCATGTATATCGTACATCTCAAAATATTGGCAATTTGATTTTATCCACAGTAGTTTTGAATAAAGATGTTATGTTGAGACGTTAATATGGGCTTGACGTCGTTATTTTCATAATATCAAGTTAATTTTGGGAAATGAAATGTTAACTCAAGATATTGGCAATTTGATTTTCTCCGCAGTTGTTTTGAATAAAAATATTATGTTGCGACGTCAATATGGGCTTGACGTCGTTATTTTCATAACATCAAGTTAATTTTGGGAAATGAAACACTAAGATGTTAATAATCTTCAGATAATTTTTTATGCTAATTTAAATAAATGATTGCAAATGTTATCTCTTTTTTTAATTTTGAGGCCCCTATCCGGGTATCCTCGGTTTTTTGGTTTTTAATAGTATACATATTACTTCAGTTCAATTATCTATATGTACAGTGTGTTCCTAAAGGATGAGTGTATACAAAGATTGTCAAAAGTTAAAAGTGAACAATGGGTAACCAAGGTGTAATTGTTAAAGCGAGAGAGAGAGAGAGAGAGAAAGAGAGAGGGGGGAGAGAGAGAGGTGTAATAAATGGCTGATCACTTCTGCTTACTAACATTTCTATTTGTTAATAGGATAAGGAGTGTGTCAAAAAAGGATTTGTAGGGGTGGGGTAATTGATTTGGGGGTTTATTTTTATAGTGTAAGCTGTTCCATGTCCTGTGTTGTTTAGAGTTATCTTTGTACTGTATTTATGAAAACATTAATTATATTTGATTAGCTTAGTTAAACTTTGACCATTTCAAGTTGTGTCTATCTATTTTTCCAGAATATGAAGCAATTTCTTTTTCGATTTAGATCCTTTGATACAAGTACTTTTTAAATGATTCGAACTTTGGCAGGATTTTACTATATTTCATTTTTGAGATAAAGTATTTGCACAGGATTATTATAAAATTAATAATGTTATTATGTTCGCACCCTAAGCAACTGTCTTTAAAGTTTAAAGAAATGTTAAAATATCAATAGATCCTAGATAATTACGAATGCTTGTACATAGGTCTTGTATGATCGGGCATTCCCAAAACAGGTGTTCTATACTTTCTATGCTCATAATACAGAAGTCACATAGGGATGATTCAGTTAATTTACACATATGGAGATACTTGTTTGTTGGAACTAGTCTCATTAAAATTCATATTGATAATTTCTCAGTTTAGTGTCAATCGTTGCTTTATATGCCATGCAGTAAATTATGTTCCATTTGAGATTGTCATCGCTGAACAATTGAGACCTTTTCGCTGATAATTTCTACGTTCTATGTTCTTTAAATGTATCTGTGTTTGATATAATAGTTTATTTGGTTTCTATAATCCTTTTATGTTTTCCGGTCTTAGCCCAGTAATAATGTGTTGATTTAGTATTTCTTTGCACTTTTTAGGTATACTACCGATCACAGAGTGGTATTTTAAAAAATCATTATTGCGTAAATTATACATTTGCTTAAGGTTTTCAAACGTGTAGAAATGGTTATGTCTAAAATCATATAGGTGATCAACATACTTTATTCCGTTATTGTACCATTCCTGAATGATAACTGGTTTTCCTGTTATTCCAAATAATGGGTCTAATAACTGTAACATTATTATTTTCGTACATATGTTTATTTTAAACCAGGAAATCAAAACGTCTTTTAGGAAAGGTTGTGTTTGGCATAATTTATTTATGTCTTTCAGTGATAAGTTACATTCAAATAAGAAGTTTCCACCAAATTGTTTTAGATACGTATCATAAAAACATTTCCAAGAACCGGTGTTATTGTTTGTTATCCTTTTGACCCAGCTTGCCTTAATTGTATGTAGAAATGCATGTATATCTGTTAATTATTTCGTCCATTTTCACAGTCTTGAAAAAATATATTACGTTTTATTTTATCTGGTTTTCCTTCCCAGATGAAGTTAAATATTGCATGATTTATATCCGCTAGCACTTTTCTGTTGGGTTTGGTAAAACGGTAAATAGATAGGCCAATTTTGAGAGAGCAAATGTCTTTATTACTATCACTTTACCTAGAAGTGTCAGTTTACGATGTTGCCATTGTTTCAGACAGTTATAAAATTCTCGCAGTTTTGGTTGCAAATGTTATCAGTTGTTTGGCAATTCTCGTATTTGTGGTCGCCTCGATAGCCCAAAGAGCGATGGAGCGGATACCCAAGGGTTTGAGGTTGGAATTTCCATGGATGCCGTGGCTATCATTGTGTGTGTGTTTTTTTACGTTTATTTATCGTCGCTACCGGTTGCCCATATGAGTGACGCATCCTGAAGAGATTAGTCATTTTAGATTGTGATGGATAGTGCAATGATACAGACATAGACCCATTCCAGAGTCTCCTCTGGTTCTTTTACGTGCACGGTGTACAGCACCGACACGATACCTCGGTTGACGTCCCATCTGAAAGACTGTTACTTTTATTAGTGTCAGACGGGGGATCGAACCTGTGATCCCTGGATTACCAGTCCAGAGTGTTACCATTGGACAACAGATCCCAGAATGGTCTAATAAATGGGTCCCGTAAGTAGCAAATCTGACCTAAATACAGTTTACATACAAAGTGCGATATTTTGTTTGAAAAGAATAATAATGTAAATATAAGTAATGAATCGCGGTAATAATTTCCGCAGGGGTGTTTTAAAAGTGTGTGGAGGCCGAACATACTCCCACAATAGTTCATACACCGATAGAAACTATTAGCCCGCAATTCATTCCTTAATTAGTTACAGTGGTTGTCCGATTAGCGCAGTGGTTAGCGGGCTCTCTTCTCACCAATGCGACCCGGATTCGATCCTCGGACAGGGAAGTATGTGAGATGGTACGATGGTCGCCAGATCGGACAGGTTGGTTTTCTCCGGGTACTCCGGTTTCCTCCCACATGAATGACCTCATATACGCTTTCATCCGAGCAAACAAGAGTGATTAATATAAGTTGCTAAAACTTGATTCGCAATCATTGTAAGATAAATAAAGTTTATAATTAGTCACAGTATATACTTGTTGTTATACAGACGGATATGTAGTCCAGTGGTAGCACACTGGACTGGTAATCCAGGGATCGCAGATTCGATCCCCATTCTGACCCTAATAAAATTATCAGTCTTTCAGATGGGATGTTAAACCGAGGTCTCGTGTCGGTGCTTTACACCGTGCACGTAAATGAACCAGAGGAGATTCTGGAATGGGTCTCTGTCTGTATCGTGCACTATCATCCAAAATCTAAAATAACTAATCTCTCCAGGAGGCGTCGCTCATATCGGCAACCGGTAGCGACGATAAATAAACGTAAACACACACTTGTTGTTATCATTAATGAAGGAAGGAGGCATGTAGCAGGTCTCGATTGTGGCCGCCTCGGTAAACATATTGGTCATGTTAGAATCGACATTTTAACATGACTCGGCATTTTGTCTGTATACACAAATAAGTAATTTACTGTGTTTAAATCTGCAATAAAACATTATATAACGCGTGACGTTAAACATTGTGGTCATGTTAGAATCGACATTTTAAAAAATGTATCTGAATATTATTTGTTTTATTTATTGGCGAATAAAACATGGTTTGTTGTTCTGAATACCGGTATTAACAACTCAGGCCTACACTTCAGAACACCAAACCATGATATATTCGACAATAAATAACTAATGGACACATTTTATTACTTAAATATAAAACAGTACCAAAGCAATACAGCCATGTCCCTCTCATGTAAGTGTACATAAGACCCCGTACGTAAGAAAACTCTGAATGGTCACATTGCATAACATCCGTTTCATTTCCTGTGCACGTCAATGAGCCGAGCCATGCTTTTCTGAAGTAAGTCTCAAGCGAATGGGCAGCTGAACTAAATCCATTTGATCTGCATTAGAACATTAAAAGGACATACACATGTAAAGTTTTTGTTTATTATAGTGTCACCCCTATTTAAAGGGCCAGCCATTTCTGACTAATGAGACACCTCTTTTTATGTACATCTTTTTATGAACATCAGTACTTCCCGAATCCTATGCGTGTATGCCAGGCGCCATGCTGGTAGGCAATCGGTAACCATTATTTAACTAGCCGGCGGCTCACCAACCGGCCATATCAGAACGAACCCCTGACGAGATTCGAACCTTCGACCTCCTGCTCCGTAGGCGGACTACTTCTACGCAGCCTGAATTGGGAGGGTATTAATTAGCTAATGTTGGTAAAACGTGTTGCCCAACCCATTTGCTTCTAGATTTTATTCTTACAGTGTTCAAGTATAAGCATTGCATTGCAGTTGTATCATTTTGCTTATATATTTATCATGCTTATATTTGTAACTGTATTGTATATAAACAAGCAATAACATATTATTAAACTAAATCATATAAGATATTTTATACATAACTAACAATACAATTGTATATGATATTAATAGCTTAGCTGAGAAACCACGTTGCTGGATACCACGATTCGACGAATACATACCTTTTCTTAAAATGAAACCGAAAGCTACGCATACGATTGAATGATGCGCGATGCATCTGTACAAGACATCAACATTCATATGGAAGTAATTTTTCTACATTTTACACCATTTAAATATGTTGAATTTATTAACACACGGTAAGACTAACAGTGAAACACGATGTGAAAATCTATTGAACATTTATGGGATCCCAAAATCGGACATTCCGGTGTCAATGTAAAACTCACATCACATATTCATGAAACACTTCAATTGAGGCAGTCGATGGACTGCAAATGATAAAATAAAATCAGTGAAAATCCCCAAACCAAATAAACCAAATAAATTGACTTAAATCATTGTTTTTAAGCTGAAAACTGCGAAATAAAATTGACTTAAAACATTGTTTTTAAGCTGAAAACTGCGAAATAAAATTGCT
>CM026389.1:16801964-16862929 GCA_014843695.1 Archivesica marissinica | reverse complement strand
ATTCTGTAATGTTGTGGGATTTTTTGCTCAAGTTTGATTTGTTGTGTTATTTAGGTTATTTAGACACCAAAGATTAAAAAAAGTATTTTATACATTTTTTTAATCACTATGTTGGCGGCCATCTTGAATTTCAAAATGTCCGCCATTTTCAACCTATTCTATACAATATCTCTACTTGTAGACAACCTAGGACCTTGATGTTGGTGTCTATGCCCACATTTTAAGGGTACAGTAATCTGAAAATGCCATTATTAAAATGTTAGTACATATGGATGTTAATATAACAGCTATTTGGGGAATCTTTTTGTACATATTGGATTTTTAGCAAATTATTTATTTAATATTGCACATGAACTTGTATAATTTTTATGGCTTATGAATTTGGCTTACCCTCATTTAAAATATTGCGGAAAGAGACATTAATTTATTCCCCATCAGAATCCATATCTACAGTTTGTTGTGTGTTTAAGCAGTTGTCATCACCCTCACATTCACACATCTCTGTACAGCACAGATTGTTCTGTTTACATGTACATCTACCAGAACACTGGCTAACTTTACAGTTGCACTTTAGTAGTTCTACGACTGCTGCTGGTGCAGATTGCACATCAGACAAAATTGGCACCAGCCTATCATTGTCTTTCATCCAACCTAGGTTACATGGATCAAGGAGTGTTGGATCAAGTACTCTATCCTGAGCTTATATATTTGCTTGAAGGTGAGAGCGCAATATATGTTGAAGCCAATCATTTGGTGGAAGCCGATCAACGCCTTCATTTGCAAAACGTCGTCTGTACTTCTGCAACCTCAGGGAACCAGGATCACTACCAGAAACATTATGTGTGCTTCCAAGCATACAAAGCAACTCTTTGCACCCAGTAATCACATCTTCCTGTGGTGTATCACCTTTTCCAAGTTGTGAATGTGCTTCAATAATATTTTGAGGAGCCTTCATAAACACCTTCAGTCCTGTTTTCTTTCCAACTCTACTAATATGTCATGTTGTGTCTGTTCCAGTGATGGCATGGAACCCAGGCAAAGCAGCTGCCTTTTCTGACCCTAATTTTGTATAAATGGCTTCTAAGTCTACTCTTCTTCGATTTTCACTGGTGCCTGTTACAATACAATACTTTAAACCCAACATATTTAGTCTTCGTAAAATGAGGACCCACCAGTATGTGTCCTGTGTAAAGAAATCAACCTCATTACCATTTTCTTCATTCACCACCTCCAATGCATGTAGCATCATGAGTGTCTGCTTCCTCGTGTGTGCTGATGTCTGTGGTTGGGTGGTAATTTGGTAAGTTGGTAAGGACGTCCATGCGTGTTGCTGTAACTACTGGCTTCTTACACAGTGATATTGCTTTCTCAGCTAAGAAGAAGGTAAGCTGATCTTTAGTCTTCTTGTTAGACAGAAACTTTGTTTTGTCCTTTATAGGAGTGGACTTCTCAATATGTAGGTCTTCACTAGGGCAATCCTTCCCGTATCTGATGTAGTCCTTGATTTGTAATTTCTTGGCATAATTGTCAAACATGAGTCCACCAGTGTATTCATTTAGCATGGCATCAATGTTATTAGCAAAAGTTTTGTCAAGATCTTCACAGGACATAAATGTGACTACATGCACCAACGCCTGAACAACTGCCATAGTATCTATAATGAGGTATCTCTTGTTGATTTTGGATGTAATAGATTGATTGTCATTTCAAGGCATGAATGAGGTCACGTTTAGTATTGGAAAACAGAAGACTGGGTTATATGGGTTCATAAGCATGGTATTTACATTCAGAAATCCGTACTGAGAAATTGCTGACTGGAGGTCAAAGTCTCGTTCTGATCTGGCAATAACCAAGAGTCTGGAGAAAAGTGTAGTTGTAGACCTTAGCTGATACTCTTTGGTGTTACTTTTGATAGTTATCTTCTTGGACAGATCATCCCAGTTTTTATATTTCAGTTTGGTCATACGGTCCCACAAGTTTACATCTCCAAGTATACGGTTTTCGAAAAGGGATTCCTTTGCATTTTCTCCTCGAACATCTAAGTTAAGAACACTTTCCTGTGTTTCCTTTCCCAACACTTCCTTGCTCATGCAGTTAAATAAATGTGATCCTTTGTCTTTGAATAGCTTCATTGCCTCTAAGACCAGCTTAAGGGATTCTATATTCTTGTCCTGCCGTTCTACTAGAGTATGTGAGGAGAGGTGGTGATCGGGACTGTGTGGAAACTCAGACACTCCTAGCATGTCTCTGGTTTCTTGAGACAGACGGCCTAATTCAGGAGCAGCAGCAAGACAGTACTTCATTAGGGTTGCTGGCTTATTGGTAATCACCCCTAGACCACCTTCTCATTTCCGGATCTTATTTTCTTGTTCCTGAGCTTGGTCTACACCAACACTTGGGGATGGGGCTTTCTTCGTTGTCACAGCAAACTCACCTGCCATGAGCATGTTCCATATACCAGGGTCAGTATCTTTAGCTGAATATGCACGTGAAGTGAATTCCACAATATTCTGAGCATAATCCAGTTTGTTGTAGGCAAACAAGTATGTGGAAAGTTTTTCCAAAAATGCTAAATACAATGGTAAGTTGGGATCCTTGACAGATCGATGGAAATGCAGAAGTGTCTGGACTTGGCGCGTGTATATACGAATCCATCTATACATAGGAAATGCGTCATGGCTCTTGTCAATATCATCGAACTGTTTCTCTATATTTATGCTTTCTATCTGTACCATCAATCCTTTGTGGGCATTTTGAATAGCTGTTCTATCAACACGGTCACCTCTACATGCTTTAGCCAATTCACCCAAGCTGCTAGTTAGAGCTAGTTGCACTTGAGGATTTTCAGAAAAGTATTCCTGGAACCAAAGGTCAGATAACACTTGTAATGTTGTTTCATGAGCATCCACAGCTCGGTTGTAGTGGCTACCATTTATTATTTGATTGACCACAACTGAGCTGTACAGTCCCGATTGAACCCAGGTCTCATCGATACCACTATGCTCTATAGTCTTCCATAAACACCTGATAGCACAAAGACTGGTGTGGAAGGGGCCTGGCAATATCCATCACTTGTCCTTGTACTGGTCACTGAGATGCTCGAGTTTAACTGCCCTTTTGTAAAGGTCCATATCAAAAGTAACCACGACCTTTCTATTGTTCTCAGGACATACATCTCTGTTTAGCTGATATAAGTGTTATAATACTGTCACCAGTGTGGACAACTCATGGGCTGGATTATTTATTATGGACAGAGAGCGGTTATAGTCAACATTCAGTAACATTTTAATAGCATTCATTCATATTTTGTTAAACACCTATAAAACATGTTAAAACATCATCTTAGTACAATTTATATTAGTTTGATATGTTCTACAATATTGTTAATGTAATTTCCAGATTCCCAGACCCCTAAAATGTGGGTATAGGTACCAAAATCAAGGCCCTATGTCATCTACAAGTAGAGATATTGTCCAAAATAGGTTTAAAATGGTGACCATTTTGAAATCCAAGATGGCCGCCAAGATAGTGGTTGAAAAAAATGTATAAAATACTTTTTTTACTCTTTGGTAACTAAATAACATAAATAAAACAAAAAATCAAACTTGAGCAAAATTTCCCACAACTATTTTAAAATCTACAAAATGCACCACACTAATACAATACATACATGTATTGTGAAAACGTGAAAACATTACCACGTCTATCCAATATCCGGGGGGGGGGGTATATAGCAATAATATTGTCAAACCACCACGAAACAACAAACAAATAAAACATTTACCTATTTCACAGATATCGCCTCCCCATATCTCCGGGCATGTGCATGTGTATGTTTGGTCACCGTTCAAACAAGTACCTCCGTTCAGACAGGGGTCCGACATACATTCATCGATATCTGAAACATAAATACATCGATATCTGAAACATACATACATTGATATCTGAAACCTACATACATCGATATCTGAAACCTATATACATCGATATCTGAAACCTACATACATCGATATCTGAAACCTACATACATCGATATCTGAAACCTACATACATCGATATCTTAATCCTACATACATCGATATCTGAAACCTACATACATCGATATCTGAAACCTACATACATCGATATCTGAAACCTACATACATCGATATCTGAAACCTACATACATCGATATCTGAAACCTACATACATCGATATCTTAATCCTACATACATCAATATCTGAAACATACATACATCAATATCTAAAACCTACATACATCGATATCTGAAACCTACATATATCGATATCTGAAACCTACATACATCGATATCTAAAACCTACATACCTCGATATCTGAAACCTACATACATCGATATCTACAATACACATTCATCATATTTATAATATTATTGTTACATGTTTGTGATATCGTCATGAATCAGTAAAAACAATTGATTCCACTTCATTGGTACCATCTACTATAGAGTTATGGAATACTGTCAGATAACATCAAGAATGCGAACTCGATTTTATCATTTAAGTGTACATTAAAACTGAATATATTTAAAACTGTGTGCTATTTCTTAGGTTCGCGCACATCTTGTGTTTATCGTACCCGATTACGTAGTGATTGTAGTATAGTAATCTTAATGAAGATTCATATTTAAATCATTTAAAAGACTGTCCTATTAGTGCATTTGTTAGTGTGCTCGCTTCTCACAAATGCAACATGGCTTCGATCTTCGGACTGGGACGTAAGTGATATGGTAAGGAGTTCGGCAGATCGAACAGGTGGGTTTTTTCAGGGGACTCCGGTTTCCTCCCACACGAATAACCACCTTTACGCGTTCATCCGAGCCAACGAGAGCGATTAATATAAGTTGTTAAAACCTGCTTCGCAATCGTTGTAAAATAAATAAAGTTGAAACTTAAAATATTCTGGTGAATGCGTATGTGGTGTAGGTTATATAGTTCCAGTCGTGATAGTGCAGTGGATACGCGTTCGCTTCAGGTGCGAAAGGTTCGGAGTTCGAGCCATGTTGGAGCCGTTACGATTGTGCTATTAGGCAATGCATTTAAATTCCACGTTGCCTCTTCTCTCCCTCGTGGCGATGGATTCAATCAGGAATGAGGTATTGAGAGTAATTAGTATATGAGCTAAAATAAATTTGTATAAACTATGAAGTTCCATTCTATTATTTTGTTAATTTGTGCAAGATACAAATAGCAACGCAATACACTATTCCAAACACTTCATAATTCGTGACCACGGGTTCGAGCCCCGCTCAGGCAGTGTCTCATTTATATGAAAAGGTTGGCAGTTGTCTAAGGAGATTCGTGCACCAAATACTGGTTAACCGCTGGCGCCTGCCCATGAAAAGTGTTGTTGGCGGCGATATGGCCAAAATGGTGCTGATGCAGGTGTAAACCCCAAACAAACAAACAAACAAACCAATCACTTCAGGCTTTTCGACCTATTAATATAAGATTATTACTTTGTGATCGTAATGCCATTCCTGTAGTAGACAATTGTTTCATTTTCGAAATGTTCAATGTTACATAAATTATACTCATAGATTTATAATGTTATAGTATTTGAATGACAGGGATTCGGCACGTTTGGGGGTACTAGTATATATATTTAAGTACAGGGATTCTACTCTGTGGGATGTCGGATTTAGCATCGTTCAGTAAAATGGCCCTATCTGAAACAATTTTGAACAAATATGTCCAAATATAACGCCTATCCCGAGTCTTTATATTGTTATTCAAATAAAACACAACTTTAAGCTGCATGCATGTATACTTTGCAAACAATGGCCAAAGACATTGGCCATAGCAGGTCACATTTCCATACTAGGACACGGGTTCTGTCAGCAACAACCAAATATATTCGACGGGAGAGTTTTAACAGTGAATAATATTATCAATAAAATGTGTTTCCACTAACGTGTAGGTTTATTCGGCAAAAATGTACGTCAAAAAGATATTTCATAGCATTTTCAATTTGTTTTGAAAAATTCTAAAGCAGCGCAATTCGCGTTGAAACGAGCGTTGAAACGAGCGTTCTGATTGGTTTATTCGGCAAAAATGGGCGTTATATTTGGACAGATTGTAGATCTCTTTCTTTTTACTTTTTTTTTTACTTTTTTATTTTACAACGATTGCAAAGCAAGTTTTAGCAACTTATATTAATCACTCTCGTTGGCGCCAATGAAAGCGTATAAGTGGTAATTCGTGTGGGAGGAAACCGGAGTATCCGGAAAAAACCCACTGTCCTATATGGCGACCACCATACCATCTCACATACTTCCCGGTCCGAGGATCGAATCCTGGTTGCATTGGTGAGAAGCGAGCGTGCTAATCTGATCTTGGTTTAAAGGTTACTGTTTTTATTTCCATTTATATATTTGTAATGTGAGTTTGCCTGTATTATGCATATAGAAGAGGCAATACAATATGCTTAAACCAATGATTTCACTTTCTATTGTGAGCTTTTAGTTTATTTTTCAGCATGCAATGTTGAGTATAGGCATAATACTTACCAATACATCTTACAGTGAGTGGGTGATGTCCACTTTCACTGAAACAATAAGGGCTCGAGCCTCTGGTATAGTGACATTCTGAAATACTTGCTTCGTGTCCATAGCAATATATAGACGACATCCAGATCAAATCTGTACTATTTCTGATTGTATCATTAAGAACGGTGTCCATTCCGCTGTATTAGAAAAAGACAAAATGTATGTATGAAATTTATTTGGCGAGGACCGTTGTTAGGGTCGTTGACATCAAATCACTTGCCCCTCACCGCTGCAGTTTCGAATCCCACTAGCGGTGTCGATTTATTTCATGTGAGGAAACTATCTAGCTTGCTTAGGAAAGGTCGGTGGTTCTACCAGGGTACCTGTCCGTGCCTGCAATACTGCTTGGAAGGGGACCCCAGGCTCTTCCTCCACCTAAATCCTCCTAGCATCAATATGCATAGGCAAAGATGAGATATAACATATGTTGACAATATTTACATTAGTTTGGTACGTCCATTATTAGTTGAGAGAATCAGTTTCTGTGGCAAATATTTGGGTTGTAAATACAATATAATTATCGCCAATTGCCCTATTTCCGGACATCACCTGTTTTCGAATTTGTTTGCAAATGACGTTATCGCTGTCAATAGCAGGTACTTGAATTATTTGGTAGACGGTAAAACATAAAACACAAAACTCAAAGATGAGCAAAAACCATTTCTTTCGAAAATATGTAAATGTTGATGTACACGTGTACCCTAAAAATGCCTTACACAGAGATATATGCAAAGACATATTTGTTTAATTTTGCAACGCGAGAAGTATAAGGCGTGGCTTTTCAAGGTCACGTGTCAAGAATGTGACAATACACATGTCTACGTCCCCGCGAGTGGTTCGACATTAAAGGAAGATAGATAGATACTGGACAACACCTTTCTCGTACATGAAATGTGATTGGTGTCCGAAGCGTAGGTTCGTATGTATGCATTATACAATATAATGTCTAAAACGTGTTGCCCAAACCATTTGTATTTTCATGCTAAGTATTGTATATTTATGTGTATGACGCATGTACTATTGATTTGCAATAAAATACGATTTTTAAAAATGCATGGCTTTCCAGGGTCACGTGTCAAGAATGTGACAATACTGGACAACACGTTTCTGGTACATGAAATATGATTTGTTTCTGAAACGTAGGTTCTCTTTTTGACGCCATGTTGAATTCACATGCGAGTGAAATTGTGGTTTTAGTTTAAAAGATTTTATGCAATCTGAGTTTACTGAAGCGTATTAAATGCATGAATTATCACTTTACATGGTAATATTATTTCATCTACTATAAAAGAGACTAACTAGAAGTTATTCACAGTCAACCGCTTCCGTGGTCGAGTGGTTAAGGTCGCTGACTTGTATACCACTGTAACCTATCATCTCCGATGGTCACGGGTTCAAACCCTGCTCAGACCGTGTCTCATTTATATGAAAAAGTTGGCAGTTTCTTACGGAGGTTGGTGCACCAAGTACTGGTTAACCGCTGGAGCCTGCCCAGGAAAGGTGCTGTTAGGTAAACTGCGCGTCGCTCAAATGGGAAACCGGTAGTGACGTTAAATAAACTTAAATAATTATTCACAGTTAAACCTTAAGTGCCGAATACCGGTACACCCATGGTAATAGGAAATTACATTCTGTAGACATTTATCCACCAGTAGTGTCGCTTTAAGTGTATGCATACTGAACCGTTATGCAGCTTACTCGTATCCTAGGGGTTTACAAATGACTTCTGCTGTATTTTAATAGGAAATTATATTCTGTAGAAATGTATCCCCCGATGTAGTGTCGCTTTAAGTGTATGAATACTGAATAGTTATGCAGCTTACTCGTATCCTAGGGTTTTACATATGACTTCTGCTGTATTTTCCATTGCAGACCAAGACATATCATAGGTACATAGTGTTCCCCATCGGCCATTTATTTCTAACTCCACTATTCCTTCGTACGACGTTGAACCATTATTGAGACGTACACCAATAACTTCAAAATCTGCAACAGCAAAACAATGATATGTGGACGAACTAATGGTAATACAGATAGTTACAAACATCGTCAATTGGAAACATAGTAATTCGGATACACGTGAGCCAGGCGACAATGCATCATATGGGTGCGTGTGTGACGTCATAATAGAGAAACTAGAGAATAACACTCGGCATTTGACACAAGAACATCGATCTAACATGACCTTGATTTGACCTTGAAAGGTCAACCTCAAGGTAATGGGGCATTGATGGTCACATGATCAGGGTTCATTCTAGGTCAGAATATTTTGGAGAAGTGAGAAAGCGCGTGATCGCTTCCTTAAATGGTGTTCTTTAATATACTTCTGCAAAATACAGTTAAAATGCACAGTACAACCATTAAATACAACATTTGAATAGAAGGAGTGCTTTATAATGAGCAAGTGTATCTTACTAGAGAAAATTTTGTTTGACAATCGTAAAAACCAAAACATATTTTTTTTTTTTTTTTTAGGGAGAAGTGAGGCCCACAGGGGGGGGGGAAGTCAGGTTCCATATGGCGACACTTTCGCCCACATCGCCCTCTAAACTGATCCCTGAATGATGTTTTCTATAGATGTACCATTGGAACTACACTTATATATGTTGCTTCGTTTTCGAGATACAAGCACATATAGTCTACAATATAAGTCATTTCCTCGTGGACCAACCCTCTATATATTCACAAAGTTTTGTCACAATTCATGCAACTTTTTGACTTTCCAAAAAATAAAGGCAACCGTGGCCCCACTCCATGCAAAAGATTGGTCTGGTATCTTAGGATAAATAGAGTAGGCTATAAAATCAATTACATTTAACGAAAAACTTGTCATATTTTGAGTATCCGAATGGTTTGCATGTATATCGTACATCTCAAAATATTGGCAATGTGATTTTATCCACAGTAGTTTTGAATAAAGATGTTATGATGTTGAGACGTTAATATGGGCTTGACGTCGTTATTTTCATAATATCAAGTTAATTTTGGGAAATGAAATGTTAACTCAAGATATTGGCAATTTGATTTTCTCCGCAGTTATTTTGAATAAAGATGTTATGTTGCGACGTCAATATGGGCTTGACGTCGTTATTTTCATAACATCAAGTTAATTTTGGGAAATGAAACACTAAGATGTTAATAATCTTCAGATAATTTTTTATGCTAATTTAAATAAATGATTGCAAATGTTATCTCTTTTTTTAATTTTGAGGCCCCTATCCGGGTATCTTCGGTTTTTTGGTTTTTAATAGTATACATATTACTTCAGTTCGATTATCTATATGTACAGTGTGTTCCTAAAGGATGAGTGTATACAAAGATTGTCAAACGTTAAAAGTGAACAATGGGTAACCAAGGTGTAATTGTTAAAGCGAGAGAGAGAGAGAGAGAGAGAGAGAGAGAAAGAGAGAGGGGGAGAGAGAGGTGTAATAAATGGCTGATCACTTCTGCTTACTAACATTTCTATTTGTTAATAGGATAAAGAGTGTGTCAAAAAAGGATTTGTAGGGGTGGGGTAATTGATTTGGGGGTTTATTTTTGTAGTGTAAGCTGTTCCAGGTCCTGTGTTGTTTAGAGTTATCTTTGTACTGTATTTATGAAAACATTAATTGATATGCATGTATATTTGATTAGCTTAGTTAAACTTTGACCATTTCAAGTTGTGTCTATCTATTTTTCCAGAATATGAAGCAATTTCTTTTTCGATTTAGATCCTTTGATACAAGTACTTTTTAAATGATTCGAACTTTGGCAGGATTTTACTATATTTCATTTTTGAGATAAAGTATTTGCACAGGATTATTATAAAATTAATAATGTTATTATGTTCGCACACAAAGCAAATGTCTTTAAAGTTTAAAGAAATGTTAAAATATCAATAGATCCTAGATAATTACGAATGCTCGTCCATAGGTCTTGTATGATCGGGCATTCCCAAAACAGGTGTTCTATACTTTCTATGCTCATAATACAGAAGTCACATGGGGATGATTCAGTTAATTTACACATATGGAGATACTTGTTTGTTGGAACTAGTCTCATTAAAATGCATATTGATAATTTCTCAGTTTAGTGTCAATCGTTGCTTTATATGCCATGCAGTAAATTATGTTCCATTTGAGATTGTCATCGCTGAACAATTGAGACCTTTTCGCTGATAATTTCTACGTTCTATGTTCTTTAAATGTATCTGTGTTTGATATAATAGTTTATTTGGTTTCTATAATCCTTTTATGTTTTCCGGTCTTAGCCCAGTAATAATGTGTTGATTTAGTTTTTCTTTGCACTTTTTAGGTATACTACCGATCACAGAGTGGTATTTTAAAAAATCATTATTGCGTAAATTATACATTTGCTTAAGGTTTTCAAACGTGTAGAAATGGTTATGTCTAAAATCATATAGGTGATCAACATACTTTATTCCGTTATTGTACCATTCCTGAATGATAACTGGTTTTCCTGTTATTCCAAATAATGGGTCTAATAACTGTAACATTATTATTTTCGTACATATGTTTATTTTAAACCAGGAAATCAAAACGTCTTTTAGGAAAGGTTGTGTTTGGCATAATTTATTTATGTCTTTCAGTGATAAGTTACATTCAAATAAGAAGTTTCCACCAAATTGTTTTAGATACGTATCATAAAAACATTTCCAAGAACCGGTGTTATTGTTTGTTATCCTTTTGACCCAGCTTGCCTTAATTGTATGTAGAAATGCATGTATATCTGTTAATTATTTCGTCCATTTTCACAGTCTTGAACAAATATATTACGTTTTATTTTATCTGGTTTTCCTTCCCAGATGAAGTTAAATATTGCATGATTTATATCCGCTAGCACTTTTCTGTTGGGTTTGGTAAAACGGTAAATAGATAGGCCAATTTTGAGAGAGCAAATGTCTTTATTACTATCACTTTACCTAGAAGTGTCAGTTTACGATGTTGCCATTGTTTCAGACAGTTATAAAATTCTCGCAGTTTTGGTTGCAAATGTTATCAGTTGTTTGGCAGTTCTCGTTTTTGTGGTCGCCTCGATAGCCCAAAGAGCGATGGAGCGGATACCCAAGGGTTTGAGGTTGGAATTTCGATGGATGCCGTGGCTATCATTGTGTGTGTGTTTTTTACGTTTATTTATCGTCGCTACCGGTTGCCCATATGAGTGACGCATCCTGAAGAGATTAGTCATTTTAGATTGTGTGGGATAGTGCAATGATACAGACATAGACCCATTCCAGAGTCTCCTCTGGTTCTTTTACGTGCACGGTGTACAGCACCGACACGATACCTCGGTTGACGTCCCATCTGAAAGACTGTTACTTTTATTAGTGTCAGACGGGGGATCGAACCTGTGATCCCTGGATTACCAGTCCAGAGTGTTACCATTGGACAACAGATCCCAGAATGGTCTAATAAATGGGTCCCGTAAGTAGCAAATCTGACCTAAATACAGTTTACATACAAAGTGCGATATTTTGTTTGAAAAGAATAATAATGTAAATATAAGTAATGAATCGCGGTAATAATTTCCGCAGGGGTGTTTTAAAAGTGTGTGGAGGCCGAACATTTTAAAAGTGTGTGGAGGCCGAACATACTCCCACAATAGTTCATACACCGATAGAAACTATTAGCCCGCAATTCATTCCTTAATTAGTCACAGTGGTTGTCCGATCAGCGCAGTGGTTAGCGCGCTCTCTTCTCACCAATGCGACACGGATTCAATCCTCGGACCGGGAAGTATGTGAGATGGTACGGTCGTCGCCAGATCGGACAGGTTGGTTTTCTCCGGGTACTCCGGTTTCCTCCCACATGAATGACCTCATATACGCTTTCATCCGAGCAAACAAGAGTGATTAATATAAGTTGCTAAAACTTGATTCGCAATCATTGTAAGATAAATAAAGTTTATAATTAGTCACAGTATATACTTGTTGTTATACAGACGGATATGTAGTCCAGTGGTAGCACACTGGACTGGTAATCCAGGGATCGCAGATTCGATCCCCATTCTGACCCTAATAAAATTATCAGTCTTTCAGATGGGATGTTAAACCGAGGTCTCGTGTCGGTGCTTTACACCGTGCACGTAAATGAACCAGAGGAGATTCTGGAATGGGTCTCTGTCTGTATCGTGCACTATCATCCAAAATCTAAAATAACTAATCTCTCCAGGAGGCGTCGCTCATATCGGCAACCGGTAGCGACGATAAATAAACGTAAACACACACTTGTTGTTATCATTAATGAAGGAAGGAGGCATGTAGCAGGTCTCGATTGTGGCCGCCTCGGTAAACATATTGGTCATGTTAGAATCGACATTTTAACATGACTCGGTATTTTGTCTGTATACACAAATAAGTAATTTACTGTGTTTAAATCTGCAATAAAACATTATATAACGCGTGACGTTAAACATTGTGGTCATGTTAGAATCGACATTTTAAAAAATGTATCTGAATATTATTTGTTTTATTTATTGGCGAATAAAACATGGTTTGTTGTTCTGAATACCGGTATTAACAACTCAGGCCTACACTTCAGAACACCAAACCATGATATATTCGACAATAAATATCTAATGGACACATTTTATTACTTAAATATAAAACAGTACCAAAGCAATACAGCCATGTCCCTCTCATGTAAGTGTACATAAGACCCGGTACGTAAGAAAACTCTGAATGGTCACATTGCATAACATCCGTTTCACTTCCTGTGCACGTCAATGTGGTTAGCCATGCTTTTCTGAAGTAAGTCTCAAGCGAATGGCCAGCTGAACTAAATCCATTTGATCTGCATTAGAACATTAAAAGGACATACACATGTAAAGTTTTTGTTTATTATAGTGTCACCCCTATTTAAAGGGCCAGCCATTTCTGACTAATGAGACACCTCTTTTTATGTACATCTTTTTATGAACATCAGTACTTCCCGAATCCTATGCGTGTATGCCAGGCGCCATGCTGGTAGGCAATCGGTAACCATTATTTAACTAGCCGGCGGCTCACCAACCGGCCATATCAGAACGAACCCCTGACGAGATTCGAACCTTCGATCTCCTGCTCCGTAGGCGGACTACTTCTACGCAGCCTGAATTGGGAGGGTATTAATTAGCTAATGTTGGTAAAACGTGTTGCCCAACCCATTTGCTTCTAGATTTTATTCTTACAGTGTTCAAGTATAAGCATTGCATTGCAGTTGTATCATTTTGCTTATATATTTATCATGCTTATATTTGTAACTGTATTGTATATAAACAAGCAATAACATATTATTAAACTAAATCATATAAGATATTTTATACATAACTAACAATACAATTGTATATGATATTAATAGCTTAGCTGAGAAACCACGTTGCTGGATACCACGATTCGACGAATACATACCTTTTCTTAAAATGAAACCGAAAGCTACGCATACGATTGAATGATGCGCGATGCATCTGTACAAGACATCAACATTCATATGGAAGTAATTTTTCTACATTTTACACCATTTAAATATGTTGAATTTATTAACACACGGTAAGACTAACAGTGAAACACGATGTGAAAATCTATTGAACATTTATGGGATCCCAAAATCGGACATTCCGGTGTCAATGTAAAACTCACATATTCATGAAACACTTCAATTGAGGCAGTCGATGGACTGCAAATGATAAAATAAAATCAGTGAAAATCCCCAAACCAAATAAACCAAATAAATTGACTTAAATCATTGTTTTTAAGCTGAAAACTGCGAAATAAAATTGACTTAAAACATTGTTTTTAAGCTGAAAACTGCGAAATAAAATTGCTATTTGGTTTGCTGACAGGGTATATAGGTACAGGTATATAGTGCCGGCCAGACGGATCTGTAGTCCAGTGGTAATACGCTGTACTGGTAATCCAGGGATCACAGGTTCAATCCCCCGTCTGACCCTAATAAAATTAACAGTCTTTCAGATGGGACGTTAAACCGAGGTTTCGTGTCGGTTTACACCGTGCACGTAAAAGAACCAGAGGAGACTCTGAAATGGGTCTCTGTCTGTATCATTGCACTATCCTCCAAAAATCTAAAATGACTAATCTCTTCAGGAGGCGTCGCTCATATGGGCAATCGGTAGCGACGATAAATAAACGTACAACACATACACGCCGGCCAGGAGCGATATTCCCAGAGCCTGTAATAACCTTATGTTATATTAAATGGTATGTAAATGCATGTATCAATTCGTACCCCAATCCAAATCTATTGCACAGATATGCAACTGTTACGTCATTGAAAGTAAAGCCTGGATCACCGACAAATCCCCACGATCCTTTGTGATAGACTTCAACAGCTCCCTCGTCAGTGTATTCATTTATTTGAGAAAGTCGTACAGCTATAATAAGGAATGATAAATGAGAAATGCATGATGAACATAGGCTGTCTGAATAGCACAGTTGTTAGCGCGCTCGTTTCTCACCAATGCATCCCGGGTTCGATCCTCGGATCGGAAAGTATGTGAGATGGTACGGTCGCCGCCAGATCGGACAGGTTGGTGTTCTCCGGGTACTCCGGTTTCCCGCCACACGAATTACCACATTTACGCTTTGAAAGAACAAACGAGAGTGGTTAATATAAGTTGTTAGACTTTAAACTGCATGTTCGCCAAAATGATTCACATGTGGCGAAATAAAACAAGTTAAAGTACGTGCTAGCGCTGTGGTAGAGCTGTGGTAGAGCGTTCGTTTCAGGTGCGAACATATCGAAGTTCGCGCCCCGCTGGAACCGTTACGATTGTGCCCTTAGACAAGGCAATTGATTTCCACATGCCCTCTTCTCTCTTTCGCTCGTGGCGATGGATTCCATCAGGAATGAGGTCCCGAGAGTGATTGTTGTAAGAACTAGTTTCGCAATCGAGCTAAAATAATTTTGTATAAACTACATGTAGTTAGCTATATACACTCATGTAGAACCATCGCCCTGCCACAATACAGCTTTATTGTTGTTGTGGGTCTGTTATTTAAGCCTAGGCTTTAGGTCATATGGCGACTATCCAGCTATTGTTGGTGAAGGGAGAACCTGGGTGCCCCTCTGAGCATTATTTCAGCACGGGTGGACACTCGTATGGAACCACCGAACTTCCACAGGACAACTGTATAGCTTCCTCAAATGAAATAATTATACACGAGGGGCAAGCGATTTGAAGTCATCGACGTCAACCACTCATAAACCAAATGTGCATATGCACGATATATATATATACCTTTACAAGTGACGGATACAGCACGGGTACAATCGAATAGAGTGTTTCTCGCTGTGGGGCATTCTGTTAATGAATATTCAGTGCCTTCACAATATAACCACCGGTTGAATATTGGTGTTGTACCTGGTTCCACGCTACTGAATGATACAGCTCCACTGCGATACAGAAACATAACCTTACAAAGGGCATCAGTTTCTTGCTAAATACTGTTTTGTTCGTTGTAAATCGTGTTAAATTAAGTTTGTTTAGTCGAAAATCATAAAAATGCCACCGTTATTAAGCCATCGTGGTTCTCACGGATGACCAATTAGTGTAGTGATTAGCACGCTCACACCACACGCACCAGTGGTTTCGATCCTCAGACCAGGAAGTATGACCAGATACACAGAAAATCATCTAAAACATTTACGACGGCAAACTCTATAATCATAAACACGTCTAGTAGGATGCATATAGTACTAGCTATTAAAAACCAACATACATATATACTATTATGTAGCCTACCTGAATTTAAACCTCATTTTGCTTCATTCTATGACTTCTCCACTTCAACATTACAGATACACAAGGAAGAAATACTATTGGGAATCACTTGTGTTTATCATGTTTTTGGCGTCATCGTGTCAGCAGTTACGTAGTCAGTAGTTCCCGGTATACCGCGGCAAATGGCCGATGCCCTGATTTGGATGTTTATGCAAAGGTAGTTATAATACAATTATGTGAGTATTTGATAGAGACCTTAATCTGTATAATATGTAAGTGTAGCAGTAAATTTATCATTTTAACATAAAACTTGAATCTCTCACCAGAAAACAACAAAGTGCTTTAGGCCCACGATGGGCCTACTTTTTATGAATAATATAATGCGGGAATCTGGCCATAGTTTATACAAATTTATTTTAGCTCGAATGCGAAACTAGTTATTTCAACTTTTATTAATCACTCTCGAGACCTCATTCCTGATGGAATCAATCGCCACCGAGGGAGAGAGAATATGTCAATAGATGTACATCACAGGAGAAAGTTTCAACTTGTTTTTAATAAAAAATACTAAATTTGGGGGAAACCTGTTTTCAAAAATAATCATTCAGTAGAAAAAGCGCGTCTCGGACCTTATTATTATGTCCATATTTGGTAATACGGGAAGTACGTCGTAACATAAACACGTGATCAAAACAGTTTAATTCATAAATACAAGATATCAGACCGCCATTTTACAAGTTGGAATGAACATAAATATATATTATGGACATTTGGAGCATTTTTTCAGATAAAGGGGTGAGGTAATTTTACATAGATCTTGATATTCAGGTAAGCATCTTTCATCAGTAGTTTACTCACCACTTATGTTGACAGTTTATGATTTCTTGTTTATCAACACATGTTTACCTTTCTGGGTCAACACTATTCCAATGAAAAGAATGATAGATGGCGTTATTTAACCTCGTTCTGAAAAATTGTGGATGCCTCGGTATGTCAAGACCAGTGGTATGTTAAGAAACGACTATATATTTACCCTATTTGTGTCTGTTAATATCAACATTATTAACACCATGGCACTGATTTAAATAAAAACAACTTATTCAGACACGATGCCTTGACACTGCTATAAAACACCGACACGATACCTCGGTTTAACGACCCATCTGAAAGACTGTTAATTTTATTAGACTCAGACGGGGGATCGAACCTGCGATCCATGTAATTAGAAGTGCGTTGTTAGGCAGCATTTACACATCGATAAGCACTACAAACAATGAATCCAATCCTATCAGAACGTACAAAGAAAACATTAAATAAGAGAACATACTCGTATCTTAGGTGATTACACAACACATGAGCGGCATTCATATTGAACCCATCGTACCAAAGTGTTTTGATTCGATCATCTATGTCCATGTGCTCAATGTGCACTGTTCCTGAATTTTCAGCGACTCCTCCATCTAGACGTGAATCTGAAAATAGTATAAGCGATGATGATTACTTGAGCTTATTTACCCTCGACTCCGGCGAACCATGTGGGCGAGCGTAAACAATGATATAAATTATTAAAATTATGATACATGTACATGGACGTAACGTATTCACGACTAATCCGATCATAGTTTCTCTGGACGTCCCGATAATTATGACAACACATGTACAGTGTTGAGGTTGACAGTGACACAAAATCGTGACAGTGACACAATATCGTGACAGTGACACACGATCATGACAGTGACACAAGAACGTGACAGTTACACAAGATCGTGACAGTAACACAAGAACGTGACAGTGACACAAGATCGTGACAGTGACACAAGATCGTCTGAACAGTCTGATGATGATCTTAAGCGTGCATACATATTATATTGACAAGTTAAACCTAATTAACATAGCGCAATCATTTGATAATGCGGCATCAACACGAAGCTGAATATAAATGCAACGCGATATTGAGGACGATACCATTACACTAAAATATAGTGAAACACGCTTTTATTTTGACTAAGTGATTGTATCTCATTATACCTGGTCGATACCAACTACCTTGATCACCTATATCGTGTTTATTTTATTGGTTTTCTGTTTATATACATATTTCACATATCGCGTTGGACCAGTATTTGGTAAATTTGTTGGCAAACAGACAACTTGTATATGTATGCTATCATATTAATCAGTATGTATTAATTGGTTTCGCTCTTTGCCAATCTAGCTTCTTAGCTGGTTTATCGTTGCTCTAAGTAACACGATGTCAATCTATTATTAATGTAATTACATTTTGTTTCTCATGCATGTATACTAGTGGCGTCCGTGGTCCAGTGTAGAGCGTCGGATTTGGAATCGAACGGTTCCGGGTTCGATACTTGGCCAAACCACGTATGTAGTGTCATTGAACAAGGCACCTCACATCACACACATTGCTTAGTACTGGTTAATCGCTTAGGTCGGCTAAGCCTGCCCAGGAAAACATGTCTAAGTCCCCGCGAGGGGTTTGACATTAAAGGAACATACATACTATTATGTATGTATATTGTATTGCCAAAGGGAAGGTTATTGCCGATTTTGCAATAACACATATTGTATTGTTATTTTCAGTAAAGACAAACACTTACCAACACAGTATAATTTACTGCCGTATCTAAGGTTCCAATTTGATGAGTGTCCGTTATACTCATTACTAGGTGATAACCAGTCACTCCTCGAACAGTGCTCAATGTCGGTTTCATTTCCAATACATTCAAATTTCCACAACCACCACAGCCCTGTATAGTTTTCCATAGATGTATATCCAGTCCCATATCCGAACTGATTATAAAATAAGATTTAGTGAATATTCTAAGTAAATTGCATTCATTAGTAATAACATTATTACATTTAAATTTACTGTTATTCTTGGATTGCAAGGTCAGCCAGAATCACTGTTGTGGTGTCCCGAAACCCACATTGCTTAGTCTATCTCCTCATGGTGATGGACTCAACCCAAGAATGAGGTTTTAAGAATGAATTAAAGTTACTAAGGATGCCCTTCTAGCGCAGTTGTTAACACGTTGGCTTCTCACCAAAGCAACATTGGAATTTAGAGTGAGTGAACGTATTTCACATATATTAGAATTTATAACTATTATTTCTTAGCAAGTCATTTAATTGGGTTCGTGTAGCTTATGAGCGGGTAATACAATATGCAAAACAACACCGACTCCTTCGAACATCACCGCCCCTTTTCCGGACCCACGAGGGCCCTGTTGGACGGCCCGCTATTCTAACCGGCTCAATGGCTGTAATTAAATACACAGTATGAGTCTAAGGCACATTGACAGGTATATGTGATGTTGGCTTGCTCTTTGGCTCCATGTATACGATGTTAGTTGTTACGGAGACAACTGAATGCTCCACCTGGCTATACTACGCAATAGCTCTGGCACAAACCATATCGTAAATGTGGTGATGGTGTTATAAATTATTATTGGGTGATGTGTGTTGTTATATACACGAGGTGGCAATACTATGGTGCCGATGGCTGAGGGCGTTCGTAAAGGAGTTTGAACTGCAAAAATGGATGCTTGATGTACCATTGATTTGGCATGGTAGAAGATTTATCCGGACGGCTTAGAGGGTATTCCGCGGCAGTCCACCAATCTCCACATCAACAGAATATGTGGGCCGACCCATTTGCTATTTATTTATTTGTTTCGATTATTGGTATTTGCAATTACCTTTAGTTAATGCAATAAAATAGCATACATCAGTTCCGCTTCAAAAGAGGCCAACCCCAATCCCATGTCAAATGAGACCTACACGACTACTCATCGGCATTTCACAAATGAGGAGCTTGACGAATTGATGGCTGAGATCTACGGATTCAGACAACCGCCTCCATCGAAGCTATCATTAACCGTCCAGAACACCTAGATCACAACCCTATGCAACACAAATGGTGTGCTGAGATGGCGCTTCCACAGTCTTCTCCATATGGGGATTGAAAGAGAAAGATAGGGAAATGACACATGACCTTAGCTGCCAGCATGCCAGAAATAGTGACAGCAATACACTCACAATCTTACATAGCAAGCCCTTGTGTGAGCGGGATGAATGTGATTTGGTTGTATAAGACAGGGCCTGCGTGCCTTATCCTCTCTGAGACTCATACTTTGTTAACCTATCGCTACTACGGAATGGCGACCTAAGTGTATTGCTTACAATCACCACCGCCAGGCTGCAGAAAATAATACAGGAGTGGGACGAGAGAGTCAATGACACCGGTGCCATGATCATGAATGTAACAAAACTGCAGTTGATTATTCTAATGTACCAGGACTCCTCAACATCCACAACGGCCACCCGTGTTCCAAATACATACACCTTCCTGCGTAGAACTTAGACAGGATGGCTCTGATATTCCAAGTATAACATGGTAGATGTCGGTAGCCATTCTGCTCTCGTCACTGATCATGACGAGGCCTAGTCATATTTAGTATAGTATATATATAGTATAGAGTATAATCGGACACTCCATTCTTCACAGACTGGCCCGTGTGGCAATAAACAGAGATATTCACCCATGGCGATTCACACCCGGATGCATGACCATTGATTCAATCTACGTCCGAATGATGTCTCGGAGTTTATGAGCTGCAGGAAAAACATCCTCGATGGTGGTATAGTCTATGGTTCAAATACCACAATGTACCGAAGCTCAAGCCACCGTTCCGTGATAATTAAGGTTCATGCCGTTCAGTGACGGAACAAGGGTAGACAACTGCTCATTCCACAAAAGAACACCACCTACCTCATCAAGCCAGAAGTTATCTACAGCACAGATGGACAACATAATACCCTACTTACGAAGCAGCTCGTGAATGAGTGGAATGTAGGCATCTGTTGTGGCTACGTCGGCCGCATCGCTATCTCTTTTATCACTAGAATATATCTGCAACACGTCGTTTTCCGAATATTATCTCAAGTCAAGTTTATTGGACAGGGACGAACTAAGCTTACCTCAGGCCAAGTGTATTGCACAAGAACGAGTTTAGCTTACCTCAGGCCAAGTGTGTTGCACAGGAACATCTAAGCTTACCTCAGGCCAAGTGTGTTGCACATGAACGAGCCAAGCTTACCTCAGACCAAGTATATTGCACAGGAACGAGCCAAACTTACCTCAAACCAAGTATCTTGCACAGGAACGAGCCATACTTACCTCAGACCAAGAACCTTGCACAGGAACGAGCCATTCTTACCCCAGACCAAGTGTCTTGCACAGGAACGAATCCATCCTACCCCAGACCACGTATCTTGCACAGGAACGAATCCATCCTACCCCAGACCAAGTGTATTGCACAGCAACAATCCATACTTACCTCAGACCAAGTGCATTGCACAGGAACGAGCCAAACTTACCTCAGACCAAGTGTCTTGCACAATAACGAATCCATCCTACCTCAGGCCAAGTGTCTTGCACAATAACGAATCCATCCTACCTCAGGCCAAGTGTATTGCACAGGAACGAGTCCAACTTACCTCAGGCCAAGTGTCTTGCACATAACGAGCCAATCTTACCTCAGACCAAGTATATTGCACAAGAACGAGTCCAACTTACCTCTGACCAAGTGTCTTGCACAGGAACGAGCCAAACTTACCTCTGACCAAGTGTCTTGCACATAACGAGCCAATCTTACCTCAGACCATGTGTCTTGCACATAACGAGCCAAACTTACCTCAGACCAAGTGTGTTGTACAGGAACGAGCCAAACTTACCTCAGGCCAAGTGTCTTGCATAGGAACACTGCCGTTGCATCTGTAAACTGCAATGTGGGACTACCCACAAAACCCCATACACCATCATAGTAGGCTTCGACAAAACCTGCAGTTCCTTGAGCATTCGTGGGCCACAAGCGGACAGAAAAACCTATCATCAAAAGGGTACATGTTTCTCTACTTATTGGCTCAGATTGTGTACGTCATTTGCGATATAATAATAGAGCAAAAACTTCAACTTTAATACTTGTTGTGGTATTACACGTGTGGCCATACAAGAAATATGTGATTGTTGTATTACACTGAATACAAGCACATTTATATGACAACTATGAATACAAAGATAGTGGTTATTTGCATACATCGTCAGGGTTTCTTCCCTTCCTTTGCCTAAATGGCAAACTATTAAGTCATAGTTTATACAGAAGTATATAATTGTTTAGTTGTGAAACAAGTGCTTACAACATTAGTTTTAATCGCTGTCGAGACCTCATTCAGGGAGAGGGATGGGGCTATGTGGATTCAAGTGTCTTGTATAGGGGCACAATCGTAACAGCTACAGCTTGGCGCGAACCCCAGGCCTCTTACACCCGAAGCAAACCCGCTACCACATCGACTATGAAGTCACGTGGCTGAGTTGCGTAAATCATAACAGACGTACCATCATAACCAATATGCAACTTTAGATATAATTAATATAGTGAACGATGCATACCTGTAGATAAGTACATTAATGACAGAGATACTAATACCACCGTAACCAATATGCAGCCTTTGTTAATATAGTGAACGATGCATACCTGTAGATAAGTACACCATTGACAGAGATACTAATGCAGTAACACGTGCATGACTGACGGGCTTCATCCTTCCTCTGCACTGGAACTAGCCTGCATATATACATTATTCAATATTAGAGTGGGAAATACTCAAACACATGTGCATGTAGTAATGGAGAGGGTGGTGTGGCGGGTGGTTTCTTTTTATGATTGTCCAGCTTTGTGATGGAGAAAATATAAGTATTGTTCAGTTTCGAGCAGAAACCCAGTGTATGGCCGCCCTTGGTAAAATGAAGGAGGGGGAATAGGAGGGAAGATGTACAATGTACATATACTGACAGTCTGACACCATAAAACACTGTGCACTTTTATATTGAACGTTACATTTTCGTTATAAACTTTAGAATTATATATTTTATTATCATGAAGAAGGAAATAATCATTCAAACATTGCACTAATTGACCACATATTTCGCACATTTTGATACCGTAGTTGTCTATATTTATTTCTAAAAACGCACAGTTTATTTTTGGTGCCAGTATATTTGTTAATACAAACACTTTTACGCTACTTTCATTGTTTTTTTATATAAAAGTAATCAATAATTATTGTAAATCCATATTAGGCCATACTACATGTATATACATGTATGTGATAAGGCCAATGTCAACTCAATTATGAAAGGCATTGAAACTTGGCATGAACCAGCAGGAACCCTCCAGAACCAGCAGGAACCCTCCATATCCAGCAGGAACCCTCCAGAACCAACAGGAACCCTCCAGAACCAGCAGGAATCTTCCAGTACCAACATGAACCCTCCAGAACCAGCAGGAACCCTCCAGAACCAACAGGAACCCGCCAGAACCAGCAGGAACCCTCCAGAACCAGCAGGAACCCTCCAGAACCAACAATAACCCTCCAGACCCAGCAGGAACCCTCCAGAACCAACAAGAACCCTCCAGAACCAGCAGGAACCCTCCAGAACCAGCAGGAACCCTCCAGAACCAGCAGGAACCCTCCCGAACCAATAGGAACCCTCCAGAACACAGAACTAGCAGGAACCCTCCAGTACCAGCAGGAACCCTCCAGTACCAGCAGGAACCCTCCAGAACCAGCAGGAACCCTCCATAACCAACAGGAACCATCCAGAACCAACAGGAACCCTCCAGTACCAGCAGGAACCCTCCAGAACCAACATGAACCCTCCAGAACCAACAGGAACCCTCCGGTACCAGCAGGAACCCTCCAGAGCCAGCAGGAACCCTCCAGAACCAGCAGGAACCCCCCAGAACCAGCAGGAACCCTTCAGAACCAGCAGGAACCCTCCAGAACCAGCAGGAACCCTCCAGAACCAGCAGATCAACATATCGGTCCGAAATTCATTAATCGTTTGCACGGCCGTTGCTATCTTAAAATATATGTTCCGTCCACTCACCCGCTGAACTGTGAGCTCAAGTTTGAAAAATCAACAGATCAACAAATCGGGCCGAAAGTATATTTTCATCCCCACCCCCTGATGCATCTTGATAGGCAACCAAAAGATCAACAAATCGGTCTGAAATCTCTTTTCACCTCCCCCTCTCCACCCAATGAGCTGATTGGACAATTTTGATGAATCTATTTATGTGGGGCATAAGAATATGCATATCAAAATGTTGTCGTCCCGATCTGAAATTCATGGCGTCCATCTTGAATGCCCGCCTATTCGCCTAGTGTCTGGGTATATCATAAGCCTTTGTACACGATGTAGGCTAGCTGTTTGTTAATATATATTGTTAATACTTGTATAAATATGCACCTGTAAATAAATAATAAACTATACTAAAGATATCAGTAATCGTATGACAATGGAAACTATTCATGCGGGAATAAATCATAACATATATATCACCGAAATAGAAGCAATTAATTATTAAGTGCCTGCTTAGAATTTTGGGGGTTTCAATTGAGTGTGTTTTACGTTTATTTATCGTCGCTACCGGTTGCCCATATGAGCGACGCCTCCTGAAGAGATTAGTCATTTTAGATTTTGGAGGATAGTACATTATACAGACAGAGACCCATTCCAGAGTCTCCTCTGGTTCTTTTACGTGCACGGTGTAAAGCACCGACACGAGACCTTGGTTTAACGTCCCATTTGAAAGACTGTTAATTTTATTAGGGTCAGACGGGGGATCGAACCTGCGATCCCTGGATTACAATTGAACTTATTTGGTTCCATTATAAATGCAAAGAATTTGAGCTTCGCAACGCGACAAAAGGCACCACATCGTGCTCATGGCCCGTTTCCACTGCCGATCAAATCAACTGGATCGTCCCGATCGCCATAGTTCCCCGACCAAATTCGGCTAACTGCTTGATGAGGCTTGTACACGACTTTTTCCCGACCGCTACTCGATGGTACACGATCCCACACGACCATTCAGGAGTCATCTACGACTTCCACCCGACAACCACTCCGATCACTACTCGATCATCCCGACCCATACACGATCTCTACTCGACCACCTCGACCTCTACCCGAGCTCGACCCGACCGTTAATCGGGAAGCGATCGGGTTGTACTCGAGTAGAGTTCCAACTGATCGGGTACTGATCCGTATGTTATTTATCCCGACAAACTAGATCGTTTCTCGATCAACTCGACCTCTACTCGACCAATACCCGATCGCGTTCCGATAGCTTCTCGAGCGCTTGACTTGTCGGTCCCTACCTTAATTCTTTTAGCATATCAAACATTTTCGGGTAGTAAGCCAGGCAATGCAAACCGCCTCGACCATTCCTGCCGAGCGAGTCAGACCAGTGCCCGGTCGCTTGATCTGGCTTGGGTTGATCTGAGGCAGTGAGAACAAGGAATATTGAAAACAAACCCAGGAAAGGGCTCTGAGATTTGTATATGATAACTATGTTAGTTCTTACGAAATATGTTGATTACGGCTATATTGCCCTCCTTACATGTGCGTCGATGCAGAACTATGGCCTTAGAAACGTTCAAGATTTTGTTCAAAATTGCACCACCAGTTTTATCAGACCTTATTGTAAGAAGACAATCTAAAAAAAACACCTTCAGATACTCAAATATTCTTTAGGTACCACAGGTGAGGACAGCAGTTTGCAGCCCCAGTATTGTGGAACTCACTACCAGAAAACCTGAGAGCCATAACAGATTTTAACAATTTTAAAAATCAGTTGTCTTACTGGGATTGTAAATTGTAAATATGCTCAACCTTTTAAATATCCACAATACTGGGCCATTGAAATCATGTGCTATTTGATAATATGTTTGCTATCTATTTTTATGGTCTTATTAAATATTGTCCATTTTAGTAATTTCAAACAAATGACGTAAAATAAGCTCAATTTCCATTGAAACTGATAATATCGTTCATAATGATGAATATTATATATTTTTAAATAAAATGTTCCTGTAAAACAATGTTTCTTTGATCCATATATACTTAACTTAGTTTTATCAATTAAGTCATCGATTTACTAGGTTAATATTATTTATGGCTATCAAGTACGTTTCTCGTACCCACATAACCTATATGTATTAACATTTTTCAGCATTTATCTAAGAAACAAATTAATAATAAATATGCATACTATTATCAGGGATTCCAACCTTTTTATTTCATTTTTGAGTTGCCATGGAGCATGTTTATTTGTTTTTTCTCATATTTACATACACAGAAACATATATACAATTTCACCGTATTACAGTTTAACAATTGATATATTCTTGAAGCACAGCTACAGAGTTCTAACATTATAGAGATATATCTGTTTATGTTAGGAGGATGAGAAACAGATTAGAATATAGAAGATTGCCCATAAGTACATGATATATCAATTTAGATCACAGTTTATATCCAGCAGAATAGAGGCGGATAAGTAGAGAGAAGTTAAAATAGAGGAAAGTGCTCATATATTTTACTGACGTCAATGTATCAAGATATAAACTGGTCCCATTTTTGTAATGAATACATATTTTGTCTTTTATCATTGCTATATGTGTCTCTATTTCTTTTCTCTCTTTCAGATAATTTACAAAATGAGTAAAGGCAGGGGCACTTTTATTTAATTTACATTTATATAATTATGTAGTATTTGTCTATAATACAATTAATAAGAACTTTGGAGCTGATGTTCCCGTCATAAGTGAAGGATATTGTTTGAAAATCTAGAGGTATATCTATTTTATTTTGTTTGAGCAACGTATTCATATTTGACCAGAAATGTTGACCTTGACTACATTCCGAGAAGAGATGTTGCACAGTTTCAACACGTCTATCACAGAGGTCACTTACACTAGAGTTAATTATTTTACATTTATGTAGGTGTATATTTGTAGGAACAATTCTCATTATATATTTGTACTGGAAGGTTTGTATTTTGTATCAATAGTAGATATATTGGAAACCATGTAAATGTTATTCCAGTTTACATTTTCATAACCGTTATTCCAATTTTTCTCAGCTTTATTTTATGGATTTGTTCATGCATTGTGCAAAATATATGAAAAACAAACAACATTTGCACGAAATGTTATTATTGTCATATATAAATAGTAATGTATTATATAAATACATTAATCTATTTAATATACGACATCATTGATTTAACATGTACTATATATATTTGTCTTATGCATATCGCCTGCTATCATTAATTTTTCTCGTCTAAAAATATCAATCCTATTTTTGTGCGAGAAAGACTAATTATCGGGACTGATTGCACATGTGGCCAGTTGTGTAATTTTAAATGGCCGAATCTTTTGATGTGCGGAAAATCTTAATAATATTAAGTAACATAACAGATTTGACGGCGTCTGTAAATCTACCTGACCATCGCTAGTCTGTATATAAGAAACGAACTATATTAATCAAAACAGAGACAGACGGATCTGTAGCCCATTAGTAAAACGCTGGACTGGTAATCCAGGGATCGCAGGTTCGATTCCCCGTCTGACCCTAATAAAATTAACAGTCTTTCAGATGGGACGTTAAACCGAGGTCTCGTGTCGGTGCTGTACACCGTGCACGTAAAAGAACCAGAGGAGACGCTGGAATGGGTCTCTGTCTGTATCATTGCACTATCCTCCAAAATCTAAAATGACTAATCTCTTCAGGAGGCGTCGCTCATATGGGCAACCGGTAGCGACGATAAATAAACGTAATCCATAATCAAAACAGACACAGACGGATATGTAGTCCAGTGGTAATACGCTGGACTGGTAATCCAAGGATCGCAGGTTCGATCCCACGTCTGACTCGAATAAAATTACCAGTCATTCAGATGGGAAGTTAAACCGAGGTCTCCGTAATAAACAAAGAATCAAAACAGACGGATATGTAGTCCAGTGGTAATACGCTGGACTGGTAATCCAGGGATCGCAGGTTCGATCCCCGGTCTGACCCTAATACAATTAACAGTCTTTCAGATGGGACGTTAAACCGAGGTCTCGTGTCGGTGCTTTACACCGTGCACGTAAAAGAACCAGAGGAGATTCTGGAATGGGTCTCTGTCTGTATCATGCACTAGGGATACGGACAGAAGCTCCCCAGGACAAAAGCCCCCCCCCATCTTTTTTGCCACAGGAGGACAAAAGCCCCCCCCCGTTCAAATTCAGGGTAGGACAAAAGCCCCCCCATAGAAAACCCAAGGGAGGACAAAAGCCCCCCCATGCACATTCAGGGTAGGACAAAAGCCCCCCCATAGAAAAACCAAGGGAGGACAAAAGCCCCCCCCCAAGGCCATGTTGGGTGATGTTGAGATTAAGGGCTGTTTCTACCATCTGACGCAGAGTACGTGGAGGAAGGTTCAAGCCGAAGGATTAGCGACAGAGTACAATGAATGCGACGACATGAAGCAGTTCGTGGGGATGATCGACGGTCTGGCGTTCCTGCCTGTGAGTGACGTTAAGGAAGGGATGGATGCACTCAAAGACCTTGTTCCAGAATCTCTCGAGCATGTCATAGACTACTTTGACAGAACGTATGTGAGTGGTGGATACAAGACGATCAGAGGAGCGAACGGCGTCATCAAAATGAGACGGACACAGCCCAGATTCCCCCCGGCAATTTGGAATGTGAACCAGACTACACTCGACGGAGGTGATAGGACCAACAACCTGTGCGAAAGCTGGAACAATAGTTTCAAACACCTGGTAGGACATAGCAACCCAAGTCTCTGGACCGTCATCACATCTCTGCAGAAGGACCAGACAGCAGTTAACACCGAACTCGAGCGTGTACGGACAGGCCTTATGATGTTGTTCATGTTTGTTTTGCCAATATAAAAGGTACATGTCACTCAATGTCTTACTTGTCAATACTTAGGAAACAATGTCAGTGATAGGGGGGCTTTTGTCCTACCCTGAATGTGAATAGGGGGGCTTTTGTCCACTCTTGGGTTTTCTATGAGGGGGCTTTTGTCCTACCATGAATTTGAACGGGGGTGCTTTTGTCCTCCCTTGGTTTTTCTATGGGGGGGCTTTATTCCGCCCGTGTCAAAAATCATGGGAGGGCTTTTGTCCGGGGGGGCTTATGTCCTACACTCCATGCACTATCCTCCAAAATCTAAAATAACTAATCTCTTCAGGAGGCGTCGCTCATATGGTCAACCGGTAGCGACGATAAATGAACGTTAAACACACAATCAAATCAGAGACGGATCTATAGCCCAGTGGTAACACGCTGGACTGGTAATCCAGGGATCGCAGGTTCGATCCCCCGTCTGACCCTAATAAAATTAACATTCTTTCAGATGGGGCGTTAAACCGAGGTCTCGTGTCGGTGCTTTACACCGTGCACGTAAAAGAACCAGAGGAGATTCTGGAATGGGTCTCTGTCTGAATCCAGGACTAAACCTCACTCAGACAAAACCCCACACGACATAACCCCACAAGACAAAACCCCACCCGGACAGAACGCCACTCCTTAATCAGAAATCTGGACAAAACCCCACTATTAATATTTCTTTCCAAAGTTGTAAAAATAATAGTGAAGCCATTAATTGCACACTTCAATGGAATTATCATCTGTTACTAATTGGATGATCTATATGGCTGAGAAGTCAAACTTTTAAAATACATGTAAAGATCTACATTGCTAATTGAATTTCTAATTGAACTTCAAATATATTTGTAATTGAACTTCAAGGGTGCTCTTAATTGAATCCTCCTAGTGAAGCCCATTAATTGCACACTTCAATGGGATTATCCTCTGTTACTAATTAATTACTAATCCTTGATTGCTAGCTACATCACAGCTGATGTGAATATAAGGCACACAGAAAACTGGAATATTCAGTATTCTCTGATAACTCTCTCACTACACAACCAACTTGATATTTGATATATATGAGTGAAGTGGGGTTTTGTCCTAGTGGGTTTTAATCTTAGTGGGGTTCTGTCCAGTGGGGTTTTGTCCTGTGGGGTTTTGTCTGAGTGGGGTTTTGTCCAGTGGGGTTTTGTCCGTTTACCGTCTGTCTGTATCATGCACTATCCTCCAAAATCTAAAATAACTAATCTCTTCAGGAGGCGTCGCTCATATGGGCAACCGGTAGCGACGATAAATAAACGTAAAACACACACTCAAATCAGAGACGGATCTATAGCCCAGTGGTAACACGCTGGACTGGTAATCCAGGGATCGCAGGTTCGATCCCCCGTCTGACCCTAATAAAGTTAACATTCTTTCAGATGGGGCATTAAACCGAGGTCTCGTGTCGGTGCTTTACACCGTGCACGTAAAAGAACCAGAGGAGATTCTGGAATGGGTCTCTGTCTGAATCCAGGACTAAACCTCACTCAGACAAAACCCCACACGACATAACCCCACAAGACAAAACCCCACCCGGACAGAACCCCACTCCTTAATCAGAATTCTGGACAAAACCCCACTATTAATATTTCTTTCCAAAGTTGTAAAAATAATAGTGAAGCCATTAATTGCACACTTCAATGGGATTATCCTCTGTTACTAATTGGATGATCTATATGGCTGAGAAGTCAAACTGTTAAAATACATGTAAAGATCTACATTGCTAATTGAATTTCTAATTGAACTTCAAATATATTTGTAATTGAACTTCAAGGGTGCTCTTAATTGAATCCTCCTAGTGAAGCCATTAATTGCACACTTCAATGGGATTATCCTCTGTTACTAATTAATTACTAATCCTTGATTGCTAGCTACATCACAGCTGATGTGAATATAAGGCACACAGAAAACTGGAATATTCAGTATTCTCTGATAACTCTCTCACTACACAACCAACTTGATATTTGATATATATGAGTGAAGTGGGGTTTTGTCCTAGTGGGTTTTAATCTTAGTGGGGTTCTGTCCAGTGGGGTTTTGTCCTGTGGGGTTTTGTCTGAGTGGGGTTTGTCCAGTGGGGTTTTGTCCGTTTACCGTCTGTCTGTATCATGCACTATCCTCCAAAATCTAAAATAACTAATCTCTTCAGGAGGCGTCGCTCATATGGTCAACCGGTAGCGACGATAAATGAACGTTAAACATACAATCAAATCAGAGACGGATCTATAGCCCAGTGGTAACACGCTGGACTGGTAATCCAGGGATCGCAGGTTCGATCCCCCGTCTGACCCTAATAAAATTAACATTCTTTCAGATGGGGCGTTAAACCGAGGTCTCGTGTCGGTGCTTTACAACGCGCACGTAAAAGAACCAGAGGAGATTCTGGAATGGGTCTCTGTCTGAATCCAGGACTAAACCTCACTCAGACAAAACCCCACACGACATAACCCCACAAGACAAAACCCCACCCGGACAGAACCCCACTCCTTAATCAGAATTCTGGACAAAACCCCACTATTAATATTTCTTTCCAAAGTTGTAAAAATAATAGTGAAGCCATTAATTGCACACTTCAATGGGATTATCCTCTGTTACTAATTGGATGATCTATATGGCTGAGAAGTCAAACTGTTAAAATACATGTAAAGATCTACATTGCTAATTGAATTTCTAATTGAACTTCAAATATATTTGTAATTGAACTTCAAGGGTGCTCTTAATTGAATCCTCCTAGTGAAGCCATTAATTGCACACTTCAATGGGATTATCCTCTGTTACTAATTAATTACTAATCCTTGATTGCTAGCTACATCACAGCTGATGTGAATATAAGGCACACAGAAAACTGGAATATTCAGTATTCTCTGATAACTCTCTCACTACACAACCAACTTGATATTTGATATATATGAGTGAAGTGGGGTTTTGTCCTAGTGGGTTTTAATCTTAGTGGGGTTCTGTCCAGTGGGGTTTTGTCCTGTGGGGTTTTGTCTGAGTGGGGTTTTGTCCAGTGGGGTTTTGTCCGTTTACCGTCTGTCTGTATCATGCACTATCCTCCAAAATCTAAAATAACTAATCTCTTCAGGAGGCGTCGCTCATATGGGCAACCGGTAGCGACGATAAATAAACGTAAAACACACACTCAAATCAGAGACGGATCTATAGCCCAGTGGTAACACGCTGGACTGGTAATCCAGGGATCGCAGGTTCGATCCCCCGTCTGACCCTAATAAAGTTAACATTCTTTCAGATGGGGCATTAAACCGAGGTCTCGTGTCGGTGCTTTACACCGTGCACGTAAAAGAACCAGAGGAGATTCTGGAATGGGTCTCTGTCTGTATCATGCACTATCCTCCAAAATCTAAAATAACTAATCTCTTCAGGAGGCGTCGCTCATATGGGCAACCGATAGCGACGATAAATAAACGTAATAAAACAAAAGCAGAAATATATGCATGAGATATGCAAATAAGAAATACGGAAGAAATATATTATATATAGAAGAAAGACAAACCACTGTGTTGTGTTATAATTGTGAGACATAAGATACCAAATACCCATAGACAAATCCAGTGGATCTATGATAGGTTAGACCCTGGCAGGAGCTCAACTGAGATATTGAGAGATAAATAGAGGTGAGGGTCACCACACCCACTCAGCCAAACATTGGAGGACCACGTGTTCGCCACAACATGAATTATATAGAAGTTTATTTGGCTTTTTAAGTTTTGGAGTAACTATTATGGCACATGTTTGTTATCACTTACTGAATCATAAATATCGTATAATTATGCTTGTCTGCATTAATTGAATAAAAACAGTAGACACAAATGGTGTGTCGATATTTTGGCGATAACATCCTAGTGTAAAAATTGAAAACGATATAATACTTTTCCATGAAATTGCATGTAAAATTTCAAAATCTATCAAATACACGCCGACTAATTTAGTTACACAAGTTGAAATACGAACTGATTGTTAAGCTTGAATATATATCACTGCATGATCGCATTCTTCACAAACATGTGACATAATAGTATCGTATTATAAATCCAAAACCCTCAATGGTGTCTTTAAAAATAGAATAATTGATGTGTTTAAGCAAACTTGGTTTCAAACTAGATATACAAACAGTGTGTTGAGTACATAATTATGTAGGCCTACATTTTAAGGATATATTTGAAATTGAGAATTATCTAAATATATTGCCTAAGAAACTTAGAATTGTTTTGTCTAGGTTAAGATTGTCGTTACATAAGCTTCACATTGAATTTGGTAGCTAAGCACGAGAAATTCGTGCATGTATGCACATGCGTTGAATCATTGATTTGATAGCTTTTCGAGCAGACACATCGAATACGTCAACATTGTAAATTTACTGTGTCATTACGAGGCTCCCAGCTTTTGTCCAATTGATGATGATGATTCCGTTTATTTACCCTCGCCACCGGTAATCCATATGGGCGAGCTTTGTCCAATTGCTCGTAAACGCGACAATTAATATGCACGCCTAGACCGTGGTTTTCACGCTTTACACGATTGTACAATATATACAATACAATACACTCGTTTATTAAAGCATAAAACATAATACCATGTCAATAGCCAAATACATAACGAGTACAACATAAACAATTTGCATAATTATTATGAAAAGAGCTTACGTACTATGGAACATAAATTAAATGTTTTCTGTAGTACGGATATTTTATGCAAAGTAAATATATCTTGACAAATTATTAATAACGTATCGTGATGTAGAAGACATTAGGGCTCTAAATTTGTTAAGTGTTGGCCAATGGCAAAAGTACTGTTTAAAATATTTCTTTCTTAAATCTTTATAATTATGGCAAACAAAGTAAAACGTGGTATTCGCTTTCAACAGCGTTCATGGTGCATGCTTTACAATGTCTTTGCTCTCTATGTGTTCCATCATATCTACCTGATTCAATAACAAGACCATGGTAGCTAGTCCTAAATCGAGATAAAGTGGTTACATAGTTTCTATCTAAATGTATTTCTAAATATTTTTTCAAGGTTAATGTCATGTTTAAAAATACAGTAATGTTGTAGTCGGGGCGAATTATTTATTTCCGGGTACCATTTTTGTAAATAATTTTCAATAATTCTCTGTTTAATAATTTTAATGGGTATTGGATTTCGGGTATGTTGTGCAAGCCATATATTGTTCAGTACGTGTTTTTCTAATATCGATTTAATTTGAAACGCCCAGTTAATTTGGTTGTAGTTTGCATTTGTGTCGAGCTCGGTTAATAAAAACACGTATGTACGTTTTATTAATGTATACTCGTTTAGGCATACAACTTTGCCCAATGTTTCATCACGTTTATTTTATTCGGATTATATACATTGGTATCCTCTGCAGTTCGCCGTAAAGTGTCGTAACGTTCGTTGATTTCCTAACGCCAATCAATCGACGTAAGAACATCGCGTGTATTAATTCAATATCAGGAGCTGGATGTATACCCCACACTTCTGAGCACATGTTCTGAGCACTAACGTATCGAAAAGCTTAAGTTTGTTGCGATATTGGTAGTTCTATCTTGTCAAATGTCGTAAATAAAGTGTGCAATGCAACTGATGCGTTGTGTGTTTTTCTGGCGACGATTCCAAGTATCGTTCTTGTATAAATTGATGTCGAGGTATTCGAACGATTTAACGATTTCAATTTTATCATATATATGCCTATATAGGTCCATGTTTGTGTGCCGTCCCTTCTCAAAAATGATAGCCTTGGTTTTGGATGTGTTAATCTTCATTCCCCATAACTGACAATAGTTTGCAGTGTCCTGTATCATGGATTTTAGTGTTTCTGGTGTTTTCGCAAAGAGAGCCATGTCGTCTGCGTAAAGTATTAAGCAAATTATTAATTCGTTCATGGTGAAAATGCCATCTATATCAGTACCGATATTGTCTATCAGATCATTTACGAAGAGCATGAATAGGATGGGAGAAGCGGGATCACCTTGTTTCAAACCCATTTCTGAATTGAATATGTCAGAGGTTGACGTATTAAACTTTATATATGACTTAATGGCAGCGTACATAGACTTAATAGCGGTTAGCAGTTTACTCGACATGTACCGTGGGCGGACGTTTCGGCCACGGACGTTTCGGCCTGGCCCTTTTTCAAAGTAGGACGTTTCGGTCAAAAAGGGTTTTTGGTGAAAATAAAAGCAGAGAAAATATTATGTATTGACATGATAAGATATTTATGTTTATTGTTTCGGCCAAACTATTTATTTATTTGTGGTATAATATTATACTATAAAAAGCAGAGAAATTATCACAATTCAGTCATTTATTTATTGACACGATAAACATGTAAATATATGTAACACATCGCCAGGACATTTCATCTTTGGAATTTGCTGCAACATTAACAGCATACATGAAGCCATCTAAGCAAAGCTTTTTGCTACCTCTTTTGGTATTGATAATCTCCATGATGAAACAAAGCTAACTGAATATGTGACATATTGGCATTCTTTATATACCAGTACCCAGCAGACAATCAAAAGGAGAAGCCACACAAATAATCAACAGGAGAAGCCACTTTCCTTAATCTAACCCGTGGCAACCAATAGGGCGTGAAACTGATTATATCAAAGCATAGTATATACCACTAATAAATAAATAGTTTGGCCGAAACATATATCATGTCAATACATAAATATCATATCATGTTAATACATAATAAATTATTTTCTCTGCTTTTATTTCCACCAAAAACGTCCTCCCTTGAAAATAAGCAAGGCCGAAACGTCCTAGTCCGAAACGTTCTGGGCCGCAACGTCCTAGTCCGAAACGTCCGTGGCCGAAACGTCCGTGGCCGAAACGTCCTAGACCGAAACGTCCGTGGCCGAAACGTCCTAGTCCGAAACGTCCGTGGCCGAAACGTCCTAGTCCGAAACGTCCATGGCCGGAACGTCCTAGTCCGAAACGTCCGTGGCCGAAACGTCCTAGTCCGAAACGTCCATGGCCGGAACGTCCTAGTCCGAAACGTCCGTGGTCGAAATGTCCTAGTCCGAAACGTCCGTGGTCGAAACGTCCTAGTCCGAAACGTCCATGGCCGAAACGTCCTAGTCCGAAACGTCCGTGGTCGAAACATCCTAGTCCGAAACGTCCGTGGCCGAAACGTCCTAGTCCGAAACGTCCATGGTCGAAACCTCCCAGTCCGAAACGTTCTCGGCCGAAACGTCCCAGTCCGAAACGTTCTCGGCCGACACGTCCTACATTCTGCACATTCGAAATGTACATGTTAATGCAATGATTTCCGCGGGACAGATACACTAAAGAGACCGTTACACATATGTTATAGTTTTCGTAATTAATGGCCTCAATTATACAATAAAATATGATTAGACTAAATTCAATTGGAGTCTACGACTGTAACCACTGTTTTTATTATAAACATATTATCACGTACGATGTGCATGTGTGTGTAAAGGAACACATATTAATATGCTACCATAATAAGGCATAATAGATATTTTTTTTATTAATTTGTTATTTTACACCGTGTAGCCTTATTTGCATTTTCCACTCATAGGTCAATACGTAAAATGACAGCACACTGACGTCACCATTCCGTTTGATTTTATTCTCCATAAATGTAATGACTATATACTTATGTATATACGTCATGACTAAACATATGTTCTGTTCTGTTCTGTAAATCGTTGCGATGTTGCTTCATTTAGCATTTGTACGGCCTTTGAAAAAATAAAACATTTGTGCAAATGTTGACTTCAAAATCACAGACGCTTGGGGGTCTGGGACAAGTTGTTTCGGGTTCAAAACCATTTTGGGTTCAAAACCATTTTTTTATATTTTTATTTGTTTAAGATAATTACTCTTATAGTGACGGTTGTGTCATTTTTATGCTTGTATATGGCCTCCAACGTGTTTGCATGCATAATGTCAAACCTCTGGTTTATGAAAATGTTCCTTAAAAAACATAAAACATTGCTTTGAACCGGAAACCACTTGTCCAGACTCGTGTTCAAAATGAAATCTATTGAAATACAAGATAGACATATTATGTTGCTTCCTGCTATAACAATATAATTTTAAGTTATTTATTTTAAGTTTACTTTTAAATTAAAAGTATCCACGGATAGGTGGAATGTCTGTTTCCTTCATAAATAAGCTATAGAATAGCACTCGGGGGCTGCACACACGGTATTGATATTTTTGAGACTCTGGAATGGGTCTCTGTCTGTATCATTGCACTATCCTCTAAAAATCTAAAATTACTAATCTCTTCAGGAGGCGTCGCTCATATGGTAGCGACGATAAATAAGCGTAACACACACTCTTAGAGTTATCATGTCCACAGACAGATAGCTGCAGCCAAACACAATACTCCCCGTTCGTAGGCTTAACCAATAAACCCCGTTCCTAAGGTGGGGTTAACCAATAACCCCCATAATTCCCGTTCCGAAGGTGGGTTTAACCAATAACCACCATAATCCCCGTTCCTAAGGTGGGGTTAACCAATAACCCCCATAATCCCCGTTCCTAAGGTGGGGTTAACCAATAACCCCATAATCCCCGTTCCTAAGGTGGGGTTAACCAATAACACCATACCCCATAATCCCCGTTCCTAAGGTGGGGTTAACCAATAACCCCCATAATCCCCGTTCCTAAGGTGGGGTTAACCAATAACCCCCATAATCCCCGTTCCTAAGGTGGGGTTAACCAATAGCCCCCATAATCCCCGTTCCTAAGGTGGGGTTAACCAATAACCCCCATAATCCCCGTTCCTAAGGTGTGGTTAACCAATACTCCCCACAATCCCCGTTCCTAAGGTGCGGTTAACCAATAACCCACATAATCCCCGTTCCTAAGGTGGGGTTAACCAAAACTCCACATAATACCCGTTCCTAAGGTGGGGTTAACCAATAACCCACATAATCCCCGTTCCTAAGGTGCGGTTACCCAATACTCCACATACTCCCCGTTCCTAAGGTGCGGTTAACCAATAACCCACATACTCCCCGTTCCTAAGGTGTGTTTAACCAATAACCCACATACTCCCCGTTCCTAAGGTGTGTTTAACCAATAGCCCCCATAATCCCCGTTCCTAAGGTGCGGTTAACCAATAACCCACATACTCCCCGTTCCTAAGGTGTGGTTAACCAATAGCCCCCATAATCCCCGTTCCTAAGGTGTGTTTAACCAATAAACCACATACTCCCCATTCCTAAGGTGGGGTTAACCATTACTCCACATACTCCCCGTTCCTAAGGTGCGGTTAACCAATAACCCACATACTCCCCTTTCCTAAGGTGGGGTTAACCAATAATCCCAGTTCCTAATCACAGAAGCTTGGGGTCTGGACAAATGCTTGCCAAAGCCACAGCACTAAGAAACTTATTTTTGTTTTAAGAGCACTGTGATACATTATACACAATTCCAAGCCAGGCAAGCTTAAGAATGAAACACCGTCACTACCAAGCTAAACTACTAGTATTTGTTATGTATAGTGTCAAGCCTATAGTGTATCATAGTGTTCTTACCCCCCCCCACCCCAAAGTTTCTTAGTTGTGTGGTTTTGAACCCGCAAACATTTATAGTTTGTCATATTTGATCATGCATTGTATTATAATTATCATATCGTGAATTGAATTGAACACACCTTTTTATTATATATCCAAAATCACAAACGTAGCTTCTTATCCCGTCCAAATACAAACTAATTGTTACTATTCTCTCCAACTTCCTGTTCTGTGTATAACTTCCTGTTCTGAGTATATATGATGTTACATTTAGTAGATTCAATTACCCGTAACCATATGTATGCAATATTATACCCCCATCACTGAATATGTAACTTAATACCTTTTCGTGCTTTATAGTTTAGTGGAATAGTTTGATGATCAATAGAGTGTGGCATGAATGGGTCGGTTTAAATATATAATTGTAGTATTCACAATTTGCTTTAAACATACTGATGCACACTACTCATATATACAAGTAACAACAACAACGTTTATATAGATGGCCCACTACTAACAAATTTGTATCTCTTATGAATGCTAACAGCGATAGAGTTATTAAGAGTACAGCTAAATTTGTATATCATGTGTTCAAACTTAGAGCACAAATAAGGTAATATATATTACTATGAAGTTTCATCCCATGCAGCATTATTTGATTATGACTGGTATATAATGAGTTCTTCCTTGCTAATGCTAGTTATACTTGCGAATTTATGTTTCACCATATTGATTATGTTTAAGGCTATAAACATGTAAATGTTTTATGCAAATAAACTTTATGTTATGTTATGTTATGTTATGTTATGCTATGTTATGTTATTTAGCAGAAAAACAACACGTTCCTTCCACAGCATTACGAAACGTTTGTTCCAAATGGTGTTTGATTGAAGGAGGAGGTTGGAGGATAAATAAACGTAAAACACACAAGTTAATAATAATTAGGATTTACGTTAGATGAGAAACAACGTTATGTCCTATTGTTACAGTACAACTATATACTTTCAGGAGCAATCATATCGACAGAGACAATCATATCGACAGAGACAATCGAATCACAACTATATACTTTCAGGAGCAATCATATCGACAGAGACAATCGAATCATGTGTGTGTGATTTACGTTTATTTATCGTCGCTACCTGTTGCCCATATGAGCGATGCCTCCTGAAGAGATTAGTCGTTTTAGAATGTTGGAGGATAGTGCATGATACAGACAGAGACCCATTTCAGAATCTCCTCTCGTTCTTTAACGTGAATGATGTAAAGCACCGACACGAGACTTCGGTTTAATGTCCCAGCTGAAAGATTGTTAATTTTATTAGGGTCAGACGGGTGATCGAACCCACTGGACTACATATCCGTCTGTCAATCGAATCATGACCCAGGCTACTTAACCAATTCAATACCAAAACACTGACATGGACTGGTGCATGATATTTTTAGACCAATAAATTAATAAGAAAATTACATTTGGGCCAGTTCATTCATCAAAATGAGTAATAGTAACAATAGTAATATTACTGGCACACTGTGCAGATCTTGATGAAACGGCGGCGAATCTTGATCTACACATTTTTGTAAGCCTATTTAGAGGTATGTGGGGTTGAAAGGGTTAACTAACATAATGGTTGCTTCTTAAAATTCTGTAACATTTATAATCAAGTTCTGTGTTTAACACTGAATAACAAGTGTATACTTGTTATCTCATGTATATCAAATTGATATTGCTGTATTTAATAATACCGTATACATATATAGGATCCTACATGAGTGGTGATTCCATACCATATTTTTGAAGCGAGTGTTGCCATTAAGCTCGCCATGAAACGAGTTTTAGAATGTTTTTATTAAACGAGCCTTTTGGCCAGGGAACAACAGTAAAAACAAAGGATTATAACTTAAAGGATCGATATACATTTCGGGATATATCTGACTTTATCTGTCAAGGGAGGTAATATCATTTCGGGATATATCGGACTTTATCTGTCAAGGGAGGTAATATCATTTCGGGATATATCGGACTTTTTCTGCCAAGGGAGGTAATAACATTTCGGGATATATCTGACTTTATCTGACAAGGGAGGTAATAACATTTCGGGATATATCGGACTTTATCTGCCAAGGGAGGTAATAACATTTCGGGATATATCTGACTTTATCTGCCAAGGGAGGTAATATCATTTCGGGATATATCTGACTTTATCTGTCAAGGGAGGTAATAACATTTCGGGATATATCTGACTTTTTCTGTCAAGGGAGGTAATAACATTTCGGGATATATCTGACTTTATCTACCAAGGGAGGTAATACCATTTCGGGATATATCTGACTTTATCTGCCAAGGGAGGTAATAACATTTCGGGATATATCTGACTTTATCTGCCAAGGGAGGTAATATCATTTCGGGATATATCGGACTTTATCTGTCAAGGGAGGTAATATCATTTCGGGATATATCGGACTTTATCTGTCAAGGGAGGTAATAACATTTCGGGATATATCGGACTTTATCTGTCAAGGGAGGTAATAACATTTCGGGATATATCGGACTTTATCTGCCAAGGGATGTAATAACATTTCGGGATATATCTGACTTTATCTGCCAAGGGAGGTAATAACATTTCGGGATATATCGGACTTTATCTGTCAAGGGTGGTAATATCATTTCGGGATATATCGGACTTTATCTGTCAAGGGAGGTAATAACAGTTCGGGATATATCGGACATTATCTGTCAAGGGAGGTAATAACATTTCGTGATATATCTGACTGTATCTGCCAAGGGAGGTAATAACATTTCGGGATATATCTGACTTTTTCTGCCAAAGAAGGTAATATAATTTCGGGATATATCGGACTTTATATGTCAAGGGAGGTAATACCATTTCGGGATATATCTGAGTTTATCTGCCAAGGGAGGTAATAACATTTCGGGATATATCGGACTTTATCTGTCAAGGGAGGTAATATCATTTCGCGATATATCGGACTTTATCTGTCAAGGGAGGTAACAATATTTCGGGATATATCGGACTTTATCTGTCAAGGGAGGTAATACCATTTCGGGATATATCGGACTTTATCTGCCAAGGGAGGTAATAAAAAAGCCAGCGATGTCGCTCATTGTGCTTCAATGTTGGTAAATAGCTACAATGCTAATGTTATTTGTTTGTAATATCCCGAATAGAGTTTGAATTCAATGGACTTTACTTGACGATGCGCATACATGTATATGTTTATGCGAAGAAAAACTTGACTCTTGAATTAATTTCGAATGTTTTATGGAGATGATTGTACTAAGGAGAGAGGTCCAATCTGGAATCGACATGTGTTGTTGTTGCTTTATGGTGGTGGTGGTGGTGGTGGTGGTGGTGTGTATGTGGGTGTGTGTGGAGGGTATGCTGCATCAACAACTTATGTCATATGGCGACTCTCCAGCCATTATTGGTGGATGAAGACACCGGGTGTCCATCCTTCCAGTATATCAGCTACGGACGGGCACCTGGGTAGAACCACCGACCTTCCACAAATAAGCTGGATAGCTTCCTCACATGAAATAATTATATATCTATTAACGATAAAACGTAGGCACCATATATATACAAATGTATTGCAACCCAATATAACAATTTTACAATCTTACTCCATTCAATACTACACTCGTCAATACTTCTAGATCTCATTCCTGCATCATTTATTCTATTCCAATGTCATCCTTATTTCCTTTTTCTATTTCTAAGCCCTTAGCTACCAATATTCAGATATTTATAAGCGTTTCCAATTTGAATAAAACATATTAAATTCTGGTCATTCTCGATATTACGAAGTTATTAAACTTGCCATATATACCTGTTAGGCCTATCAACTTCTAAAGTACGCAGTGGAAAGAATTACCTTAAGGTTTTAGCTTTCATTTCAATCCACATATCACGATATAAATGTATGTTTCTGTATATTTCTCAATGTATATTACATGCATCCTGATAAATAAACATGTTTAACCAACAATTTTACTGTGAACAGTTGATACACCGGGAAATGGAAATGTATTTCAAATAACGGAAATGTGTGCGTCCAGACACAGACGCTTGGGGTTCAAAACCACAAAACTAAGAAACCTTTTTTGATTGTGACGAGGTGTCATTTTAAAACATGCTTGGAATGATGTTACACTTGTTTATGTATACTGTCAAGCCTATAGTGTATCATAGTGTTCTTAAAAACCAAAAAAAAAGGTTTCTTAGTTTTGAGGTTTGAACCCGCAAACATGCTTCCAGACGAATAGTTTGTGTTTTACTTTTATTTATCGTCGCTACCGGTTGCCCTTATGAGCGACGCCTCCTTAAGAGATTATTCATTTTAGATTTGTGGAGGATAGTGCAATGATATAGACAGAGACCCATTCCAGATTATCATTGGTTCTTTTACGTGCATGGTGTAAAGCACCGACACGAGACCTCGGTTTAAAGTCCTATCTGAAAGACTGTTAATTTTATTAGGGTCAGACGGGGGATCGAACCTGCGATCCCTGGATTACCAGTCCAGCGTGTTACCAGCACTGGACTACATATCCGTCTGTAATAGTTGTTGTACAACATACTGTTTATGTGAATATATTATTCATAATTACAATGTTCTGCTTCAAGTAACCCCAGGCAATCACCCCTGTACTAAAATCGCCTTAATACACACAGCAGGCCTACTATTTCTATGGCATAGTGCCTGAGATTACAGACATAATTAAACTGCATTAGGCTCGGGCATTGTGTCAAACTACTTATAGGCCATACAGTAAAACCTGTCTTAAGCAGCCAGCCAAGGGAATCACAGAAAGTGGCTGCTTAGCACAGGTGGTTGCTTAATAGAGGTCAAATGTATAATACACCATCATATTTGAATATCACTGAACAAATACAAGAAGCCGACTTCCCAGACAATGACATTCCAAGAAGATCTGCTACTACCACTTGGAAACAGCCAGGTTTAAATACAAGGAATAGAACACATGCAAAGGCTTTTTTAGAATTATGTATACATATATTTAGCATTGACAAGCACATCTTATTTATTTTATTTTTTTAATTTAAGTTTATTTAACGTCGCTACCGGTTTCCCATTTGAGCGACGGGCAGTTTACCTAACAACATCTTTCCTGGGCAGGTTCCAGTGGTTAACCAGTACTTTGTGCACCAACCTCTAAATTACAGTGTGTCTTTTACGTTTAATTAACGTCGCTACCGGTTGCCCATATGAGCGATGCCTCCTGAAGAGATTAGTTATTTTAGATTTTGGAGGATAGTGTATGATACAGACAGAGACCCATTCCAGAATCTCCTCTGGTTCTTTTACGTGCACGGTATAAAGCACCGACACGAGACCTCGGTTTAACGTCCCATCTGAAAGACTGTTAATTTTATTAGGGTCAGACGGGGGATCGAACCTCAGATCCCTGGATTACCTCTAAATTACATTAAATATATATGCTTTATAAGAACATATCAGTGGGGACGATTTGACTTTTCTGAAAACTGAAGTGGGCACGATTTGATTTATGGGCGATTTAACCAGTTACGTTTTACGTAATATTAATATCATGGGACAACCACATAAAGTAATAAATTAGATTTGTATAATCGAACAACATCAAATTAAATTGTTTATCATATTTTTGTTTAATAACTTCCAAACATTTTGACCAATCAAAACGCACCACATCATAACCGTGCCTGCAATATGGCCGCCTCCATACCTTGCAAGAAATAAATGTCTAAATATTTTTGTTATTGCAGCTATTTAGATTAGTAACAATTGATTGTATCTATTCATATATTCATTTGACCGTTAACTTTAATAGAAGGTAATGATAAAACTGTTAAATATATCTCATAGCAGTATAGAAACTCGCTATGTACCACACAGTGCTTGTTAATAGCAGTGGGTGGGGTATGCGAAGACTCTTTATCTCAACCAGCCGATCAGAATATAGTTTCAACCAGGCATAAAGAACGCCTTCATCACTTGCTCCGCCCAGGGTTTGGGTTAGTGTCAAAACGCGTGGTTGATGTCGTTATTCAGTTGGGTGGTTGAGAAAAAAGGCCTACTGTCTATTAGCCGGAATATCAAGGGCCATTTTCGGTCAATAATTTGTTTTTCATTATAGTGCTGAATAAACAAAAGTTTGATGAAGTGATCACATTAGTGTAGTGTATTTCCGAGTATCTTGGTCTCGGAGTCGGATATGAAATAAAACATACCTTGCACGCCGTAGGCGGGGTGGGAGGTGCGTACCCCGAGGTCTGCTTGATCAGAACGTAAATGTTAAAATATTATTACCACACTGTCATAGGTACGTTTTTTGCTATGACGGCGGCGCAGACACCATACCGTATTCATATCGTACGTGACAGTGCCTTTTGCATTGCTTTACTGTACAAATGCCTGTAATGTAAGCTGTCCATCGATCCGTATCATCAGCCTGTCAATATATATTACGCACCCCCCTACAAAAGTGCCTGCATTGGGCTTATGGTATTCGGTCACCTAAGGTTTAAATGTGAATAATCAGCCAGTCTCTTGTTATCTCTTTATATAGCAGATGAAATAATATTACTATGTCAAGTGATCATTCTTGCATTTAATACGCTTGACACATTTATGTTTAGCTTGAAACACTTCTTGTGCATATAAAGTATATAATTATGTTTTTTTTTACGATTGCAAAACAGTCAGAGTTAATCACTCCCAATGGGTGTCTGTGGCCGAGTTGTTCAGATCATTGACTTCAAATCACTGTCCCCGCAACGCTGCAGGTTCGAACCCTACATGAGGGTGTCGATTTCTGTCGTGTGAGGAAGCTGTCCAGCTGGCTTGCAGTAGGTCGGTGGTTCTACCTGTACGCCCGTCTGTCCCTGAAATGTGTCTCGGAGGGCACCTAGGTTCTACCACCACCATTAATACCTGGAGTCGCCATAGGACCTAAACTGTTGTTGCGATGACCGTAAACTCAAACAAACGCAAACAAACATTTACTATCATTGGCACAGATGAAAACGTAAATGTAGTATTTTATGTCCTGCTCGTTGTCTAGCATAGGATGTGATAGGCTCAGTGGAACTCTGATGGGAGAATGAAACAATAAAACCTGAATGGTTGGAAATGGACAATTTTATTAAAATGTCAGAAAACAATAAATATTTACAACAGTAGTTCTACAATGTAGTAAGTACAGATTATACTAAAACGAACTACTGCTAATGATTTGCTCAAGGCTAATACAGATTGTTTCACATAGCCATATCTGGGCAAACCAAAAACCGCAGAAGCAAATAAAAACACAATAGTAAAAACAAAATGGCACGAGTCTAAAGGCAGGTGTCTATTGAACTAACAATTAGTAATAACACAACAATAGTAAAAGCACAAAACCCTGGTGGTGGATGGGGTGGTGGTGGTAACTATTTTGTTTCACGCAGTAAGTGTGTCTTCATCAAAATATAAGAATTAATGGCCCACCTAGATGGTGATTGGCCTGGACGTGTCATGTGATCGCAATTGCATTTGATTGGATGGAACGTGGTCATGCCTAATTCCCTTACATAATCACCTAGGGTGGGAACGTCCCGGCCTCTGTAAATAATGACTCTCGTACATAAAGCATTTTATGCTTTTCATAAAATTATATTTATGTCCTGCTCGTTGTCTAGATAGGATGTGATAGGCTCAGTGGAACTCTGATGGGAGAATGAAACAATAAAACCTGAATGGTTGGAAAAGGACATTTTTATTAAAATGTCAGAAAACAATAAATATTTACAACAGTAGTTCTACAATGTAGTAAGTACAGATTATACTAAAACGAACTACTGCTAATGATTTGCCCCAGGTTAATACAGATTGTTTCAGATAGCCATATCTGGGCAAACCAGAAACCGCCAAAGAGAAACCGCCCAAAACATTCATTATTATTGGCACAGATGAAAACGTAAATGTAGTCTTTTCTGTGGGAAGAAACTGGCGGTGGAGTCCCCAGAGTAAATACACTTGTCATATTTGGTGACCACAGTACCATCCCAAATACTTCCCGGTCCGTACATATATTTATTGATAACAGATAGAAAAGCTTTGTGCCAAGCCTACAATGTGTGGAGGTTTGTGCTGTGGGTAATTATAAATCTGTTTTAGCCTCAGTCACACGTAAGTGTACCCTGCTAGCACATAACATTAATCACACGAGATCTGTCGGCGACCGTGGCACGACAACCATCATTTTATTCCGTTTTTAGTTTAAACTTTATTTGTTTTACAATGATTGCGAAACAAGCTTTAACAATTTATATTAATCAGTGTCATTGGCGCAGATGAAAGCGTAAATGTGGTCATTTGTGTCGAAGGAAACCAAAGTACCTACCTGTCCGATCTTGCGACCACCCACATACATTGTTCCTTTTTTTATAGAAGAGAATATACTTAATGACTCGTAATCAAATCGGAACGCACTTTCTACGTCTGCATATTCCACTCCCAACTGTTCGTTAGATATATTTTTGAATATTTAGTATTAAAGATTGTATCATCATCTCTTTATTTCTCTATATTCTCTACATACAGATCTGATGTCTCGTATCGGTGCTTTACACCGTGCAAGTAACGTAAAACACACACACTCTTTATTTCTGTGCCGGTACATGTGCAAGGCTTGTGTAATCTTCGGGTTTCCTGTCCTTCAGACTGTAATATGTCCTTTGTTCTTCGTCTTTATAACCACTAACGTTCTTGTCCTTCAAATTGTAGTATCTCATTTTGTCATCACCCTCGAATGAAAGATACCCGAATTCATCCTTTCGCATTGCAAGTCCATTTCCAGAACTTGATGTTAGATAATCATCCTGCTCTACTGCGACTTCCTTGATCTCGTCATACACCTCTTCGACAACAGTGTCATATTCATCTTTCTCTTTCACAGAGTTGTAAATGTTTGAAGGTACGTCTTTATTTTCTGATACTGGGTTTTCGTATGCTCTTGCCTGGCTACTATTGTTCCTGTAGAAGAAAAAAAGATTGATGAAGACATTACAGTCAAAACTGTGTTACTGGTCATCTCTATTAAGCAGCCAACCTGCATTAAGCAGCCAGCATTCATATTCCTAATATGTTACTTTCTTATACATTTGACCTGTATTAAGCCTTTCCGTCATAGAAGCACCTCTTGACGGCATTACCAATACGACATACATTGACATTGTAGTAGCCAAACCAGTGTTCATAATAAAGGCCAGAATCTCATGTAGTTCCAGTAATATCTATGGAGGTGGGATAGATATGGCAACTACATATCCACTGCATGATAGCTAAATGGCTGTCGTTTGTATGGAGAAATAATAGTATATTAACCTAAATCTCCATGACGGAAAGGGTTAAGCAGTCACTTTCTGTGATTCCCGTGGCTGGTTGCTTGCTGTATGTTGATTACATTACTACCGTATGCATGGAAGTCCGCCTCCGTGGTCGAGTTGATAAGGTCGCTGACTTGTATACCACTGTAACCTATCATCACTGATGATCACGGGTTCGAGCCCCGCTCAGGCCGTGTCCCATTTATATGATAAAGGTGGCAGTTTCTTACTGAGGTTGGTGCACCCAAGTACTGGTCAAACGCTGGAGCCTGCCCAGGAAAGGTATTGTTAAGTAAACTGCCCGCCGGCGATATAGCCCGAAATGGTGCTGATGCAGGCGTAAAACCAGAAATATAACATATATAACATAACCGTATGCATGGACTACCGTACCCTTTCCAGCTTCTAATGTTCTAGCTAGAATGTTACCTTCCATTCATATAATGCTGTTTTAAACATATATGTGTTGCTTATACATGTTTTAGATATATAATTATTAACAATTGTACACATTGTTGGCAGCACTATGTATTCAGACTGCTCCTACAGTCTTCTGTCAACAGTGGGTGTGTTTTACGTTTATTTATCGTCGCTACCGGTTACCCATATGAGCGACGCCTCCTGAAGAGATTAGTCATTTTAGATTTTGGAGGATTGTGCAATGATACACACAGAGACCCATCCAGAGTCTCCTCTGGTTCTTTTACGTGCACGGTGTAAAGCACCGACACGAGACCTCGGTTTAACATCCCATCTGAAAGACTGTTAATTTTATTATGGTCAGACGGGGGATCGAACCTGCGACCCCTAGATTACCAGTCCAGCGTGTTACCACTGGACTACAGATCCGTCCTTGTCAACAGTATGACTGTCCACCATGCTTAATAAATTAAATGTAATGTGCAAACAACATAGAGCCTGATCAGACGGCACGTTCTGTGTCGTCTGATCTGGCTCTATGCTGTTTGCAAAAGCGACTTTAGTCGTGATTAGCAGGTTACGGGTTAATAATTACGTAGTGTTTTTTATACCTTGACATAGTGACCCTTTAATGACATATGATGAATGTTGATATTATTTTATTGATTACAATGTCTTTGTCTATTTACTTTAAACATTATTTATTGTATGTAGGTAAATAGTTATTGTTTCAATATTAAACTGAAACAATTGCATATTCCGTGAACTTACTTCAGTTAATAATCGGATTTCCGAAGCAAAATATGAGCTTTAACCATGGTACACTTACTTACTGACTTGATTCTTTTTTAATACAATGCCAATGTTATTTGTTTGTAAACACTCGACAATAAATAAAGTTTAAATTGAATTGGACTGATGCCTGCCTGCGCAGATGTACCTAAACGTGACTGCTATCATTGAAGTTTGGAACGTATATTTATTGTCCGACTAGAAACCTGCAAGATTAGCTCGCTCAGTGGCAAACCTTACACGCTATTACGAACAGACTCGTGTATCCCTGATAACTGTCATATTATTTGTAAAACTGGATCCAATTTATGCAATCCGCATAAACATTTTCATAAAATTTGCCACATAATAATTATTTTAAAACACCATGACGTCATACCTCTGTACTTGCAGTCCAAATAATAACTATTGTCAAAAGGCCAGATTATTATATTAAATACTACGCGTAAATGTACGAAAATAACAATTTAATTACTAGGATCTTGTTGTATAAATATGTGTTTAAAGTCAGATATAACCATAAGCCTTCTTGCAACACGAACACCACCAACGACCGTGGTTCTTGTACGGTTGGAAATCATTTGACATGGCTTGTCTGTCATATACTTACACCTGTTTAGGTGTATCGTTCCTCTTCGGCTCTGTAGTAAAGAAAATACGAAACGTTTGTTTTAAAGCGACATTACATCGCAAAAAGCAAATAAAATGCATTTTTCACGTATAAATGCATTGCTACTACAAATTCTTCCGAATACATTCGAACACTAACATTGAATCAATAATTGTGGATTGAAAGAATGATTTCATATAACGGTCATCTATGCTCCTGAATTGACTTGTTTGTCACCGGAGTCAATACTAAACGCTAGATAATGTCGTTTAGAGATAATATAACTAAGAATAGTCTACAAATAAATAGGATGTGAGATATAACAGTAAATCTGTACGATAAATCGTGTTATTCAGGATACACTAGTTGTATTAGGCATGCATGTTTACATTATTTTGTTATGTCAACAAACCGCGCATACAACGTTTGTTTATTAGTTGAAATACTCAGTATTTGAGGCAAATATTTGGAAAAACATTATACCATATAATAGGACAATACATTCTGTAGAAATGTGTATTTTCACTGATGTAGTGTCTCTTTAACTACTATAAAATTAAAATACTTGAATTATTACAAACATGTGTAATATTTTAATGCATCACATACTACACTCAACAAAATTCCTAATCGATCACCTGGTGTTTTGTAATATTTATATATAGGTTGTCCGATTAGCGTAGTGGTTAGCACGCTCGCTTTTCACCAATGCAACCCGGGTTCGATCCTCGGACCGGGAAATATCTGAGACTGTACGGTGGTCGCCAGATCGGACAGGTATGTTTTCTCCTGGTTCTCCGGTTTCCTTCCACACAAATTATCACATTACGCTTTCATCCACGCCAACAAGAGTGATTAATATAAGTTGTTAGAACTTGCTTCGCAATCGTTGTAAAATAAATAAGGTTTTGTAATATTTGGAGCCAACTCGAGTCATAATAAACTAACTATAAGTAATATAACCATACGATTTAATAATATGCATTTTATTCCAGATGAGTCTACAACCAGATGTGTAATAAAATATATCAAATAAGATGATATGAATATTTATATTATATGGTTATTAGTTTGTTCCATATCCTGTAAAACACCAGGTGACTGATTTGAACATTTGTTGAGTGTAAAAATAGAATATACCCGTCTTTCAGATCTTAAAGCGACACTACATCAGTGAAGTGAAAACGCAAATTTATACAGAATATAATTTCCTATTATATCGTATAATTGTTTTCTCCAAATATTTGTCTCAAAAACTAAATATTTCAACTAATAAACAAGCGTCGTATACGCAGTTTGTTGACATAACAAAATAATGTAAACAGGGTCGACATACATGCCTAATACAACCTGTGTATCCAGAATAACGAGATTTATTGTACATAATTTCCGTTATGTCTCACTTTTGTGCCTATATTTATTTGTAATAGTTAATTTATAGTTTATTTAAATTTATTATCTCTAAGCGACAGTATCAAGCGTTTAGTATTGACTACAATGACAAAGAAATGTCAATGCAGGAGTGTGGATGACCGGTATATGAAATCCTACATTCATGTTTGTAAGTTTGTAGACCACAAACACACTGTTTATTGATTCAATATTTGTGTAATGTATTCCGAAGAATTTGTAGTAGCAATGTATTTTTTTGGCTTTTTGCGATGCAAAGTCGCTTTAAAGTCCTTAGGTAAATTATCAATTATGCAGTCCATGCAAACATATTTTTATCTACATTATAATGCAAGAATATAAGTGATATTGTACGGTACAAATGCAAAGTAGATGGTCATGGTCACTGATGGTCATGGGTTCGAGTCACGATCATACCGTTTCTCTTTATATGAAACGAGTGGCAGTTTCTTACAGAGGTTGGGGTACCAAGTACTGGTTAACCATTGGAGCCTGCACATGAATGATGTTAGGTAAACTGAATGTCGCTCACGTTAAATTAACTTAAAATTAAAGTAAATAGATTATGCAAATTGGATAGTATTAATTTTATAGAAGATGAGTAACACTGGGGCGGTACACCTGTCAAACGGTAACATAGATGTCCTAAGTTGGGCTATCGTGATTAGGATTCACGTATTTTCAGTGTTAAATATATTATGCTCCGGCCTATTATATAACAACCACTCGTTAGGGAGAAGAACTATAGATGTTTTCTTTCGTTCTAATCCTTTTCAGTCTCTTCCTGTTAATTTATATGTAAAATGTTAATTATGTTATGTACATGTAAAATACTGAAATACATAATGTTTAAACTATGGTGGGCCCAGTGAAGAAAGAAGCCTCGTAGAGCAAAAAGGCAAACGCCCACTTGATTGTGATGCCCACATTGCATATCATACATAATATTATCTAAAATATACTTCACGCCACCCGGGCCAACACTCCACTATTTGTAGTGTATATATCATGGGATAGATTTCTATATCACCGAAGTAAATATCTAATAGATAATATCTTTATAGAACTATTGCTTCCTTTAAATTTCAACCATATTTAGAATACTTTACAATAAATAAATTGTGTCAGTCAATTACTAAATTAAGAGTATCGTCGCATAGACTACATATTGAGGCAGGTAGATGGGCTAGACCTAGAAGTATACCTAGAAAGGAAAGAGTTTGTTATATATGTAATGATATAGACGATGAATTTCACTTTGTTATGGAATGCTCATTGTACAATGATTTAAGGTGTCAGTATATTCCAGCTAACTTTTGGAGGCATCCAAATATGTATAAGTTTACGAAATGAAAATCTGTATACAGCAAATAATGTAATGTAATATTCCAGGTACTTTCAGTTAACTCCCTAGAAATGTATGTTGTATTACTTAATGTGTTAAATAGTTAGCACACCATCTGAATCTTAAACTTTAGGGAGCGTGGATGCTAAATGGTTAACTTACAAATTGAATTACACATTAGGATACCATTTGTTGGTCTTTCTGTTTCGTTTCGTTTAAGATCGACGTCATATTGGTTTCATTTAAAATAATGTCTATTTATTATTAGTTAGAGAGAATATTTAAATAGCGAATGAACAGATAAGCAATATAAATAACCTGGAATATTATAGTAACTGCTACAATATAGCAATATAGCAATATTTTAAATGTGAGTAATTACTGTAAATTTATGCATACTATATGTAAAATATGATCATGAATACGTATAACCGTCTCCAAATTTGAACAACTATATATTTCTTTATGTTTGATATCTATGTACATTGTACAAGTATTTATATAGTTTATGCTATTATCACTGTTTGCCATAAAGTATGCATGTATATGTCCTCATGGGCTTTTGAGCCTATTGGAATTCAGAAATAAAATATCAAAAAAATATCAAATCTAACCTGATCCACGTGTGGTTCGTCTACATCTGTGACAGCACCAGACATTAAGTGCAATGCCGACGAGCAGTGCACATGATGCAACTATGACTGCAATGATCAGTGTAGACTGGTTTCCGGTTTCTACAACTTAATGTCAAATATCGTATTATAAAAGTGTAAATTTGGTATTTACATAATGATGCCGTGGCCTACGGAGCGGGAGTTCGAAGGTTCTCCATGGCCAAGTGGTTAAGACGTTCACATACGGAGCGGCAGGTCGAAGATTGTCCATGGCCAAATGGTTAAGACGTCCACATACGGAACGGGAGGTCGAAGGTTGTCCATGGCCAAGTGGTTAAGACGTCCACATACGGAACGGGAGGTCGAAGGTTGTCCATGGCCAAGTGGTTAAGACGTCCACATACGGAGCGGGAGGTCGAAGGTTGTCCATGGCCAAGTGGTTAAGACGTCCACATACGGAGCGGGAGGTCGAAGGTTCTCCATGGCCAAGTGGTTAAGACGTCCACATACGGAACGGGAGGTCGATGGTTCTCCATGGCCAAGTGGTTAAGACGTCCACATATGGAGCGTGAGGTCGATGGTTCTCCATGGCCAAGTGGTTAAGACGTCCACATATGGAACGTGAGGTCGATGGTTCTCCATGGCCAAGTGGTTAAGACGTCCACATATGGAGCGTGAGGTCGATGGTTCTCCATGGCCAAGTGGTTAAGACGTCCACATATGGAACGGGAGGTCGATGGTTCTCCATCTGCCTATATGCCTGACGCCTGGCATACAATGAAGAGTGGAGGGGAATTATTACACTAATTCAACTAAATACAGACAGCCTCGGTCATATGGCGACTCTCCAGTTGGTGCTTGGTGGAGGAAGATTACGGGTACCTCAATGATCATTTCAGGTACGGCGAGTACTCGGTTAGAACCAGCAACATTCTACAATCAGTTTCGATCATATGGCGACTATCTAGCTATTATATGTGGAGGAAGATACCGGCAGTATTTGATGCAAGGGTGGGCACCCGGATAGAACCACCGACCTTCAACAGGCTAGCTCGATAGCTTCCCCATTTTAGGGAATTCGACACCCCCGTTGGATTCAAACCTACAGCGGCGAGGGGCAAGTGATTATAAGTCAATGACCATAACCACCCAGCATCGGATACATGGTGATTACAGGTGCTAATGTAAAACAATAGAAATAATGTGTTTTTCTGTACATACCTGTATCGCACCTCACACCTTCAAACCCCTGTGCACATGCGCATGTAAAACCATTCAGCTTATCCGTGCACGTACCATTATTCTTGCATGGCTGAGTCTTGCAGTCATCTATATCTGTATATTCAAGATAATATTACAATATTTAGAAACAAATATTTGCACGGTTTTCACACACCAAGGACATACGGTATAAATCGGCTATGGAGCGGGCTGACAGGCGGTCTGCTGGACAGCCTGTGTCTAAATCTCCTTGGGCCTAGTAATTGCACCGGGTAATCTATTCACCCGGTCTACCTCCGACCCCCGTTGGTACACAATCGTGTGCGAGCAGGGGTGGGAGATATGAAAACCGAACACACTCTGAGATAAATGCAACCCACATAGCCCTCTAAACATCATAGCATTGTAATTTTAATAGTTTATTAACTATATATCTATCTTCCGCTAATGTCGAACCCCTCGCGGTTCTTTGATCTTTGAATCATCTTAGCTAATTTAGTCGCCCATTTGCATTTATGCGGTGGCGACTTTAAATAAACTTATATAGCAAGTATTACAATATGTGAATGCCCCAGTAGCATCTGTGTAATTAATCTGATTTTTAAATATTCTTGGATATGGCTTTGTATGTATAGTGTCAAGCCTATTGTTTATTAAAATGTTCTTTAAAAAAAAATTGGTTTTGAACCAGAAACCAATTATTCAGACCCCAAGTGTCTGTGGGGATTTGCACTGTCCCTGTGACCGTCCGACCTAATATTTCCAGTCCGGGCAGTGACGGCTTCGGCTATGGCGGGGGCATTCATCATTACTGTGATGTATTCAGCTGTATATTCACACATTTTCAAATTGTGGTAAAAACATGTATAATTCAGAATACGATGTTGATATACCGTTAGGTATATACATGTATATAGCCACTTGTCACCGTATACGGCTCCCTTCGAAACTAGTTCCTAGAGCCCTAACATGGTGTCACAATGTACAATAATGCCATTGTCAACGATTATTGAAATGATTCAAAATAATCCAAAATATTAAAGTGACTATTTCTAAGGTAGGTCCACTCGCCTTGTGTGTGTTTTACGTTTATTTATCGTCGCTACTGGTTGCCCATATGAGCGATGCCTCCCGAAGAGATTTATCATTTTAGATATTTGGAGGATAGTGCAATGATACAGACAGAGACACATTCCAGAGTCTCCTCTGGTTCTTTTATGTACACAGTGTACATCACCGATAAGAGACCTCGATTTAAAGTCCCATCTGAAAGACTGTTAATTTTATTAGGGTCAGACGGGGAGTCGAACCTGCGATCCCTGAATTACCAGTCCTGCATGTTACCACTCACCCATGACAGAACAATCGATTCTTTGAATAAATTAGATAAATATAATTATGGTGTGATTTTGCGTCTGATTTTGCGTCAACATATAATTTATAAGCGCTCATTGAAAGATGTTATAGATAGATTCTGAGCCTAATAAAAATTAATTGTCGTCTGCTACAAATATTTGAACTATTTATAGGCTTTATTTTACCCAGCATGCATAGAGTTAAATAAGTTATTGTTGTACATACTCTTCTCGCAATAGTTTCCATCAAATCCAACTTGGCAAATGCAATCGTATCCGTCAGTCAAGTCGCTACATGTACCATTGTTGAAACAGATATGACCTTTACAATTATCAAAAATATCTGAAATAGAATTATTTTTATTAGTTTCTACAAATTTATTTTAGCTCAATTGCGAAATAAGTTCATACAACATTAGTTATATCGCTCTCGAGACCTCATTCCTGATGGAATCCATCGCCACGATGGAGAGAGAGGAGGCAATGCAAAATTTAAATATTTTGCCCAAGGGCATACTCGTAATGACAACAGCTTGACACAAACTCCGGGCCTCTCACACCTGAAGCGAAAGCTCTACAACTACCACTACCACCACCTCTACCACTGTGCTCTCATGACTCCACATTATTTTTAGATCATTACTTTTATTCTATACCATAGGCAACGGTAACATAAATTAAATTATAGCCTGCGAATAGGCGTCGATATATTTTGCATGGTCAGGCTACAGGTTAACCACTGGTCCGTCTCTACCAGACTGGAACCCAGGCTACAGGTGAACCACTGGTCCGTCTCTACTAGGCTGGAACCCAGGCTACAGGTGAACCACTGGTCCCTCTCTACCAAGGCTCGAACCCAGGCTACAGGTGAACCACTGGTCCGTCTCTACTAGGCTGGAACCCAGGCTACAGGTGAACCACTGGTCCGTCTCTACCAGACTAGAACCCAGGCTACAGGTGAACCACTGGTCCGTCTCTACCAGACTAGAACCCAGGCTACAGGTGAACCACTGGTCCGTCTCTACCAGGCTGCATACATTAGTGTGCTAATGGGAAATCGTAAAGTTAACATGAAAAGCACAGGATGAAACCGTGTGTGTTTTTGATTTGTATACTGTACATGGTCAACTCTGGAAAATTGATTTGTATACTGTACATGGTGCACTCTGGAGCATTGATTTGTATACTGTACATGGTCCACTCTGGAACATTGATTTGAATACTGTACATGGTCCACTTTGGAAAATTGATTTGTAAACTGTACATGGTCCACTCTGGAACATTGAGTTGTATACTGTACATGGTCCACTTTGGAACATTGATTTGTATACTGTACATGGTCCTCTTTGGAACATTGATTTGCATACTGTATATTGTGCACTCTGGAGCATTGATTTGTATACTGTACAGTGTGCACTCTGGAGCATTGATTTGTATACTGTACAGGGTGCACTCTGAAACATTGATTTGTATACTGTACAGGGACCACTCTGGAGCATTGATTTGTATACTGTACCGGGTCCACTCTGGAGCATTGATTTGCATACTGTACAGGGTCCACTCTGGAGCATTGATTTGCATACTGTACAGGTGCACTCTGGAACATTGATTTGTATACTGTACAGGGTCCACTCTGGAACATTGATTTGCATACTGTACAGGGTCCACTCTGGAGCATTGATTTGTATACTGTACAGGGTCCACTTTGGAACATTGATTTGTATACTGTACAGGGTCCACTCTGGAGCATTGATTTGTATACTGTACAGTGTGCACTCTGGAGCATTGATTTGCATACTATACAGGGTGCACTCTGGAACATTGATTTGTACACTGTACTGGGTGCACTCTGGAACATTGATTTGAATACTGTACAGGGTCCACTCTGGAGCATTAATTTGTATACTGTACAGGGTCTACTTTGGAACATTGATTTGTTTACTGTACATGGTGCACTCTGGAACATTGATTTATATACTGTACATGGTCCACTCTGGAACATTGATTTGAATACTGTACAGGGTCCACTCTGGAACATTGATATGTATACTGTACAGGGTCCACTCTGGAACATTGATTTGTTTACTGTACAGGGTCCACTTTGGAACATTGATTTGTATGCTGTACAGGGTCCACTTTGTAACATTGATATGCATACTGTACAGTGTGCACTCTGGAACATTGATTTGTATACTGTACAGTGTCCAATCTGGAACATTGATTTGAATACTGTACAGGGTCCACTTTGGAACATTGATTTGTATACTGTACAGTGTGCACTCTGGAACATTGATTTGTATACTGTACAGTGTCCACTCTGGACGTTGATTTGTATACTGTACAGGGTCCACTCTGGAACATTGATTTGTATACTGTACAGTGTGCACTCTGGAGCATTGATTTGTATACTGTACAGGGTGCACTCTGAAACATTGATTTGTATACTGTACAGGGTCCACTCTGGAGCATTGATTTGTATACTGTACCGGGTCCACTCTGGAGCATTGATTTGCATACTGTACAGGGTCCACTCTGGAGCATTGATTTGCATACTGTACAGGTGCACTCTGGAACATTGATTTGTATACTGTACAGGGTCCACTCTGGAGCATTGATTTGTATACTGTACAGGGTCCACTTTGGAACATTGATTTGTATACTGTACAGTGTGCACTCTGGAGCATTGATTTGCATACTATACAGGGTGCACTCTGGAACATTGATTTGTACACTGTACTGGGTGCACTCTGGAACATTGATTTGAATACTGTACAGGGTCCACTCTGGAGCATTAATTTGTATACTGTACAGGGTCCACTTTGGAACATTGATTTGTTTACTGTACAGGGTTCACTTTGGAACATTGATATGCATACTGTACAGTGTGCACTCTGGAACATTGATTTGTATACTGTACAGTGTCCACTCTGGAACATTGATTTGAATACTGTACAGGGTCCACTTTGGAACATTGATTTGTATACTGTACAGGGTCCATTTTCGAACATTGATTTGTATACTGTACAGTGTGCACTCTGGAACATTGATTTGTATACTGTACAGTGTCCACTCTGGACGTTGATTTGTATACTGTACAGGGTCCACTCTGGAACATTGATTTGTATACTGTACAGTGTGCACTCTGGAGCATTGATTTGTATACTGTACAGGGTCCACTCTGGAACATTGATTTGTATGCTGTACAGGGTCCACTCTGGAACATTGATTTGTATACTGTACAGTGTGCACTCTGGAGCATTGATTTGTATACTGTACAGGGTGCACTTTGTGCATTGATTTGTATACTGTACAGGGTCCACTCTGGAGCATTGATTTGTATACTGTACAGGGTCCACTCTGGAACATTGATTTGTATACTGTACAGGGTGCACTCTGGAGCATTGATTTGTATACTGTACATGTCCACTCTGGACATTGATTTGTATACTGTACAGGGTCCACTCTGGAACATTGATTTGTATACTGTACATGGTCCACTCTGGAACATTGATTTGTATACTGTACAGGGTCCACTCTGGAACATTGATTTGTATACTGTACAGGGTCCACTCTGGAACATTGATTTGTATACTGTACAGGGTCCACTCTGGAACATTGATTTGTATACTGTACAGGGTCCACTCTGGAACATTGATTTGTATACTGTACAGGGTGCACTCTGGAACATTGATTTGTATACTGTACAGGGTCCACTCTGGAACATTGATTTGTATACTGTACAGGGTCCACTCTGGAACATTGATTTGTATACTGTACAGGGTCCACTCTGGAACATTGATTTGTATACTGTACAGTGTGCACTCTGGAACATTGATTTGTATACTGTACAGGGTGCACTCTGGAACATTGATTTGTACACTGTACAGGGTGCACTCTGGAACATTGATTTGTATACTGTACAGGGTCCACTCTGGAACATTGATTTGTATACTGTACAGGGTCCACTTTGGAGCATTGATTTGCATACTGTACAGGGTCCACTCTGGAACATTGATTTGTATACTGTACAGGGTGCACTCTGGAACATTGATTTGTATACTGTACAGGGTGCACTCTGGAGCATTGATTTGTATACTGTACATGGTCCACTCTGGAACATTGATTTGTATACTGTACATGGTCCACTCTGGAACATTGATTTGTATACTGTACAGTGTCCACTCTGGAGCATTGATTTGTATACTGTACATGGTCCCTCTGGAACTTGATTTGTATACTGTACAGGGTCCACTCTGGAACATTGATTTGTATACTGTACAGGTCCACTCTGGAACATTGATTTGTATACTGTACAGGGTCCACTCTGGAACATTGATTTGTATACTGTACAGGGTCCACTCTGGACATTGATTTGTATACTGTACAGGGTCCACTCTGGAACATTGATTTGTATACTGTACAGGGTCCACTCTGGAACATTGATTTGTATACTGTACAGGGTCCACTGGAGCATTGATTTGTATACTGTACAGGGTCCACTCTGGAACATTGATTTGTATACTGTACAGGGTCCACTCTGGAACATTGATTTGTATACTGTACAGGGTCCACTCTGGAGCATTGATTTGTATACTGTACAGGTCCACTCTGGAGCATTGATTTGTATACTGTACAGGGTCCACTCTGGAACATTGATTTGTATACTGTACAGGGTCCACTCTGGAGCATTGATTTGTATACTGTACAGGGTGCACTCTGGAGCATTGATTTGTATACTGTACAGGGTCCACTCTGGAGCATTGATTTGTATACTGTACAGGGTCCACTCTGGAGCATTGATTTGTATACTGTACATGGTCCACTCTGGAGCATTGATTTGTATACTGTACATGGTCCACTCTGGAACATTGATTTGTATACTGTACATGGTCCACTCTGGAGCATTGATTTGTATACTGTACAGGGTCCACTCTGGAACATTGATTTGTATACTGTACAGGGTCACTCTGGAACATTGATTTGTATACTGTACAGGGTGCACTCTGGAACATTGATTTGTATACTGTACAGGGTCCACTCTGGAACATTGATTTGTATACTGTACAGGGTCCACTCTGGAACATTGATTTGTATACTGTACAGGGTCCACTCTGGAACATTGATTTGTATACTGTAC
>CM026389.1:16717414-16800964 GCA_014843695.1 Archivesica marissinica | reverse complement strand
TCATAAACGGGACTTTAAACCCAATTGGGAAAAGAAGCTTTAACAACTTATATGAATCACTCTCACTGGTGGGAATGAAAGTATACATGTAGTCATTCCTGATCGAGCTAAAATAAATTTGTATAAACTAATTAAATAACATCGATACAATAGGAGAGACGAACAGTAAGGGCTATACACTGTTAAGATAATGACATAAATGCGGTCATTACAGCTATGCAGTAAAGGGAAATAACCCTTTTTATGTTGCAGATAGGAACGTTTACGAGTTAATTCTCTTAGTCCAACACTAACGAAATGCTATCCAATGCGTTAATCGGACAGCCTTATGTTACCCTCACGGTGGTAAATATACGTGTACTAATGAACTACACACATATTGCTGTATAATGTCGGGATTTATAGCGAAATAAATATTTCGTTCTCATTTTTGACATTGCATTTTCCAGTCATTCCGACTGTTATTCCTGTTGCAATTAATCCTATATGCGTATAAATTAGATGGGAGCTACGACATTTTTAGTTCTTATCAGATATATTGATAAGGTGCGCATGATTTTTTAGAATAAAAGGTTCGGACAGACAGACGGACGGACGGACAGACAGACAGACAGACAGACAGACAGACGGACGGACGGACAGACATACAGACAGGCAGGCAGGCAGGCAGGCAGGCAGGCAGGCGGGCGGACGGACAGACAGACAGACAGGCAGACAGACAGACAGACGTACAGACAGACAGACAGACATACAGAGAGACAGAGAGACAGAGAGACAGGTAGGCAGTGATTATAAGAATTGCCCACGCCAAGTACGCATACATTTAGCGAACGAAAGCGATTTTAATTATTTGTAGATACGTCTTAAAGACAATCTTGTTTGGGTGTTAAAAATAGTGTCCATTAATGAATCATCACAGCCGGTTCTTGTTTTATGAGATAGCGTAGTTGTGATGATTCAGAAGAAAGCCCTGTCTTCAACATCGTTGGGATATCTCCGTATCAATTAAGACCAATTAGCCGAGGATTAAGTTATGTACGCGCTCCGGGCTTATCAGATAAACCGTTATGTTGTAGCCCAGAGAAATGTGTCAGGTATAGTTGTTTACGACCTGTCCAATTTGGAACACTTCAGTTGTCATGTGAGAGCAACCTCTGTATGTAAACGTATTAATTACTTCGATGTCATGTTGCGTACCTACTGAGATGGTGATGGTTATAAATTTTTCTCGCATTTCCCGGATAAGGTTATTTAGGGTCAACTGGCAACCATATAACCTCATACAGTTTGGATTCATTATTGGAGGCATTCCGAGCAGAGAATTAACGTGGGTCATACTAAATCATAGGATTTATTCGGAGATAGCCATCAGACGGGTTTTATAATTACCTGCGTCAGTGTTTGGTTCAGTGCTTAAGTATTTCTATGGCATTCCAGGCAACTAATGACGTATTTTGTAGTAAATACTGATGTAAACGAATTTAGCCTTCATTTTGTGTACTGCTGGTGTTGGGGGAGTTGCTTAAACTGAGATGTATCGTACTGTTGTATCTGGGTTCCGTGTATTTCTCTCGCATTTCTATATAAGGTTATTTAGGGTCACCTGACAAACATATAACCTCATACCGCTTGGATTCAGTTAATTATGTTACAGGGCATGGAACAACACGTATTAGACATTTATATTAATAGTTGTTTCACTCTATACGATAAAATACGTGTATTTTATTCGTGTTTCATATACGCTATGGCTATGTCTAGTGACATGTCATTCTAAAACGTATATTACGGATTATTAATAATTTATCGCGTTTTTATGGAAGTATACGTAAGGATATATATTATTCATTTTCGTACATAGGTTAAGTTTGTAATTAGGATTTCTTACTCGATAAAAACGTACGCATAGCTCGAATAATATAATGAACTTACCCGTATATTCGTTGAAGCCGCTTGAGTACTGAGACTGTTCTAATCGGACTATATTTATATAGAAGCGTTGGTTATTTATGGATCGGTTCGTAGTCTATATTTATAGAATGGTACGAGATAGCTATTTATAAAGCTATTACCAATAGTGACGCGTATACACAACAAGTAAAGAGCTCTGTAGTGGTGGTGGTGACGTATACGCAACAAGTAAAGAGATCGGTAGTTGCGCGATATATCATCAATAGGCTCTATAGTGATGACGTATACGCAACAAGTGATGACGTATACACAACAAGTAAAGAGACGTCTGTCTCATGTATATGGCCACTTAGCACCGTATATACATGTATATAGCCACTTGGCACAGTATATACATGTATATAGCCACTTGGCACCGTATATACATGTATATAGCCACTTGTCACCGTATATACATGTATATAGCCACTTGTCTCCGTATATACATGTATATAGCCACTTGTCACCGTATATACATGTATATAGCCATTTGTCACCGTATACGGCTCCCTTCGAAACTAGTTCCTAGAGCCCTAACATGGTGTCACAATGCACAATAATGCCATTGTCAACGATTATTGAAATGATTCAAAATAATCCAAAATATTAAAGTGATTATTTCTAAGGTAGGTCCACTCGCCTTATGTGTGCTTTACGTTTATTTATCGTCGCTACTGGTTGCCCATGTGAGCGACGCCTCCCGAAGAGATTTATCATTTTAGATTTTTGGAGGATAGTGCAATGATACAGATAGAAACCCATTCCAGAGTCGCACCTGGTTCTTTTATGTACACGGTGTACAGCACCGATACGAGACCTCGATTTAAAGTCCCATCTGAAAAACTGTTAATTTTATTAGGGCCAGACGGGATTCGAACCTGCGATCCCTGAATTACCAGTCATGCATGTTACCACTCGCCCATGACAGAACAATCGATTCTTTGAATACATCAGATAAATATAATTATAGTTGTGATAAATGCCCTGAGGTGTGATTTTGCGCCTGATTTTGCGTCAACATATAATTTATAAGCGCTCATTGAAAGAGGTTATAGATTCTGAGCATAATAAAATGAATTGTCGTCTGCTACAATTATTTGAACTATTTATAGGCTTTATTTTACCCAACATACATAGAGTTAAATAAGTTAGTGTTACACATACTCTTCTCGCAATAGTTTCCATCAAATCCAACTTGGCAAATGCAATCGTATCCGTCAGTCAAGTCGCTACATGTACCATTGTTGAAACAGATATGACCTTTACAATTATCAAAACTATCTGAAATAGAATTATTTTTATTAGTTTCTACACATTTATTTTAGCTCAATTGATATATATTGCATGGTCAGTCAAATAAATATTTTTTAACACCGAGACTATTAATTGGGACGTATTGAGTTTCTGATAATATAAATTTGTCAGAAGTTAAAAAAGTGAAACATCGACAGGCTGGAACAGCTACAGGTGAACCACTGGTCCGTCTCTACCAGACTGGAACCCAGGCTACATATGAAGCACTGGTCCGTCTCTACCATACTGGAACCCAGGCTACAGGTGAACCACTGGTCCGTCTCTACCAGACTGGAACCCAGGCTACAGGTGAACCACTGGACCGTCTCTACCAGACTGGAACCCAGGCTACAGGTAAACCACTGGTCCGTCTCTACCAGACTGGAACCTAGACTACAGGTGAACCACTGGTCCGTCTCTACCAGTCTGGAACCCTGTTTACAGGTGAACAACTGGTCCGTCTCTACAAGACTGGAACCCAGGCTACAGTTGAACCACTGGTCCGTCTCTACTAGGCTGGAACCCAGACTACAGGTGAACCACTGGTCCGTCTCTACAAGACTGGAACCCAGGCTACAGGGGAACCACTGGTCCGTCTCTACTAGGCTGGAACCCAGGCTACAGGTGAACCACTGGTCCGTCTCTGCCAGACTGGAACACAGGCTATAGGGGAACCACTGGTCAGTCTCTAGCAGACTAGAACCCAGGCTACAGGTGAACCACTGGTCCGTCTCTACAAGACTGGAACACAGGCTATAGGGGAACCACAGGTCCGTCTCTAGCAGACTGGAACCAAAGCTACAGGTGAACCACTGGTCCGTCTCTACCATACTGGAACCCAGGCTACAGGTGAACCATTGGTCCGTCTGTACCATGCTGGAACCCAGGCTACTGGTGAACCACTGGTCCGTCTCTACCATACTGGAACCCAGGCTACAGGTGAACCACTGGTCCGTCTCTACCAGACTGGAACCCAGGCTACAGGTGAACCACTGGTCCGTCTCTACCAGGCTGGAACCCAGGCTACAGGTGAACCACTGGTCAGTCTCTACCAGACTGGAACCCTGGCTACAGGTGAACAACTGGTCCGTCTCTACCAGACTGGAACCCAGGCTACAGGTGAACCACTGGTCCGTCTCTACTAGACTGGAACCCAGGCTACATGTGAACCACTGGTCCGTCTCTACTAGACTGGAACCCAGGCTACAGGTGCACCACTGGTCCGTCTCTACTAGACTGAAACCCAGGCTACATGTGAACCACTGGTCCGTCTCTATCAGACTGGAACCCAGGCTACAGGTGCACCACTGGTCCGTCTCTACCAGACTGGAACCCTGGCTACAGGTGAACAACTGGTCCGTCTCTACCAGACTGGTACCCAGGCTACAGGTGAACCACTGGTCCGTCTCTACTAGACTGGAACCCAGGCTACATGTGAACCACTGGTCCGTCTCTACTAGACTGGAACCCAGGCTACAGGTGCACCACTGGTCCGTCTCTACTAGACTGAAACCCAGGCTACATGTGAACCACTGGTCCGTCTCTATCAGACTGGAACCCAGGCTACAGGTGCACCACTGGTCCGTCTCTACTAGACTGGAACCCAGGCTACAGGTGCACCACTGGTCCGACTCTACTAGACTGGAACCCTGGCTACAGGTGAACCACTGTTCCGTCTCTACTAGACTGGAATCCAGGCTACAGGTTAACCACTGGTCCGTCTCTACCAGACTGGAACCCAGGCTACAGGTGAATAACTGGTCCGTCTCTACCAGACTGGAACCCAGGCTACAGGTGAACCACTGGTCCGTCTCTACCAAACTGGAACCTAGGCTACAGGTGAACCACTGGTCCGTCTCTACCAGACTGGAACCCAGGCTACAGGTAAACCACTGGTCCGTCTCTACCAGACTGGAACCTAGACTACAGGTGAACCACTGGTCCGTCTCTACCATACTGGAACCCAGGCTACAGGTGAACCATTGGTCCGTCTGTACCATGCTGGAACCCAGGCTACTGGTGAACCACTGGTCCGTCTCTACTATACTGGAACCCAGGCTACAGGTAAACTACTGGTCCGTCTGTACCATGCTGGAACCCAGGCTACTGGTGAACCACTGGTCCGTCTCTATCATACTGGAACCCAGGCTACAGGTGAACCATTGGTCCGTCTGTACCATGCTGGAACCCAGGCTACTGGTGAACCACTGGTCCGTCTCTACCATACTGGAACCCAGGCTACAGGTGAACCACTGGTCCGTCTCTACCAGACTGGAACCCAGGCTACAGGTGAACCACTGGTCCGTCTCTACCAGGCTGGAACCCAGGCTACAGGTGAACCACTGGTCAGTCTCTACCAGACTGGAACCCTGGCTACAGGTGAACAACTGGTCCGTCTCTACCAGACTGGTACCCTGGCTACAGGTGAACCACTGGTCCGTCTCTACTAGACTGGAACCCAGGCTACATGTGAACCAATGGTCCGTCTCTACGAGACTGGAACCCAGGCTACAGGTGCACCACTGGTCCGTCTCTACTAGACTGAAACCCAGGCTACATGTGAACCACTGGTCCGTCTCTATAAGACTGGAACCCAGGCTACAGGTGCACCACTGGTCCGTCTCTACCAGACTGGAACCCTGGCTACAGGTGAACAACTGGTCCGTCTCTACCAGACTGGTACCCAGGCTACAGGTGAACCACTGGTCCGTCTCTACTAGACTGGAACCCAGGCTACATGTGAACCACTGGTCCGTCTCTACTAGACTGGAACCCAGGCTACAGGTGCACCACTGGTCCGTCTCTACTAGACTGAAACCCAGGCTACATGTGAACCACTGGTCCGTCTCTATCAGACTGGAACCCAGGCTACAGGTGCACCACTGGTCCGTCTCTACTAGACTGGAACCCAGGCTACAGGTGCACCACTGGTCCGTCTCTACTAGACTGGAACCCTGGCTACAGGTGAACCACTGGTCCGTCTCTACTAGACTGGAACCCAGGCTACAGGTTAACCACTGGTCCGTCTCTACCAGACTGGAACCCAGGCTACAGGTGAATAACTGGTCCGTCTCTACCAGACTGGAACCCAGGCTACAGGTGAACCACTGGTCCGTCTCTACTAAACTGGAACCTAGGCTACAGGTGAACCACTGGTCCGTCTCTACCAGACTGGAACCCAGGCTACAGGTAAACCACTGGTCCGTCTCTACCAGACTGGAACCTAGACTACAGGTGAACCACTGGTCCGTCTCTACCAGTCTGGAACCCTGGTTACAGGTGAACAACTGGTCCGTCTCTACAAGACTGGAACCCAGGCTACAGTTGAACCACTGGTCCCTCTCTACTAGGCTGGAACCCAGGCTACAGGTGAACCACTGGTCCGTCTCTACAAGACTGGAACCCAGGCTACAGGGGATCCACTGGTCCGTCTCTACTAGGCTGGAACCCAGGCTACAGGTGAACCACTGGTCCGTCTCTGCCAGACTGGAACACAGGCTATAGGGGAACCACTGGTCAGTCTCTAGCAGACTAGAACCGAGGCTACAGGTGAACCACTGGTCCGTCTCTACAAGACTGGAACACAGGCTATAGGGGAACCACTGGTCCGTCTCTAGCAGACTGGAACCAAAGCTACAGGTGAACCACTGGTCTGTCTCTACCAGGCTGGAACCCAGGCTACAGGTGAACCACTGGTCCGTCTGTACCATGCTGGAACCCAGGCTACTGGTGAACCACTGGTCCGTCTCTACCATACTGGAACCCAGGCTACAGGTGAACCACTGGTCCGTCTCTACCAGACTGGAACCCAGGCTACAGGTGAACCACTGGTCCGTCTCTACTAGGCTGGAACCCAGGCTACAGGTGAACCACTGGTCAGTCTCTACCAGACTGGAACCCTGGCTACAGGTGAACAACTGGTCCGTCTCTACCAGATTGGAACCCAGGCTACAGGTGAACCACTGGTCCGTCTCTACTAGACTGGAACCCAGGCTACATGTGAACCACTGGTCCGTCTCTACTAGACTGGAACCCAGGCTACAGGTGCACCACTGGTCCGTCTCTACTAGACTGAAACCCAGGCTACATGTGAACCACTGGTCCGTCTCTATCAGACTGGAACCCAGGCTACAGGTGCACCACTGGTCCGTCTCTACTAAACTGGAACCCAGGCTACAGGTGCACCACTGGTCCGTCTCTACTAGACTGGAACCCTGGCTACAGGTGAACCACTGGTCCGTCTCTACTAGACTGGAACCCAGGCTACAGGTGAACCACTGGTCCGTCTCTACCAGACTGGAACCCAGGCTACAGGTGAATAACTGGTCCGTCTATACTACACTGGAACCCAGGCTACAGGTGAACCACTGGTCCGTCTCTACCAGACTGGAACCCAGGCTACAGGTGAACCACTGGTCCGTCTCTACCAAACTGGAACCTAGGCTACAGGTGAACCACTGGTCCGTCTCTACCAGACTGGAACCCAGGCTACAGGTAAACCACTGGTCCGTCTCTACCAGACTGGAACCTAGACTACAGGTGAACCACTGGTCCGTCTCTACAAGACTGGAACCCAGGCTACAGTTGAACCACTGGTCCCTCTCTACTAGGCTGGAACCCAGGCTACAGGTGAACCACTGGTCCGTCTCTACAAGACTGGAACCCAGGCTACAGGGGATCCACTGGTCCGTCTCTACTAGGCTGGAACCCAGGCTACAGGTGAACCACTGGTCCGTCTCTGCCAGACTGGAACACAGGCTATAGGGGAACCACTGGTCAGTCTCTAGCAGACTAGAACCGAGGCTACAGGTGAACCACTGGTCCGTCTCTACAAGACTGGAACACAGGCTATAGGGGAACCACTGGTCCGTCTCTAGCAGACTGGAACCAAAGCTACAGGTGAACCACTGGTCTGTCTCTACCAGGCTGGAACCCAGGCTACAGGTGAACCACTGGTCCGTCTGTACCATGCTGGAACCCAGGCTACTGGTGAACCACTGGTCCGTCTCTACCATACTGGAACCCAGGCTACAGGTGAACCACTGGTCCGTCTCTACCAGACTGGAACCCAGGCTACAGGTGAACCACTGGTCCGTCTCTACTAGGCTGGAACCCAGGCTACAGGTGAACCACTGGTCAGTCTCTACCAGACTGGAACCCTGGCTACAGGTGAACAACTGGTCCGTCTCTACCAGACTGGAACCCAGGCTACAGGTGAACCACTGGTCCGTCTCTACCAGACTGGAACCCAGGCTACAGGTGAACCACTGGTCCGTCTCTACTAGACTGGAACCCAGGCTACAGGTGAACCACTGGTCCGTCTCTACTAGACTGGAACCCAGGCTACAGGTGAACCACTGGTCCGTCTCTACCAGACTGGAACCCAGGCTACAGGTGAACCACTGGTCCGTCTCTACTAGACTGGAACCCAGGCTACAGGTGAACCACTGGTCCGTCTCTACCAGACTGGAACCCAGGCTACAGGTGAACCACTGGTCCGTCTCTACCAGACTGGAACCCAGGCTACAGGTGAACCACTGGTCCGTCTCTACTAGACTGGAACCCAGGCTACAGGTGAACCACTGGTCCGTCTCTACTAGACTGGAACCCAGGCTACAGGTGAACCACTGGTCCGTCTCTACTAGACTGAAACCCAGGCTACATGTGAACCACTGGTCCGTCTCTATCAGACTGGAACCCAGGCTACAGGTGCACCACTGGTCCGTCTCTACTAGACTGGAACCCAGGCTACAGGTGCACCACTGGTCCGTCTCTACTAGACTGGAACCCTGGCTACAGGTGAACCACTGGTCCGTCTCTACTAGACTGGAACCCAGGCTACAGGTTAACCACTGGTCCGTCTCTACCAGACTGGAACCCAGGCTACAGGTGAATAACTGGTCCGTCTCTACCAGACTGGAACCCAGGCTACAGGTGAACCACTGGTCCGTCTCTACTAAACTGGAACCTAGGCTACAGGTGAACCACTGGTCCGTCTCTACCAGACTGGAACCCAGGCTACAGGTAAACCACTGGTCCGTCTCTACCAGACTGGAACCTAGACTACAGGTGAACCACTGGTCCGTCTCTACCAGTCTGGAACCCTGGTTACAGGTGAACAACTGGTCCGTCTCTACAAGACTGGAACCCAGGCTACAGTTGAACCACTGGTCCCTCTCTACTAGGCTGGAACCCAGGCTACAGGTGAACCACTGGTCCGTCTCTACAAGACTGGAACCCAGGCTACAGGGGATCCACTGGTCCGTCTCTACTAGGCTGGAACCCAGGCTACAGGTGAACCACTGGTCCGTCTCTGCCAGACTGGAACACAGGCTATAGGGGAACCACTGGTCAGTCTCTAGCAGACTAGAACCGAGGCTACAGGTGAACCACTGGTCCGTCTCTACAAGACTGGAACACAGGCTATAGGGGAACCACTGGTCCGTCTCTAGCAGACTGGAACCAAAGCTACAGGTGAACCACTGGTCTGTCTCTACCAGGCTGGAACCCAGGCTACAGGTGAACCACTGGTCCGTCTGTACCATGCTGGAACCCAGGCTACTGGTGAACCACTGGTCCGTCTCTACCATACTGGAACCCAGGCTACAGGTGAACCACTGGTCCGTCTCTACCAGACTGGAACCCAGGCTACAGGTGAACCACTGGTCCGTCTCTACTAGGCTGGAACCCAGGCTACAGGTGAACCACTGGTCAGTCTCTACCAGACTGGAACCCTGGCTACAGGTGAACAACTGGTCCGTCTCTACCAGATTGGAACCCAGGCTACAGGTGAACCACTGGTCCGTCTCTACTAGACTGGAACCCAGGCTACATGTGAACCACTGGTCCGTCTCTACTAGACTGGAACCCAGGCTACAGGTGCACCACTGGTCCGTCTCTACTAGACTGAAACCCAGGCTACATGTGAACCACTGGTCCGTCTCTATCAGACTGGAACCCAGGCTACAGGTGCACCACTGGTCCGTCTCTACTAAACTGGAACCCAGGCTACAGGTGCACCACTGGTCCGTCTCTACTAGACTGGAACCCTGGCTACAGGTGAACCACTGGTCCGTCTCTACTAGACTGGAACCCAGGCTACAGGTGAACCACTGGTCCGTCTCTACCAGACTGGAACCCAGGCTACAGGTGAATAACTGGTCCGTCTATACTACACTGGAACCCAGGCTACAGGTGAACCACTGGTCCGTCTCTACTAGACTGGAACCCAGGCTACAGGTGAACCACTGGTCCGTCTCTACCAAACTGGAACCTAGGCTACAGGTGAACCACTGGTCCGTCTCTACCAGACTGGAACCCAGGCTACAGGTAAACCACTGGTCCGTCTCTACCAGACTGGAACCTAGACTACAGGTGAACCACTGGTCCGTCTCTACTAGTCTGGAACCCTGGTTACAGGTGAACAACTGGTCCGTCTCTACAAGACTGGAACCCAGGCTACAGTTGAACCACTGGTCCCTCTCTACTAGGCTGGAACCCAGGCTACAGGTGAACCACTGGTCCGTCTCTACAAGACTGGAACCCAGGCTACAGGGGATCCACTGGTCCGTCTCTACTAGGCTGGAACCCAGGCTACAGGTGAACCACTGGTCCGTCTCTGCCAGACTGGAACACAGGCTATAGGGGAACCACTGGTCAGTCTCTAGCAGACTAGAACCGAGGCTACAGGTGAACCACTGGTCCGTCTCTACAAGACTGGAACACAGGCTATAGGGGAACCACTGGTCCGTCTCTAGCAGACTGGAACCAAAGCTACAGGTGAACCACTGGTCTGTCTCTACTAGGCTGGAACCCAGGCTACAGGTGAACCACTGGTCCGTCTCTACCAGACTGGAACCCAGGCTACAGGTGAACCACTGGTCCGTCTCTACTGGAACCCAGGCTACAGGTGAACCACTGGTCCGTCTCTACCAGACTGGAACCCAGGCTACAGGTGAACCACTGGTCCGTCTCTACCAGACTGGAACCCAGGCTACAGGTGAACCACTGGTCCGTCTCTACTAGACTGGAACCCAGGCTACAGGTGAACCACTGGTCCGTCTCTACTAGACTGGAACCCAGGCTACAGGTGCACCACTGGTCCGTCTCTACTAGACTGGAACCCAGGCTACATGTGAACCACTGGTCCGTCTCTACCAGACTGGAACCCAGGCTACAGGTGCACCACTGGTCCGTCTCTACTAGACTGGAACCCAGGCTACAGGTGAACCACTGGTCCGTCTCTACAAGACTGGAACCCAGGCTACAGGTGAACCACTGGTCCGTCTCTACCAGACTGGAACCCAGGCTACAGGTGAACCACTGGTCCGTCTCTACCAGACTGGAACCCAGGCTACAGGTGAACCACTGGTCCGTCTCTACCAGACTGGAACCCAGGCTACAGGTGAACCACTGGTCCGTCTCTACCAGACTGGAACCCAGGCTACAGGTGAACCACTGGTCCGTCTCTACCAGACTGGAACCCAGGCTACAGGTGAACCACTGGTCCGTCTCTACTAGTCTGGAACCCAGGCTACAGTTGAACCACTGGTCCCTCTCTACTAGGCTGGAACCCAGGCTACAGGTGAACCACTGGTCCGTCTCTACAAGACTGGAACCCAGGCTACAGGGGATCCACTGGTCCGTCTCTACTAGGCTGGAACCCAGGCTACAGGTGAACCACTGGTCCGTCTCTGCCAGACTGGAACACAGGCTATAGGGGAACCACTGGTCAGTCTCTAGCAGACTAGAACCGAGGCTACAGGTGAACCACTGGTCCGTCTCTACAAGACTGGAACACAGGCTATAGGGGAACCACTGGTCCGTCTCTAGCAGACTGGAACCAAAGCTACAGGTGAACCACTGGTCTGTCTCTACTAGGCTGGAACCCAGGCTACAGGTGAACCACTGGTCCGTCTCTACCAGACTGGAACCCAGGCTACAGGTGAACCACTGGTCCGTCTCTACTAGGCTGGAACCCAGGCTACAGGTGAACCACTGGTCCGTCTCTACCAGACTGGAACCCTGGCTACAGGTGAACAACTGGTCCGTCTCTACCAGACTGGAACCCAGGCTACAGGTGAACCACTGGTCCGTCTCTACTAGACTGGAACCCAGGCTACATGTGAACCACTGGTCCGTCTCTACTAGACTGGAACCCAGGCTACAGGTGCACCACTGGTCCGTCTCTACTAGACTGAAACCCAGGCTACATGTGAACCACTGGTCCGTCTCTATCAGACTGGAACCCAGGCTACAGGTGCACCACTGGTCCGTCTCTACTAGACTGGAACCCAGGCTACAGGTGCACCACTGGTCCGTCTCTACTAGACTGGAACCCAGGCTACAGGTGAACCACTGGTCCGTCTCTACTAGACTGGAACCCAGGCTACAGGTGAACCACTGGTCCGTCTCTACCAGACTGGAACCCAGGCTACAGGTGAACCACTGGTCCGTCTCTACCAGACTGGAACCCAGGCTACAGGTGAACCACTGGTCCGTCTCTACCAAACTGGAACCTAGGCTACAGGTGAACCACTGGTCCGTCTCTACCAGACTGGAACCCAGGCTACAGGTAAACCACTGGTCCGTCTCTACCAGACTGGAACCTAGACTACAGGTGAACCACTGGTCCGTCTCTACCAGTCTGGAACCCTGGTTACAGGTGAACAACTGGTCCGTCTCTACAAGACTGGAACCCAGGCTACAGTTGAACCACTGGTCCCTCTCTACTAGGCTGGAACCCAGGCTACAGGTGAACCACTGGTCCGTCTCTACAAGACTGGAACCCAGGCTACAGGGGATCCACTGGTCCGTCTCTACTAGGCTGGAACCCAGGCTACAGGTGAACCACTGGTCCGTCTCTGCCAGACTGGAACACAGGCTATAGGGGAACCACTGGTCAGTCTCTAGCAGACTAGAACCGAGGCTACAGGTGAACCACTGGTCCGTCTCTACAAGACTGGAACACAGGCTATAGGGGAACCACTGGTCCGTCTCTAGCAGACTGGAACCAAAGCTACAGGTGAACCACTGGTCTGTCTCTACCAGGCTGGAACCCAGGCTACAGGTGAACCACTGGTCCGTCTGTACCATGCTGGAACCCAGGCTACTGGTGAACCACTGGTCCGTCTCTACCATACTGGAACCCAGGCTACAGGTGAACCACTGGTCCGTCTCTACCAGACTGGAACCCAGGCTACAGGTGAACCACTGGTCCGTCTCTACTAGGCTGGAACCCAGGCTACAGGTGAACCACTGGTCAGTCTCTACCAGACTGGAACCCTGGCTACAGGTGAACAACTGGTCCGTCTCTACCAGATTGGAACCCAGGCTACAGGTGAACCACTGGTCCGTCTCTACTAGACTGGAACCCAGGCTACATGTGAACCACTGGTCCGTCTCTACTAGACTGGAACCCAGGCTACAGGTGCACCACTGGTCCGTCTCTACTAGACTGAAACCCAGGCTACAGGTGCACCACTGGTCCGTCTCTACTAGACTGAAACCCAGGCTACATGTGAACCACTGGTCCGTCTCTATCAGACTGGAACCCAGGCTACAGGTGCACCACTGGTCCGTCTCTACCAGACTGGAACCCTGGCTACAGGTGAACAACTGGTCCGTCTCTACCAGACTGGTACCCAGGCTACAGGTGAACCACTGGTCCGTCTCTACTAGACTGGAACCCAGGCTACAGGTGCACCACTGGTCCGTCTCTACTAGACTGAAACCCAGGCTACATGTGAACCACTGGTCCGTCTCTATCAGACTGGAACCCAGGCTACAGGTGCACCACTGGTCCGTCTCTACTAGACTGGAACCCAGGCTACAGGTGCACCACTGGTCCGTCTCTACTAGACTGGAACCCTGGCTACAGGTGAACCACTGGTCCGTCTCTACTAGACTGGAACCCAGGCTACAGGTTAACCACTGGTCCGTCTCTACCAGACTGGAACCCAGGCTACAGGTGAATAACTGGTCCGTCTCTACCAGACTGGAACCCAGGCTACAGGTGAACCACTGGTCCGTCTCTACTAAACTGGAACCTAGGCTACAGGTGAACCACTGGTCCGTCTCTACCAGACTGGAACCCAGGCTACAGGTAAACCACTGGTCCGTCTCTACCAGACTGGAACCTAGACTACAGGTGAACCACTGGTCCGTCTCTACCAGTCTGGAACCCTGGTTACAGGTGAACAACTGGTCCGTCTCTACAAGACTGGAACCCAGGCTACAGTTGAACCACTGGTCCCTCTCTACTAGGCTGGAACCCAGGCTACAGGTGAACCACTGGTCCGTCTCTACAAGACTGGAACCCAGGCTACAGGGGATCCACTGGTCCGTCTCTACTAGGCTGGAACCCAGGCTACAGGTGAACCACTGGTCCGTCTCTGCCAGACTGGAACACAGGCTATAGGGGAACCACTGGTCAGTCTCTAGCAGACTAGAACCGAGGCTACAGGTGAACCACTGGTCCGTCTCTACAAGACTGGAACACAGGCTATAGGGGAACCACTGGTCCGTCTCTAGCAGACTGGAACCAAAGCTACAGGTGAACCACTGGTCTGTCTCTACTAGGCTGGAACCCAGGCTACAGGTGAACCACTGGTCCGTCTGTACCATGCTGGAACCCAGGCTACTGGTGAACCACTGGTCCGTCTCTACCATACTGGAACCCAGGCTACAGGTGAACCACTGGTCCGTCTCTACCAGACTGGAACCCAGGCTACAGGTGAACCACTGGTCCGTCTCTACTAGGCTGGAACCCAGGCTACAGGTGAACCACTGGTCAGTCTCTACCAGACTGGAACCCTGGCTACAGGTGAACAACTGGTCCGTCTCTACCAGATTGGAACCCAGGCTACAGGTGAACCACTGGTCCGTCTCTACTAGACTGGAACCCAGGCTACATGTGAACCACTGGTCCGTCTCTACTAGACTGGAACCCAGGCTACAGGTGCACCACTGGTCCGTCTCTACTAGACTGAAACCCAGGCTACATGTGAACCACTGGTCCGTCTCTATCAGACTGGAACCCAGGCTACAGGTGCACCACTGGTCCGTCTCTACTAAACTGGAACCCAGGCTACAGGTGCACCACTGGTCCGTCTCTACTAGACTGGAACCCTGGCTACAGGTGAACCACTGGTCCGTCTCTACTAGACTGGAACCCAGGCTACAGGTGAACCACTGGTCCGTCTCTACTAGACTGGAACCCAGGCTACAGGTGAATAACTGGTCCGTCTATACTACACTGGAACCCAGGCTACAGGTGAACCACTGGTCCGTCTCTACCAGACTGGAACCCAGGCTACAGGTGAACCACTGTTCCGTCTCTACCAGACTGGAACCCAGGCTACAGGTAAACCACTGGTCCGTCTCTACCAGACTGGAACCTATACTACAGGTGAACCACTGGTCCGTCTCTACCAGTCTGGAACCCTGGTTACAGGTGAACAACTGGTCCGTCTCTACAAGACTGGAACCCAGGCTACAGGTGAACCACTGGTCCGTCTCTACTAGGCTGGAACCCAGGCTACAGGTGAACAACTGGTCCGTCTCTACCAGACTGGAACCCAGGCTACAGGTGAACCACTGGTCCGTCTCTACTAGACTGGAACCCAGGCTACAGGTGAACCACTGGTCCGTCTCTACTAGACTGGAACCCAGGCTACAGGTGAACCACTGGTCCGTCTCTACCAGACTGGAACCCTGGCTACAGGTGAACCACTGGTCCGTCTCTACTAGACTGGAACCCAAGCTACATGTGAACCACTGGTCCGTCTCTACGAGACTGGAACCCAGGCTACAGGTGAACCACTGGTCAGTCTCTACCAGACTGGAACCCTGGCTACAGGTGAACAACTGGTCCGTCTCTACTAGACTGGAACCCAGGCTACAGGTGAACCACTGGTCCGTCTCTACTAGACTGGAACCCAGGCTACAGGTGAACCACTGGTCCGTCTCTACTAGACTGGAACCCAGGCTACAGGTGAACTACTGGTCCGTCTCTACTAGACTGGAACCCAGGCTACAGGTGAACCACTGGTCCGTCTCTACGAGACTGGAACCCAGGCTGCAGGTGAACCACTGGTCCGTCTCTACTAGACTGGAACCCAGGCTACAGGTGAACCACTGGTCCGTCTCTACCAAGCTGGAACCCAGGTTACAGGTGAACCACTGGTCAGTCTCTACTAGACTGGAACCCTGGCTACAGGTGAACAACTGGTCCGTCTCTACCAGACTGGAACCCATGCTACAGGTGAACCACTGGTCCGTCTCTACTAGACTGGAACCCAGGCTACAGGTGAACCACTGGTCCGTCTCTACCAGGCTGGAACCCAGGTTACAGGTGAACCACTGGTCAGTCTCTACCAGACTGGAACCCTGGCTACACGTGAAACAACTGGTCCGTCTCTACTAGACTGGAACCCAGGCTACAGGTGAACCACTGGTCCGTCTCTACTAGACTGGAACCCTGGCTACAGGTGAACCACTGGTCCGTCTCTACTAGACTGGAACCCAAGCTACATGTTAACCACTGGTACCTCTCTACCAGACTGGAACCCAGGCAACAGGTGAACCACGGGTTCGTCTCTACTAGACTGGAACCCAGGCAACAGGTGAACCACTGGTCCGTCTCTACCAGACTGGAACCCAGGCTACAGGTGAACCACTGGTCCGTCTCTACTAGGCTGGAACCCAGGCTACAGGTGAACCACTGGTCCGTCTCTACTAGGCTGGAACCCAGGCTACAGGTGAACCACTGGTCTGTGTCTACTAGGCTGGAACCCAGGCTACAGGTGAACCACTGGTCCGTCTCTACCATACTGGAACCCAGGCTACAGGTGAACCACTGGTCCGTCTCTAGCAGGCTGGAACCCAGGCTACAGGTGAACCACTGGTCCGTCTCTACTAGACTGGAACCATGGCTACAGGTGAACCACTGGTCCGTCTCTACTAGACTGGAACCCAGGCTACAGGTGAACCACTGGTCCGTCTCTACCGGACTGGAACCCTGGCTACAGGTGAACCACTGGTCCGTCTCTACTACACTGGAACCCAGGTTACAGGTGAACCACTGATCCGTCTCTACTAGACTGGAACCCAGGTTACAGGTGAACCACTGGTCCGTCTCTACCAGACTGGAACCCTGGCTACAGGTGAACCACTGGTCCGTCTCTACGAGACTGGAACCCAGGCTACAGGTGAACCACTGGTCCGTCTCTACCAGACTGGAACCCAGGCTACAGGTGAAACACTGGTCCGTCTCTACCAGAATGGAACCCTGGCTACAGGTGAACCACTGGTCCGTCTCTACTAGGTTGGAACCCTGGCTACAGGTGAACCACTGGTCTGTCTCTACTAGGCTGGAACCCAGGCTACAGATGAACCACTGGTCCGTCTCTACCAGACTGGAACCCAGGCAACAGGTGAACCACTGGTCCGTCTCTACTAGACTGGAACCCAGGCTACAGGTGAACCACTGTTCCGTCTCTACTAGGCTGGAACCCAGGCTACAGGTGAACCACTGTTCCGTCTCTACCAGACTGGAACCCAGGCTACAGGTGAACCACTGGTCCGTCTCTACTAGACTGGAACCCAGGTTACAGGTTAAACACTGGTCAGTCTCTACCAGACTGGAACCCAGGCTATAGGAGAACCACTGGTCCGTCTCTACTAGGCTGCATAGATTAGTGTGCTAATGGGAAATCGTAAAGTTACAATGAAAAGCGCAGGATGAAACCGTGTATGTGTTTTTTATTTTTATACTGTACAGGGTCCACTCTGGATATTGATTTGTATTCTGTACATGGTCCACTCTGGAACATTGATTTGTATACTGTACAGGGTCCACTATGTATCATTGATTTGTATACTGTACATGGTCCACTCTGGAACGTTGATTTGTATACTGTACAGGGTGCACTCTGGAACATTGATTTGTATGCTGTACAGGGTCCACTCTGGAACATTGATTTGTATACTGTACAGTGTCCACGCTGGAGCATGGATTTGTATACTGTGCAGGGTGCACTTTGGAGCATTGACGTGTGTACTGTACAGTGTGCACCCTGGAGCATTGATTTGAATACTGTACAGGATCACCTCTGGACATTGATTTGTATACTCTACAGTGTCCACTCTGGAACATTGATTTGTATACTGTACAGGGTGCACTCTGTAGCATTGATTTGTTTACTGTACAGGGTCCACTCTGGACATTGATTTGTATACTGTACAGGTTGCACTCTGGAGTATTGATTTGAATACTGTACAGGGTCCACACTGGAACATTTATTTGCATACTGCACAGGGTGCACTCCAGAGCATTGATTTGTATACTGTACAGGGTCCACTCTGGAACATTGATTTGTATACTGTACATGGTCCACACTGGAACATTTATTTGCATACTGTACAGGATGCACTCCAGAGCATTGATTTGTATACTGTATAGGGTGCACTCTGGAACATTGATTTGTATACTGTACAGGGTGCACTCTGGAACATTGATATTTATACTGTACAGTGTGCAGTCTGGAGCATTGCTCTGTATACTGTACCGGGTCCTGTCTGGAACATTGATTTGTGTACTGTATTGGGTGCACCATGGACATTTGTATACTGTACATGGTCCCCTCTGGAACATTGATTTGTATACTGTACAGGGACCACTCTGGAACATTGATTTGTATATGTACAGGGTGCACTCTGGAACAATGATTTGCATACTGTATAGGGTGCAGCCTGGAAATTTGTATACTGTATAGGGTGCACTCTGGAACATTGATTTGTATACTGTACAGGGCCCACTCTGGAACATTGATTTGTATACTGTACAGGGTCCACTCTGGAACATTGATTTGCATACTGTACAGGGTCCACTCTGGAACATTGATTTGTATACTCTACATGGTCCACTCTGGAACATCGATTTGTATACTGTACAGGATCCACTCTGGGACATTGATTTGTATGCTCTACATGATCCACTCTGGAACATTGATTTGTATACTGTACAGTGCCACTCTGGAACATTGATTTGCATAATGTACAGGGACCACTCTGGAACATTGATTTGTATACTGTACAGGGACCACTCTGGATCATTGATTTGTATACTGTACAGGGTGCACTCTGGATCATTGATTTGTATACTGTACAGGGTGCACTCTGGAGCATTGATTTGTATACTGTACAGGGTCCACACTGGAACATTGATTTGTACACTGTACAGGGTGCACTCTGGAACATTGATGTTTATGTTGTACAGGGTGCACTATGGAACATTGATTTGTATACTGTACAGGGTGCACTCTGGAGCATTATCGTAGAAAGCCAATTCGTTTGTTTTGTTTGTTTGTTTGTTTTTGGGGTTTAATGTCGTACCATAGATTTTATTTCTCCTCAATCCTACATGTATGTAAATAATATTTATTCCTGACTATGTTTATTCATAGAAAGAAATATTGTTTAAACTAACAACAACGACGACGACGACAACGACGACGACGACGACGACGGCGACAAGGACGACGACGTTTATTGCATTACGATATCAACTGGTGTTTATAGCATATACAATAAATACATGTATTGTGAAAACGTGAAAACATTATCACGTCTATCCAATATCCGGGGGGGGGGTATATAGCAATAATATTGTCAAACCGCCACTAAACAACAAACAAATAAAACATTTACCTATTTCACAGATATCGCCTCCCCATATCTCCGGGCATGTGCATGTGTATGTTTGGTCACCGTTCAAACAAGTACCTCCGTTCAGACAGGGGTCCGACATACCTTCATCGATATCTGAAAAATACAAACATCGATATCAGAAACATACATAATCCATATCTGAAACCTACATAGATCGATATCTGAAACATACATGCATCGATACCTGAAACATAATACATCGATATCTGAAACCTACATTCATCGATATCTGAAAAATACAAACATCCATATCTGAAACATACATAATCCATATCTGAAACATACAAACATCGATATCTGAAACATACATACATTGATATCTGATACCTACATACATCGATATCTGAAACATACATACATCGATATCTGAAACCTACAAACATCGATATCTGAAACCTACATAAATCGATATCTGAAACATAGATAAATGATATCTGAAACATACATACATCGATATCTGAAACCTACATAAATCGACATCTGAAACATACATAGATCGATATCTGAAACATACATAAATCGATATCTGAAACATAATGCATCGATACCTGAAACATAATGCATCAATACCTGAAACATACATACATCGATATCTGAAACCTACATACATCGATATCTGAAACATACATACATCGATATCTGAAACATACATGCATCGATAATCGATATCTGAAACATACATGCGATACCTGAAACATACAAACATCGATATCTGAAACATACATACATCGATATCTGAAACCTACATACATCGATATCTGAAACATACATACATCGATATCTGAAACATACATGCATCGATAATCGATATCTGAAACATACATGCATCGATAATCGATATCTGAAACATACATGCATCGATACCTGAAACATATTTATAATATTATTGTTACATGTTTGTGATATCGTCTTGAATCAGTAAAAACAATTGATTGGCATTAGTGTGCATTGTGACACCATGTTAGGGCTCTAGGAACTAGTTTCGAAGGAAGACGTATACGGTGACAAGTGGCTATATACATATATATACGGTGACAAGTGGCTATATACATATATATACGGTGCCAAGTGGCTATATACATGTATATACGGTGCCAAGTGGCTATATACATGTATATACGGTGACAAGTGGCTATATACATGTATATACGGTGCCAAGTGGCTATATACATGTATATACGGTGACAAGTGGCTATATACATGTATATACGGTGCCAAGTGGCTATATACATGTATATACGGTGCCAAGTGGCTATATACACGTATATACGGTGCCAAGTGGATATATACATGTATATACGGTGCCAAGTGGCTATATACATGTATATACGGTGAAAAGTGGCTATATACATGTATATACGGTGCCACGTGGCTATATACACGTATATACGGTGCCAAGTGGTTATATACATGTATATACGGTGCCAAGTGGCTATATACATGTTTATACGGTGCCAAGTGGCTATATACATGTATATACGTAACGGTGTATCAACATCGTATTCTGAATTATACATTTTTGACCACAATTTGAAAATGTGTGAATATACCGCTGAATATATCACAGTAATGATGAATGCCACCGCCATAGCCGAAGCCGTCACTGCCCGGACTGGAAATATTAACTCGGACGGTCACAGGGACAGTGCAAAACCTCACAGACACGTGGGGTCTGAATAATTGGTTTCTGGTTCAAAACCAATTTTTTTTTAAAGAACATTTTAATAAAACATAGGCTTGACACTATACCTGCAAAGCCATATCCAAGCATATTTATAAACTATAAAAACTATCAGATTAATTACACAGATGCTACTGGGGCATTCACATATTGTAATATTATCTTGAATATACAGACATAGATGAATGCAAGTCTCAGCCATGCAAGAATAATGGTACGTGCACGGATAAGCTGAATGGTTTTACATGCGCATGTGCACAGGGGTTTGAAGGTGTGAGGTGCGATACAGGTATGTACAGAAAAACACATTATTTCTATTGTTTTACCTGTAATCACCATGTATCCGAGGCTGGGTGGTCATGGTCATTGACTTATAATCACTTGCCCCTCGCCGCTGTATGTTTGAATCCAACTGGGGGTGTCGAATTCCCTAAAATGGGGAAGCTATCGAGCTAGCTTGTTGAAGGTCGGTGGTTCTATCCGGGTGCCCACCCTTGCATCAAATACTGCCGGTCTTCCTCCACATATAATAGCTAGATAGTCGCCATACGATCGAAGCTGATTGTGGAATGTTGCTGGTTCTAACCGAGTACTCGCCGTACCGGAAATGATCATTTAGATACCCGTTATCTTCCTCCACCAAGCACCAACTGGAGAGTCGCCATATGACCGAGGCTGTCTGTATTTAGTTGAATTAGTGTAATAATTCCCCTCCCCTCCTCATTGTATGCCAGGCGTCAGGCAGATAGGCAATCAGTATTAATTATTTAATTAGCTGGCAGGTCACCAACCAGCCATGTCAGAAACAACCCCTGGCGATGGTTCGAATATTCGACCTCCCGCTCCATAGGCGGACGTCTTAACCACTTGGCCATGGAGAACATTCGACCTCCATATCCGTATGTGGACGTCTTAACCACTTGGCCATGGAGAACCTTCGACCTCCCGCTCCGTATGTGGACGTCTTAACCACTTGGCCATGGAGAACCTTCGACCTCCCGCTCCGTAGGCCACGGAGGTGGTAATAAAATTACCGTGCATCATTATGTAAATACCAAATTTACACTTTTATAATACGATATTTGACATTAAGTTTTAGAAACCGGAAACCAGTCTACACTGATCATTGCAGTCGTAGTTGCATCATGTGCACTGCTCGACGGCATTGCTCTTAATGTCTGGTGCTGTCACAGATGTAGACGAACCACACGTGGATCAGGTTAGATTTGATATTTTTTTGATATTTTATTTCTGAATTCCAATAGGCTCAAAAGCCCATGAGGACATATACATGCATACTTTATGGCAAACAGTGATAATAGCATAAAATATATAAATACTTGTAGGTGTACAATACAATGTACATAGATATCAAACATAAAGAAATATATAGTTGTTCAAATGTGGAAAAGGTTATACGTATTCATGATCATATTTTACATATAGTATGCATAAATTTACAGTAATTACTCACATTTAAAATATTGCTATATTGCTATATTGTAGCAGTTACTATAATATTCCAGGTTATTTATATTGCTTATCTGTTCGCTATTTAAATTTTCTCTCTAACTAATAATACATAGATATTTGTTTTAATGAAACCAATATGACGTCGATCTTAAACGAAACGAAACAGAAAGACCAACAAATGGTTTCCTAATGTGTACTTCAATTTGTATGTTAACCATTTAGCATCCACGCTCCGTAAAGTGTAAGATTCGGATGGTGTGCTAACTATTTAACACATTAAGTAATACAACATACATTTCTAGGGAGTTAGCTGAAAGTACCTGGAATATTACATTACATTATTTGCTGCATATAGATTTTCATTTCGTTTTGCAAAAGCATTATGTACATACACATCTAATTTCCTAATTATAGTCTGGCTTTCATTATTAATCAATTCTATAAACTTATACATATTTGGATGTCTCCAAAATTTAGCTGGAATATACTGACACCTTAAATCATTGTACAATGAGCATTCCATAACAAAGTGAAATTCATCCTCTATATCATTACATATATAACAAACTCTTTCATTTCTAGGTATACTTCTAGGTCTAGCCCATCTACCTGCCTCAATATGTAGTCTATGCGACGAGACTCTTAAATTAGTAATTGACTGACAACACTTATTTATTGTAAAGTATTCTAAATATGGTTGAAATTTAAAGGAAGCAATAGTTCTATAAAGATATTATCTATTACATATTTACATCGGTGATATAGAAACCTATCCCATGCTATGTACACTACAAATAGTGGAGTGTTGGCCCGGGTGGCGTGAAGTATATTTTAGATAATATTATGTATAATATGCAATGTGGGCATCACAATCAAGTGGGCGTTTGCCTTTTTGCTCTACGAGGCTTCTTTCTTCACTGAGCCCACCTTAGTTTAAACATTATGTATTTCAGTATTTTACATGTACATAACATAATTAACAGTTTACATATACATTAACAGCAATAGACTGAAAGGGATTAGAACGAAAGAAAACATATATAGTTCTTCTCCTTAACAATTGGTTGTTATATAATAGGCCGGAGCATAACATATTGAACACAGAACATACGTGAATCCTAATCACGATAGCCCACCTTAGGACATCTAATTTACCGTTTGACAGATATACCGCCCCAGTGTTACTCATCTTCTATAAAATTAATACTATCCAATTTGCATAATCTATTTATTATAATTTTAAGTTAATTTAACGTGAGCGACAGTCAGTTTACCTAACATCATTTATGTGCAGGCTCCAGCGGTTAACCAGTACTTGGTACCCCAACCTCTGTAAGAAACTGCCAATCGTTTCATATAAAGAAAAACGGTATGATCGAGACTCGAACCCATGACCATCAGTGACCATGACCATCTACTTTGCATTTGTACCGTACAATATCACTTATATTCTTGCATTATAATGTAGATAAAAATATGTTTGCATGGACTGCATAATTGATAATTTACCTAAGGACTTTAAAGCGACATTACATCGCAAAAAGCCAAAAGAATACATTGCTACTACCAATTCTTCCGAATACATTACACACATATTGAATCAATAAACAGTGTGTTTGTGGTCTACAAACTTACAAAAGTGAATGTAGGATTTCATATACCGGTCATCCACACTCCTGCATTGACATTTCTTTGTCATTGTAGTCAATACTAAACGCTTGATACTGTCGCTTAGAGATAATAAATTTAAATAAACTATAAATTAACTATTACAAATAAATATAGGCACACAAGTGAGACATGGCGGAAAATATGTACAATAAATCTCGTTATTCGGGATACACAGGTTATATTACGCATGCATGTCGACCCTGTTTACATTATTTTGTTATGTCAACAAACTGCGTATACGACCCTTGTTTATTAGCTGAAATATTTAGTTTTTGAGACAAATATTTGGACAAAAATATTATACCATATCTCACAGTTGTGCCCATTTATTCGTAGACTATTCTTAGTTATATGATCTCTAAACGACATTATCTCGCGTTTAGTATTGACTCCGATGACAAACAAGTCAATTCAGGAGCATAGATGACCGTTATATGAAATCATTCTTTCAATCCACAATTATTGAATCAATGTTAGTGTTCGATTGTATTCGGAAGAATTTGTAGTAGCAATGCATTTATACGTGAACAAATGCATTTATTTGCTATTTGCGATGTAATGTCGCTTTAAAACAAACGTTTCGTATTTTCTTTACTACAGAGCCGAAAAGGAACGATACACCTAAACAAGTGTAAGTATATGACAGACAAGCCATGTCAAATGAGTTCCAACCGTACAAGAACCACGGTCGTTGGTGGTGTTCGTGTTGCAAGAAGGCTTATGGTTATATCTGACTTAATACACACATTTATACAACAAGATCCTACTAATTAAATTGTTATATTCGTACATTTACACGTAATATTTAATATAATAATCTGGCCTTTTGACAATATGTTATTATGGACTGCAAGTACAGAGGTATGACGTCAAAAATAATTATTATGTGGCATAATGTTTATGCGGAAAATGTTTATGCGGATTGCATAAATTGGATCCAGTTTTACAAATAATATGACAGTTATCAGGGATACACGAGTCTGTTCCTAATAGCGTGTAAGGTTTGCCACTGAGCGAGCTAATCTTGCAGGTTTCTAGTCGGACAAGAAATACACGTTCCAAACTTCAATGATAGCAGTCACATTTAGGTACATCTGCGCAGGCAGGCATCAGTCCAATTCAATTTAAACTTTATTTATTGTTGAGTGTTTACAAACAAATAACATTAGCATTGTATTAAAAAAGAATCAAGTCAGTAAGTAAGTGTACCATAATCTAAAGATCATATTTTGCTTCGGAAATCCGATTATTAACGAAGTAAGTTCACGGAATATGCAAATGTCTCAGTTTAATATTGCCAAACAATAACTATTTACCGACATACAATAAATAATGTTTAAAGTAAATAGACAAAGACATTGTAATCAATAAAATAATATCAACATTCAGCATATGTCATTAAAGGGATATTATGTCAAGGTACAAAAACACTACGTAATTATTAACCCGTAATCTGCTAATCACGACTAAAGTCGCTTTTGCAAACAGCATAGAGCCAGATCAGACGACACAGAACGTGCCGTCTGATCAGGCTTTATGTTGTTTGCACATTCCATTTAATTTATTCAGCATGGACGCCAGTCACACTCTTGACAAGGACGGATCTGTAGTCCAGTGGTTAACACGCTGGACTGGTAATCCAGGGATCGCAGGTTCGATCCCCCGTCTGACCATAATACAATTAACAGTCTTTCAGATGGGACGTTAAACCGAGGTCTTGTGTCGGTGCTTTACACTGTGCACGTAAAAGAACCAGAGGAGACTCTGGAATGGGTCTCTGTCTGTATCATTGCACTATCCTCCAAAATCTAAAATGACTCATCTCTTCAGGAGGCGTCGTTCATATGGGCAACCGGTAACGACGATAAATAAACGTAAAACACACACTATTTATACTAAGAATAACTATGCATGGTTTACTGTTAAACACGAGAAACGACAATATAGCAAACATGTCGACAGTGTTTTAGGAAAGGGTTGTTGCACTGACTTATTTAGCTAAAGAATGCCTTTAAATCTTAATGCTAGGTCACTTGCGTAAGTGGTGAAGGGTGGTAGGGGAAACCTACATTTGTATATTCGACCTGTAAATAGGGATGAAAAGGTTAGACAAGAAAGTAGCAGTTAATGGAAATTAAAAATTGGGAAGCAGTGGTTACCGGTAGGTAAAATACATTAAGACATAAAAAATATATATATTGACAAAATGTCGCTACCAAGTCATTTTGTCTTTGTTTATAAATACATGTAGGCCTACAGTCTGGTGGAGAAAATAAAATGGAATTTCTATAGTCAACAGTTGTGTTATCATCTGTGACCTGGGTTGGGGATTTGCGTCAGGGAATCACTTAATAACAAGATTAAGAAATAAACATGTTTAATTCAAGTAACATACTACAAATATCATCATAGTACATGACAGCAATGTTTCTACACAGATATTGAAAATGATGCAAATCATAAAACATTGATGAACATAATTTATATACATGCAGTCTAAATACATATATACATGCAATTGCATAAGAAATTATACAAAATGTCGGCGATAGATTTTCCGAAGAATTTGTAATATTTTGAGATGGATGAATTTGTACCATGATGACAAGTAAATACTAAATCATAAATGGTGACTATAGACCCTATGGTTGCTGAGGAGAAGACACTTGAACATGTTCATTGTGACGACGTCGGACGGGTGGTAACCATATATGTAGTTTCTTCAACACTTGCTAAAGTTTTTCAGGATTTACGCATCTATAAACTACATAAGGGGGTGCTATATTGTGATATCCGCTTTAAATATCGAAAAAAGGTTATTAACGGAAATAAACTGATGATCGAAAATGGATTTTGAACATTGTGCATAATTTCCACTTGTTTTCCATAGAAACTACCGCCAATCTGTAGGAGTAAACAGGTCAAGTGGTTGGGAAATATTTCTCCATAATTTAAATATGTAATTAATTGATGGTTGTTTGGATCAGGCAGTCAGTGATTAAGCTCGGCTGAATCTTGGGAAGAAGTCACCTATTCCTAACTTCTTCTCACTATTCATACAGTTAGAAATTCGAAAAGAGAACAGAGAAGTATAACTTCAAATACTGTGTTCAAGAATGTATGTTTAAATGTTAAACCAAATTGACCTGCATAGCCTACAGTAAATAAATATGTTATTGCTCTCTATCGTGACATGTATTTCACTAATATTCCAACATATTCAAGACACTGTATTGAGTGTTTTCCATAAATCACAATAAATGGTACCATGATCATCCTATTATTTTGATATGTCTCATCACAGACAACCACTATGACACATTTGACTGTTCACATACGGAACGATACAGTACAACCGAACATCTGTGACCATCTGCAGCAAATATGTATTCCTGTAATACACAATATACATTGTAAATTCTTGTTATTGTATATACAGGCCCAACAGCTGTAGATTGCTGTAATTGACATTGGCTTGCTGGTATTAGTGTCAAAATCACTGGAATTCAAAAATAAATGCAGAAACAAAAATATAAGTTTTGGTATTATAATTTTTAGTGGCTTTACTGCGAGTACATGTGTGCACTATAATAACGTGGGTTCTTGGAAACATGATACTACTTCCGGTAGTGAAAATAGTTTGTGTTTACTTTTTGCGGAGATAATTTTCAGTTATTTGGAAGCTTTTCCAGTCATTTTAGGAAATGGTATTTACATGAGACGTTGTTGAGGTGTTTTATGAACTATATATCGAACGTTGTGGCATTTTGTGCCGAGAAAGGTGATTTTGACTAATTTATAACCTGATGTTATTACCTGTGTTACTATTTATAGTATCAGTATTGACACTTGTATTATTGGATTTATTGATCAGTAACCGTTATTGTGTAACACCTCCTACGGCGGTCATTTCGTCACGCTTGACTGAACCGCTCGCTGATTTACCCTGCACGGTAGTACGAGTATGTCGAATGTTGATGATAGCAATGATGCTGCAGAATATGTAGATGCGATAATGTCTTCGCAATAGGTTACACGAGTGACTACACCTGTTCAAAGTGGGCGTAAGCGTAATGCTTCAGAACCTTGCAATTCGGACACCAGTACGGACTCAACAGTGAAGAAGGCACGATTAACAGCTAAGGCTAAGCGTAATATTTACACGTCGGTGTCTACTGAGGACCCAGATAAGCATACAGACTCAGTTCCCCCAGTGGAAAAGTTAATAGCCAACCTCGCAGCTGATATCCATATGTAGTTTAGTGCTATGAACGAGAGGATGGACAAGTTAGAGTCTAGTTTGGAGCAGCGGATCTCAACTAAAATAGCTCAACTATTAGACAAACGGGTCAGCACCGAGCTCAACCGAATACGAAAGGACATAGATGAAAAGTTCGATTCCTTTAAAGAAGAACTTAAATCTGACATCTCCGCTGACCTGCATGATATCAACGATAAGATGAGGACTTTGTCGAATAGTTCATCGGTCAATTCAAATTCAGGGCCGGATGTGAGCCTCAATGTTGTGATTAGAGGACTACCCGAGTCAACCGGTGAAAATACCAATAATAAAGTGAACTTACTATTCCGTGAAGGATTAAAGGTTTCTGATGTTACGTGTGCTAGTGTTGAAAGAAAGAAATCAGCACACTCATCAAAGCCAGGTATCGTAATTGCCAGGTTCAAATCACATGATGACAAACGCAAAGTGATGGTTAAAAAGTCAAACCTTGGTAACAATCGCCAGTATAGAGATGTTTTTATTCACCATGACCAGTCTCATGCTGACAGACTTATAACCAGTAATTTTCGCACAATCTTGAGTGCCATGAAACAGAGCAATCTTACAGTGAAGGGTTCTCGTGTTGTGCGCGTTGGTAGGGACCAGCATAGTGACATGTCTCATTCACATGACAATGACAATCGAAGACCACCTAATCATGTACGAGACGATCACTCAGGTAGTGATCGTGGTGGTAACCGAGGTGGATGGGAACGAGCTGACAGTCGTGGCCGACACCACAACAGAAGGAATGGTGGAGAACGACGTGGGGGCTTCAGGAACAATCGTTATTAATACAATGCCGGGTTTTGGAATGTCCGAGGTTTTAATATGAATCCAGATTCTGACAATTTTAATTTAAGATCTTCTTGTATTTTAGAGTGTAATTTTGACATTTTAGCTCTTGCAGAAACTCATTTGATAGATGATAATGTTTTAACTGTTGATGGTTACCGCTGGTTCGGACATAATCGGAAGCATATTCATAAAAATGCCAGGACAGGTTCGGGTGGAGTAGGATTTTTGATTAGGAATATAATATGTGATAATTTTGATATCACTATTTTGAGTGATACACACGAAGGTATTTTATGGCTCAAGTTGGTCCATAAATATGAGAAATTCACCTTAATGCCATGCGTCTGTTACCTGCCGCCTGAAAACTCATCACGTTATTTTGATGTGAACACCTTTTAGGATTGTCTTTTGACTGATATTTATACATTTCAAAATGATGGTATGATTTATGTTTGTGGTGACTTCAATAGCCGATGCGGAGACCTGAATGACTTTATTGCCGGTGTAGATGATATACAGCCGCGTAATGTCATAGATTTCACCAAAAATTGTTACGGTGAACTTTTTATAGATTTTTTGGTAAACACAAACATGTGTATGCTAAATGGTAGAAGTGGTTCTGTAGATAAATTTACTTCTGTTTCTGTGAAAGGGTCATCCGTAGTTGATTACTGTATTACTACACATGATAATATGTGTAATCTGACTGACTTTTCGGTTACGTTAACGTCACAACTAGTAAATACCTCTGGTTATCTACATTCGTTAACACCAACTAGTATGCCAGATCATTCAATGCTGTCATGGAATATTGTTAGTAACGCATTTACAGAGGAATATGATGTACATGAGCATCATTCTTACGATAAGTTTGACTTTGGAAATGTTAATAATTCTTTCATGAGTAGTTCTGAAATCTTAGTACAAGTAAATAAGGTCATTGATACGTTGGAACAGGGATTTCGTACTCAGAATGATATTAATCTTGTATATAGTGAATGGTGTACAATTTTGAAACAGAACATGTATAATGACATTCCTTATAAAACTATTGTAAGTAGCAGTAAAAATAAAAAACATAGACCTGGTAAACCTTGGTGGAGTGGTTATCTAACAAATGTATGGTCTAATTTATGTATTGTAGAACGTAAATGGCTGAATTGTTGTAATAGAAATGACAAAGTTAGATTTAAAGCAGAATATGTACAAGCCCGTAAGCTATTTGACCAGGAAGTTCAAAAAGCCAAACGATTTTATTGGTTTATTATGCAAAATGAACTTTTAACAGATTGTAATGTTGACCAATCTAAGTTTTGGCAGTCAATTGGAAAGATTGGAGTTGGTCACTGTAAAAATAAATTAATACCTATGCAAATAATTCTGGATGATGGTTCTACTTCCTCATGTATTGATGACGTTTTACATAAATGGAAACGCGATTTCAGTTCTCTGTTTAATAGACATGATAGAGTAAATGTAAATGATTCGCTGCCAACTCAGCCTGATCTTAATAATGATGACATACCATTTAATGAGTCTATTTCTCTATTAGAAGTCAAGAAAGCTGTAGATAACGCAAAGCGTGGTAAAGCTTGCGGAATAGATGAAATTCCAGCTGAAGTATTAAAGAACGATACTACTGTTATATTTTTGCACGCCTTATATAATATTTGTTTTGAAAATAGCATTGTTCCTACTATATGGAGTCAGTGTATTATTAACCCAATACCAAAATCTACAACAGCTGATCCTAGAGACCCTATGTCATATAGAGGAATTGCTTTAGCATGTACAATGTATAAGATATACTGTAATATTTTGAATAATAGACTCAGTTCGTGGGTAGAAGATAATGGCATTGTAGCAGATGAGCAGAATGGCTTCCGGAAAAAACGTAGTACTTCGGATCAAATTTCTTCTTTGGTAAATATAATTGAAACACGAAAGAAGCTCAGAAAATCTCAGAAAATGTGTTAGAATCAATTATTGTAAAACTGAATGGTTTGATGTTCATTGTGGACTGAGACAGGGCTGTGTGTTATCACCGTTATTGTTTAACCTCTACGTTAATGATTTAGCAATTTACTTAAAATCACTTAATGTTGGTATTAAAATAGATGATGAGATTGTCTGTATACTTCTATATGCTGATGACATCGTTTTACTAGCTGAAAACGCACAAGATCTACAAGTATTGTTAAACTCACTATACGATTGGTGTTGTCTTAATGATATGTCAATTAATATTGGTAAAAGTAACATTATACATTTTCGTCCAGAACGTGAAAATAGATCTGATTATTTATTTAAGTGTGGACATGACCAGTTGGCAACTGTTGATAGATATACTTACCTCGGGGTTGTGCTGCATGAGCACCTAGATCTAAATGTTACAGCTAAAATGGTTGCTCAAAGTGCAAGTCGTGCATTAGGTTTACTGATTGCTAAATGCAAAATGATAGGTGGAGTACCTTATAACGAATTTACCAAATTATACGATTCAATCGTTTGGCCTGTAATTGCTTATGGTGCTTCAGTCTGGGGTTTTAAAACATTTACATGTATAAATGCAGTCCAAAACCGAGCTATGAGATTTTTGCTGGGTGTTGGAAAATACACGCCTAATGCTGCGGTCTCAGGAGAAATGGGTTGGATTCCACCTACTGTCCGTCAATGGAAGTCTATTGCATTATTTTGGACACGGTTAGCTAATACGAACAATTCTAGACTGAATAAACGTATTGCACTCTGGGCAAACATTAAATCTGCTAATTGCAAAAACTGGTTTTATTTCGTCAAGAAGCATTTTGCAGATCATAATTTGGTTGAATTTTGTAATTTGTCTGTACCCATATCTAAACACACATTTGTAGATCGTGTAGACAAATCTGATATGGTAAAATATGTAGCAGAGTGGTCTTCCTCTATAACTAGCGTTTCTGGTACATCCGGAAGAGGTCGCAATAAATTAAGAACATATTGTACATTTAAAACTGATTTTCGAACTGAGGAATATTGTAACCTAATTTTACCTACAAGACATAGGTCTGCATATAGTAAATTTAGGTGTGGAGTTGCCCCAATTCGCATAGAAACTGGAAGGTATGAAAATCTACATTTAGAAGATCGCAAATGTCCGTTTTGTAGTGTTTTGGAAGATGAACGCCATGTACTATTAGAATGTACCATATACACTGACCTTAGAACTGTTCTTTTTGAAAAGGCAGTGTTGTATGAACGCATCTTCCTTAATTTAAGCAAAACTGATCAACTTATTTTTCTGTTTACTGATCCATATCTAATTAGAATTTGTGCCAAGACCTGTTTTAATATACTTCAACGACGCTACTTTTACCTTTGTAAATAATATATGATTTATTTTTATTTTTTAAATATATGTGTTGATACCTTTTATTTATCACAAGAAACAGCTGCTAATTAGTTCATTCTCGATCTGATCGAGGCTGATAATTGATCTTTTAAAATATTTCTTAATATGCACATTAGTGCCCTCTTTTCCATTTCAGTGTATTTTAATTCATATTCAACAAGAGAATTAGCAACTGTTTCTTGGTTTTATGTTGTAAATACCTTGGTGAATTGTACTGTAATTATGTGATAGTCGTACTGTGATATATAGTCTCTTATAATTCTTTGAAGAATGGCCATGTACTGTTGTTAATGTGTAAGCTTTTATGTATATATTTTATGTAATGTACATGGATGAGACATAAATAAAGATTAAATCCTGATCTGATCGGACAAATCTATACTGTGGACCAATCTCCGAGTTTGTTGAATACTAGACTTCATGTGTATTTCCAGGATTATATTTTCTACATGTTCCTGGTACTTGCAAAAATAATCCACCATATTGGAAATCTTAAAATCATCAACAATTATGGGAATTATAATAGAAATAGTAAATGAATTTAAAATGGTAGACATATTGAATGGCAATTGGCAGTTTGGTGGAATCAAGTACAAGTTTTGAGAAGCGATTAAGAAAAAACGGCAGACAAGACAGGCAAAGAACATGGTATCAATTGTGAGAACAAGTTGTCAATAAATCACAAAGTTGTGATAAACTTCAGCCAAACATGTAGACGACCATTTCGTAATTGCTACAATCAACATGACCTATCCCACATCATGGCCTAGTGTGGGGCCGTTACCTTTCAGGATGATCATTACCTTGTGAACGTTACCACATCACTGATCAGTCAATTGTAACCCCCCAACTCTCCTCCCCATCATATACAATTGTAAATGCTACGACATGTTCTAAAATGATAAAACATTGTCAAATCTCAAGATGAATATCAAGCATTTTTGATTGGCTGATTCTGGGTATCAACCTAACACTATGGTAGCGCTTATCGATTAGCGCAGTGGTTAGCGCGCTCGCTTCTCACCAATGCGACCCGGGTTCGATCCTCTGACAGGGAAGTATGTGAGATGGTACGATGGTCGCCAGCTCGGACAGGTGGGTTTTCTCCAAGTACTCCGGTTTCCTCCCACATGAATGACCACACACACGCTTTCATCCGAGCCAACGAGAGTGATTAATATAAGTTGTTAAAACTTGCTTCACAATCGTTGTAAAAAAAAAAGTATAAAAAAAACAAACAAAAACACTATGGTACAGAATTTGAAAATAATCCTGGACATACTATTTTTATGTTTGAATCTACATAATTTTATTTTATGCAGCAGTGCTTTTTCGAAAGTGATGACAACGGCAGGAACTTCAGGTTTATTGTTTGTCGCTCCATTTGTGAATTCGAATTATCTTTGCCAACTTTTGTGATTTAAAAAATCTCAGACATTGGCACAATTCAATTATGGCAGGCTTGTATATATACAAGGACTGAAACTAAATGTCATGTCGATCCGTTGCATATTAATGACACTTTCTTCATATTATCATCAACATATGTAATCTGAGTTTCACTACAAACTGTTTTGGCACCCTAGAAACCATAGGCACCGATTACAGGCCATGATATTGTGCTATTAATAGTTTGACACTGGTCAGACAAATGATTAAAATGCATACAAAATCTGATGTGTCTGACATGAGGAGTATTTCTCACTAGGGTTTCAACGGTTATACCTGTAAACGGAGCCGTGTCGTGTAATGGTAATACAAGTGTACTAATTGAGTAACCGTGTACACTATCTTAATTGATGATGTTGTATAATGAAGCTTAGTGACGTAATAAAATCATAGCATCGACCGTTTCACTGATTTTTGTGAGACCTAGTACATGTAAATAATCATGGAGAATAAACAGAGTGTAAACGACGTCATGCCGTGTACAGATGGATCGTGTACACGTTTACAAAAATCTGTACATGTGGCAGCCCTATTTCTCACACATACATGTATCAACATTACCCGACATGCCTGAAACATGCTCTGTACATCATCTCGAGCAACATACATGTCAAGTGATTATAGGATTCCTCCAGTGGTTCAAGATATTTGAGAGGACACACATTTGTGATGGGTAGACGGAGACCATTCCGCTATGCGTGTTAAATATACAGAGATGCTACTAACAAAGGGTAGTATTAAATAATGAAAATAAAATTACAGAGAATGTAGAGTAGAAATGGAATTCGCAGTTACAATTGTGCCATTAGGCAAGGCACTTAAATTTCACATAATTATTGTCTTATCTGCCTTGTGGCGATGGATTAACCCTTTCCTTCATAGAGATTTAGGTTAGTATACTATTATATCTCCATACAAACGACAGCCAATTAGCTATAGTGCGGTGTATAAGTAGTCACCATATCTATCCCAACTCCATAGATATTACTGGTAAAACATGAGATTCTGGCCTGCATTATGAACATTGGTTTGGCTACTACATTGTCAATGTATGTCGTATTGGTAATGGCATCAAGAGGTGCTTCTATGAGGGAAAGGGTTAATATAAGTTGTAGGAACTTGTTTCGCAATCAAGTTAAATTGCTAAATTTGTATAAACTAAAAGTGGATTGTTTTGGCATATACTAACACCATGATGAAATCCAAGGAATGCCATTGAGCTTGAATCTGTAACTTAACATCCTAGGTTGGAATGTCCTAAAAATAATAAAACATGTACACCAGTGAGTTGTTATAACAGGAGCAGGGTAATACATATGTCCACGAAAACCACGCCCAGTTGAAAGTGCTGTCACCCTTTTTGAATATTTACTCATTGAAAAACAAATTAATATTAGTTTGTCTTGCTGAGAAATTGAGTGAGTTGAGCAAAGAAAACACAGATAAAACAACTTAAGATGTATATACTTTTTGGGAGTATTCAGGGATAGTAACACTGGGATATGAAGTGTTTGGAGGTACTAGTATATAAATGGTAGTTCAGGGATTCTATTCAGTAGGACGTCAGATTTCGCACTGATCAATAAAATGGTTCTATATGCAATAATTGTAAACAAATCTGTTCCAATTATAGCGCCTATCCAGAGTCTTTATATATATAATAAGTGTTCTTCAAATAAAACACAATTTTTAAAAATGTATATATGTATGTTATATAATAATTTCACTAAACGTTTGCCGCATCCAGCCAGATTTCACTCAAAAGACGCGGGTTTGTTCATCAAATAATATAATTTTCGACGAGGTGCTTCAGTAGTGTAGATTATTGAGCTACTTATACATGTAGTCTTTACTTTAGCCAGCGTGCAGAGTTAAATGTAGATATAATTATTACTAGTCTACACAGTTATTTACCCTTTTTTGATAATGATGGGTTTTCAGTCATCACATCTATACAGTCTGGTGGACAGTTCCGGCTTGACAGGTTCCCAGCCGCTCCCTCGTCTAAGTCAACACAACCAAGGTGGAACCCATCCATTACAAATTGTACTGCATCATCATCTTTGTATCATAATTTTGTTAGCGACAGAGGCAATGTAACATGTTGTCTGGAACCGAGTCTACCACGCTGTGTTTCCACTTCCTCGACATTGTGATGTCAACCTAGTAGAATAAAAGGTGTGTTTTGCATATAAACCGACATTTATGAAATGCTAAACTGTCTAATCTTATCAGTGATTATTATGACATTGCAATTACTTTAGTTGGTGTCAGTTCTTCAGACTGCCCAGTTAATTGATTAATCCAGTTGGAAGTGTGGATGGCTTGCAATACGACAGCCATGTGCTCAAGCCCCCAGTACACAGGTTTTCAGGGAGTTAAACATGTTTGCTACACTCCTTGTCGTTCGTCAAAGGCATATAGTATGTGGATTTGCTAAATAAACATTGGTGTTGTTGTTGTATAATTAGAAGTCATGGCAGATATAGCGTGTGACTGACATTTTCTGCTTAAAACCATAGGAAAGAAACGTTTGCCTTGCCAGGGGTATTTACAATGTAGCGGCATCGGTTATCTTTACGTGTTGTGGATGGTGTAAAGGACAATGAGTAGCTTTATTTTGCGAGTAATTCTCAGCACCTCATACTTGTCAGTACATTTACAAAGAACAGGAGGGAGAATTGTAGCGATTCGGCACAGTCTATTCATCAGACTACACATGCCACTTAGGAGCGCCAACTTGCAAGCGGGTGGTCGTGGGTTCAATCCCTGCACCATTTTACTTTTTTGTATGTATGTATGTTCCATTAATATCAAACCCCTTGCACGGACCTAGCTATGTTTTCATGGGCAGGGTTAGCCGACCAATACTAAGCAATGTGTGTTCGGTGCCTTGCAACAATGACACTACATATGTGACCTGACCGATCATACAACCCGGGGCAGTTCCATACCAAATCCGATGCTCTACCAATGGACCAAGGACGCTAGTCCTATATATGTAACTGATATATAATTATACAATATATATATAAGACCTATAAATAAAATATTTTTCTTCTGTTAGTTCGAGGTCTTATTATAAATAAACAAATATAACAAAAGTATATGGAACTATTTAAAAATAATTTAATATTAGTGGTTTCGTCTGTGAGGTCGGTCGATTCTATTACACATATGGGGGAGATGGGTTTTTAGCTGCATTTACAGACACTGCTATTATACATAAATAGAGTTATATCATTGCAGCAACATATTAATACTAGAGGAACGACTTAGTAAGTTAATAATATGACAATAAATGACATAAATAGAACATGTTTGACATATAAACAACATTGTTATACTTTATTACATCCCAAATTGCTGGGTAAATCCATTTTTACCCCAATTCCAATTATACAACAAAAATAATAGTTATACAGAATTGTTATTCATATGAAAAGTGTAACATCATTCCAAGCATGTTTTAAAATGACACCTCGTCACTATCAAAAAGTTTCTTAGTTTTATGGTTTTGAACCCCAAGCGTCTGTGTCTGGAGGCACACATTTCCGTTATTTGAAATACATTTCCATTTCAATTTCCCGGTATATTAACTGTTCACAGTAAAATTGTTGGTTAAGCATATTTATTTATTTATCAGGATACATGTAATATACATTGAGCAATATACAGAAACATACATTTATATCGTGATATGTGGATTGAAATGAAAGCTAAAAGCTTAAGGTAATTCTTTCCACTGCGTACTTTAGATGTTGATACCAGGTATATATGGCAAGTTTAATATACAAATGTATACCGTACGCACCATATATATACAAATATACATTTGTATATATATGGTGCGTACGTTTTACCGTTAGTATACCTCATTCTACACATTTAAATACTTTGTTAAATCAGGTTCGAATCCAACTTGGGATATATAATTATTTCATGTGAGGAAGCTATCCAGCTTATTTGTGGAAGGTCGGTGGTTCTACCCAGGTGCCCGTCCGTAGCTGATATACTGGAAGGATGGACACCCGGTGTCTTCCTCCACCAATAATGGCTGGAGAGTCGCCATATGACATAAACTGTTGATGCAGCATACCCTCCACACCCACCCACATACACACCACCACCACCACCACAACCACACCACCACCACCACCACCATAAAACAACAACAACACATGTCGATTCCAGATTGGACCTCTCTCTTTAGTACAATCATCTCCATAAAACATTCGAAATTAATTCAAGAGTCAAGTTTTTCTTAGCATAAACATATACATGTATGCGCATCGTCAAGTAAAGTCCATTGAATTCAAACTCTATTCGGGATATTACAAACAAATAACATTAGCATTGTAGCTATTTACCAACATTGAAGCACAATGAGCGACATTGCTGGCTTTTTTATTACCTCCATTGGCAGATAAAGTCCGATATATCCCGAAATGGTATTACCTCCCTTGGCAGATAAAGTCCGATATATCCCTAAATGTTATTACCTCCCTTGACAGATAAAGTCCGATATATCCCGAAATGTTATTACCTCCCTTGACAGATAAAGTCCGATATATCCCGAAATGATATTACCTCCCTTGACAGATAAAGTCCGATATATCCCTAAATGTTATTACCTCCCTTGACAGATAAAGTCCGATATATCCCGAAATGGTATTACCTCCCTTGGCAGATAAAGTCAGATATATCCCGAAATGTTATTACCTCCCTTGGCAGATAAAGTCCGATATATCCCGAAATGTTATTACCTCCCTTGACAGATAAAGTCCGATATATCCCGAAATGTTATTACCTCCCTTGACAGATAAAGTCCGATATATCCCGAAATGATATTACCTCCCTTGACAGATAAAGTCCGATATATCCCGAAATGATATTACCTCCCTTGGCAAATAAAGTCCGATATATCCCGAAATGTTATTACCTCCCTTGACAGATAAAGTCCGATATATCCCGAAATGGTATTACCTCCCTTGGCAGATAAAGTCAGATATATCCCGAAATGTTATTACCTCCCTTGGCAGATAATGTCCGATATATCCGGAAATGTATATCGATCCTTTAAGTTATAATCCTTTGTTTTTACTGTTGTTCCCTAGCCAAAAGGCTCGTTTAATAACAACATTCTAAAACTCGTTTCATGGCGAGCTTAATGGCAAAACTCGCTTCAAAAATATGGTATGGAATCACCACTCATGTAAGATCCTATATATGCATACGGTATTATTAAATACAGCAATATCAATTTGATATACATGAGATAACAATTATATACTTGTTATTCAGTGTTACACAGAGAACTTGATTATAAATGTTACAGAATTTTAAGAAGCAACCATTATGTTAGTTAACCCTTTCAACCCCACATACCTCTAACTAGGCTTACAAAAAGTGTAGATCCAGATGCGCCGGCTCGTGACGAGCCGTTTCATCAAGATCTGCACAGTGTGCCAGTAATATTACTATTGTTAGACAAAATTACCCATTTTGATAAATGAACTGGCCCAAATGTAATTTTCTTATTAATTTATTGGTCTAAAAATATCATGCACCAGTCCATGTCAGTGTTTTGGTATTGAATGGGTTAAGTAGCCTGGGTCATGATTCGATTGACAGACGGATATGTAGTCCAGTGGGTTCGATCCCCCGTCTGACCCTAATAAAATTAACAGTCTTTCATATGGGACGTTAAACCGAAGTCTCGTGTCGGTGCTTTACACCGTGCACATAAAAGAACCAGAGGATATTCTGAAATGGGTCTCTGTCTGTATCATTGCACTATCCTCCAAATCTCTTCAAAGTGTTTTACGTTTATTTATCCGCCAACCTCCTCCTTCAAACAAACACCATTTGGAACAAACGTTTCGTAATGCTGTGGAAGGAGCGTGTTGTTTTTCTGCTAAATACACGTTGTTGTTGTTGTTGTTGTTGTTGTTGTTGTTGTTGTTGTTACTTGTATATATAAGTAGTGTGCATTAGTATGTTTATACCCGGTCCATCTCCTCACGACGTGCACGTCGTGACCGGGGCACATCCCGCAGCAGCAGCGTAGGATTCTGGGATCTTCTGGTCGTCGATCTTGTGAAGGGGAGGCTCGCCAGCATGTGGATCCATGGCTACGGCACATCAGGACAGATCCACCAGCTCTTCTAGATAGTGGGGCTTTTCGACGCTATATCTTCGCCGGCTCGTTTCGACACTTTCTCTTCTTTTACTTCTCCGGCGGATAGACGAGACGGCGGACCTGAGGGAGCGGCAACAGTCGTGGATCCACGCTCCCCCGAGCTACACCGGAGTTTAGTAGACTCGTTTGCGACAATCGACGACCAGATGTTTAACTGTCAGATCCGTATTAATGCTGCTGCGGGGTGACCAACAGTGAGGAGTGTGGCCCTACAAAGGACCACGTACAGACCAGGCCTTGTCAACCTGGCCGGCACAGAAAGAAGTAACCACCTGATGACGTCTCCATAAGCCACACAGAATATAGAACCTTCAGAGTATACCGAACTAATCAACGTAGAAGAACAGGAATAATCATCACAGAACACGTATAATCATCATCGAATAACCACCACAGAAGAATCACCTTAGGATAAGAAGAATCACCTTAGACAAGAAGAATCACCTTAGGACATAACCATCTTAGAAAATACAGTCGCCCAAATGCATTTATGCGGTGGCGACTATAAACAAAATTACATCGTTCGTTCGTATGTTTATAGCAAATTGTGAATAATACAATTATATATTTAAACCGACCCATTCATGCCAACTTTATTGATCATCAAACTATTCCACCAAACTATAAAGCACGAAAAGGTATTAAGTTACATATTCAATATAGCATACATATGGTTACGGGTAATTGAATCTACTAAATGTAACATAATATATACTCAGATCAGGAAGTTGGAGAAAATAGTATCAAATAGTTTGTATTTGGACGGGATAAGAAGTTACGTTTGTGATTTTGGATATATAATAAAAAGGTGTGTTCAATTCAATTCACGATACGATAATTATAATACAATGCATGATCAAATATGACAAACTATAAATGTTTGCGGGTTCAAAACCATAAAAACTAAGAAACTTTGGGGCGGGGAGAGGTAAGATCACTATGATACACTATAGGCTTGACACTGCATAACAAATACTAGTATTATAGCTTGGTAGTGACGGGGTTTCATTCTTAAGCTTGCTTGGAATAGGGCATAGTGTATCACAGTGCTCTTAAAACAAAAAACAAAACTAAGTTTCTTAGTGTTGTGGCGTTGAACCCTCAAACATTTGTCCAGACTCTAAGCGTATGTGATTATACAGGGATTATGGGGAGTATTGGTTAACCTAACCTTAGGAACGGGGATTATTTGGGTTTTTGGTTAACCCCACCTTAGGAACGGGGATTATGGGGGCTATTGGTTAACCCCACCTTAGGAACGGAGATTATGGGGGTTATTGGTTAACCCCACCTTAGATACGGGGAGTAATGATGTGGGTTATTGGTTAACCCCACCGTAGGAATGGAGATTATGGGTGTTATTGGTTAACCCAACCTTAGGAACGGGGAGTATGTGGGTTATTGGTTAACCCCACATTAGAAACGGAGATTATGTGGAGTATTGATTAACCCCACCTTAGGAACGGGGATTATGGGGAGTTTTGGTTAACCCCACCTTAGGAACGGAGATTATGGGGAGTATTGGTTAAACCCACCTTAGGAACGGATATTATGGGAAGTATTTGTTAACCCCACCTTAGGAACGGAGATTATGTGGAGTATTGGTTAACCCCACCTTAGTAACGGGGAATATGGGGAGTATTGGTTAACCCAACCTTAGAAACGGAGCTTATGGGGAATATTGGTTAACCCCACCTTAGGAACGGAGATTATGGGGAGTATTGGTTAACCTCACCTTAGGAACGAGGATTATGTGCGTTATTGATTAACCTCACCTTAGTAGAACGGGTATCATGGGGAGTATTGGTTAACGTCACCTTAGTAACGGGGATTATGGGGAGTATTGATTATCCCCACCTTAGGAACGGGGATTATGGGGAGTATTGGTTAACCCCACCTTAGGAACGGGGATTATGGGGAGTATTGGTTAACCCCACCATAGGAACGGAGATTATGGGGAGTATTGGTTACCCCCACATTAGAAACGGAGATTATGTGGAGTATTGGTTAACCCCACCTTAGGAACGGGGATTATGGGGAGTTTTGGTTAACCCCACCTTAGGAACGGAGATTATGGGGAGTATTGGTTAACCCCACCTTAGGAACGGAGAATATGGGGAGTATTGGTTAACCCCACCTTAGGAACGGAGAATATGGGGAGTATTGGTTAACCCCACCTTAGGAACGGAGAATATGGGGAGTATTGGTTAACCCCACCTTAGGAACGGAGAATATGGGGAGTATTGGTTAACCCCATCTTAGGAACGGAGAATATGGGGAGTATTGGTTAACCCCACCTTAGAAACGGAGATTATGGGGAGTATTGGTTAACCCCACATTAGGAACGGAGATTATGTGGAGTATTGGTTAACCCCACCTTAGGAACGAGGAGAATGAGGAGTATTGGTTAACCCCAACTTAGGAACGGGGATAATCAGGAGTATTGGTTAACCCCACCTTAGGAACGGGGATTATGGGGAGAATTGGTTAACCCCACATTAGAAACGGGGATTATGGGGAGTATTGGTTAACACTACATAAGAATACGGATATTATGGGGAGTATTGGTTAAACCCACCTTAGGAACAGGATTATGGCGAGTATTGGTTAAGCCCACCATAGGAACGGGGATTATGTGGGTTATTGATTAACCTCACCTTAGGAACGGGTATCATGGGAAGTATTGGTTAACGTCACCTTAGGAACGGGGATTATGTGGAGTATTGGTTAACCCCAACTTAGGAACGGGGATTATGTGGAGTATTGGTTAACCCCACCTTAGGAACGGGGATTATGTGGATTATTGGTTAACCCCAACATAGGAACGGGTTTTATGTGGAGTATTGGTTAACCCCAACTTAGGAACGGGGATTATGTGGAGTATTGGTTAACCCCACCTTAGGAACGGGGAGTATGGGGAGCATTGGTTAACGTCACCTTAGGAACGGGTATTATGTGGAGTATTGGTTAACCCCAACATAGGAACGGGTATTATGTGGAGTATTGGTTAACCCCAACTTAGGAACGGGGAATATGTGGAGTATTGGTTAACCCCACCTTAGGAACGGGGATTATGTGGAGCATTGCTTAACCCCATCTTAGAAACGGGGATTATGGGGAGCATTGGTTAACTCCACCTTAGGAACGGGGATTATGGGGGTTATTGGTTAACCGCACCTTAGAAACGGGGATTATGGGGAGCATTGGTTAACCCCACCATAGGAACGGAGATTATCGGGAGTATTGGTTAACCCCACCTTAGGAACAGAGATTATGTGGAGTATTGGTTAATCCCAACTTAGGAACGGGGATAATGAGGAGTATTTATTAATCCCAACTTAGTAACGGGGATTATGTGGAGTATTGTTTACCCCCACCTTAGAAACGGGGATTATGGGGGTTATTGGTTAACCCCACCTTAGGAACGGGGATAATAAGGAGTATTGGTTAACCCCACCTTAGGAACGGGGATTATGGGGAGAATTGGTTAACCCCACCTTAGAAACGGGGATTATGGGGAGTATTGGTTAATCCCACCTTAGAAACGGAGATTATGGGGAGTATTGGTTAACCCCACCTTAGGAACGGGGATTATGGCGAGTATTGGTTAACCCCACCTTAGGAACGACGGGGATTAGGTGGATTATTGGTTAACCCCGTCTTAGGAACGGAGTTTATGGGGAGTATTGGTTAACCCCACCTTAGGAACGGGGATAATGAGGAGTATTGGTTAACCCCACTTTAGAAACGGGGATTATGGGGAGTATTGGTTGACCCCAACTTAAGAACGGGGATAATGAGGAGTATTAGTTAACCCCACTTTAGAAACGGGTATTATGTGGAATATTGGTTAACCCCAACTTAGGAACGGGGATAATAAGGAGTATTGGTTAACCCCACCTTAGGAACGTGGATTATGGGGAGAATTGGTTAACCCTACCTTAGAAACGGGGATTATGTTGAGCATTGGTTAACCCCACATTAGAAACGGGGATTATGGGGAGTATTGGTTAACCCCACATTAGGAACGGGTATTATCGGGGTTATTGGTTAAGCCCACTTTAGGAACGCGGATTATGTGGGTTAATGGTTAAGCCCACCTTAATAACGGGGATTATGGGGGTTATTGCTTAATCCCACCATAGGAACGGGGATTATGGGGGTCATTGGTTAAGCCCACCTTAGGAACGGGGATTATGGGGGTTATTGGTTAAGCCCACTTTAGGAACGCGGATTATGTGGGTTAATGGTTAAGCCCACCTTAGTAACGGGGATTATGGGGGTTATTGCTTAATCCCACCTAAGGAACGGAGATTATGGGGGATATTGGCTAAGCCCACCTTAGGAACATGGATTATGGGGGCTATTGGTTAACCCCAACTTAGGAATGGGGATTATGGGGGTTATTGGTTAACCGCACCTTATGAACGGGGATTATTGGTTAACCGCACCTTAGGAATGGGGATTATGGGGGTTATTGGTTAACCGCACCTTAGGAACGGGGATTATGGGGGTTATTGGTTAACCGCACCTTATGCACGGGGATTATTGGTTAACCCCACCTTAGGAACGGGTATTATGGGGGTTATTGGTTAACCCCACTTTAGGCACGGGGATTATGGGGAGTATTGGTTAATCCCACCTTAGACACGGAGATTATGGGACGTATTGGTTAACCCACCTTTGGAACGGAGATTATGGGGAGTATTGGTTAACCCCACCTTAGAAACGGAGATTATGGGAAGTATTGGTTAACCCCACCTTATGAACGGAGATTATGCGGAGTATTGGTTAACCCCACCTTAGGAACGGATATTATTGGGATTATTGGTTAACCCCACCTTAGAAACGGAGAGTATGGGGAGTATTGGTTAACCCCACCTTAGGAACAGAGATTATGTGGAGTATTGGTTAACGTAGGAACGGGGATAAGAAGGAGTATAGTTTAACCCCACCTTTGAAACGGGGATTATGGGGGTTATTGGTTAACCCACCTAAGAAACGGGGATTATGGGGAGTATTTGGTTAACCCCAATTTAGGAACGGGGATAATGAGGAGTATTGGTTAACCCCACATTAGGACGGATATTATGTGGATTATTGGTTAACCACAACTTAGGAACGGGGATTATCAGGAGTATTGGTTAACCCCACCTTAGGAACGGGGATTATGGGGAGAATTGGTTAACCCCACCTTATGAACGGGGATTATGGGGAGAATTGGTTAACCCCACCATAGGAACGGAGATTATGGGTGTATTGGTTAACCCCACCTTATGAACGGGGATTATGGGGAGAATTGGTTAACCACACCTTAGGAACGGAGATTATGTGGAGTATTGGTTAACACCAACTTAGGAACGGTGATAATGAGGAGTATTGGATAACCCACCTTAGTAACGGGGATTATGGGGACTATTGGTTACCCCACCTTAGGAACGGGGATTATGGGGGTCATTGGTTAAGCCCACCTTAGGAACGGGGATTATGGGGGTTATTGGTTAAGCCCACTTTAGGAACGCGGATTATGTGGGTTAATGGTTAAGCCCACCTTAGTAACGGGGATTATGGGGGTTATTGCTTAATCCCACCTAAGGAACGGAGATTATGGGGGATATTGGCTAAGCCCACCTTAGGAACATGGATTATGGGGGCTATTGGTTAACCCCAACTTAGGAATGGGGATTATGGGGGTTATTGGTTAACCGCACCTTATGAACGGGGATTATTGGTTAACCGCACCTTAGGAATGGGGATTATGGGGGTTATTGGTTAACCGCACCTTAGGAACGGGGATTATGGGGGTTATTGGTTAACCGCACCTTATGCACGGGGATTATTGGTTAACCCCACCTTAGGAACGGGTATTATGGGGGTTATTGGTTAACCCCACTTTAGGCACGGGGATTATGGGGAGTATTGGTTAATCCACCTTAGACACGGAGATTATGGGACGTATTGGTTAACCCACCTTTGGAACGGAGATTATGGGGAGTATTGGTTAACCCCACCTTAGAAACGGAGATTATGGGAAGTATTGGTTAACCCCACCTTATGAACGGAGATTATGCGGAGTATTGTTTAACCCCACCTTAGGAACGGATATTATTGGGATTATTGGTTAACCCCACCTTAGAAACGGAGATTATGGGGAGTATTGGTTAACCCCACCTTAGGAACAGAGATTATGTGGAGTATTGGTTAACGTAGGAACGGGGATAAGAAGGAGTATAGTTTAACCCCACCTTTGAAACGGGGATTATGGGGGTTATTGGTTAACCCACCTAAGAAACGGGGATTATGGGGAGTATTTGGTTAACCCCAATTTAGGAACGGGGATAATGAGGAGTATTGGTTAACCCCACATTAGGACGGAGGTTATGTGGATTATTGGTTAACCACAACTTAGGAAAGGGGATTATCAGGAGTATTGGTTAACCCCACCTTAGGAACGGGGATTATGGGGAGAATTGGTTAACCCCACCTTATGAACGGGGATTATGGGGAGAATTGGTTAACCCCACCTTAGGAAAGGAGATTATGGGTGTATTGGTTAACCCCACCTTATGAACGGGGATTATGGGGAGAATTGGTTAACCACACCTTAGGAACGGAGATTATGTGGAGTATTGGTTAACACCAACTTAGGAACGGTGATAATGAGGAGTATTGGATAACCCACCTTAGTAACGGGGATTATGGGGACTATTGGTTACCCCACCTTAGGAACGGGGATTATGGGGGTTATTGGTTAAGCCCACCTTCGGAACGGGGATTATGGGGGAGAATTGGTTAACCCCACATTAGATACGGGGATTATAGAGAGTCTTGTTTAACCCCACCTTAGAAACGGGGATTATGGGGTATATTGGTTAACCCCACCTTAGAAACGGAAATTATGCGGAGTATTGGTTACTCCACCTTAGAAACAACGGGGATTATGGGGGTTATTGGTTAACCCCACCTAAGAAACGTGGATTATGGGGAGTATTTGGTTAACCCCAACTTAGGAAAGGGGATAATGAGGAGTATTGGTTAACCCCACATTAGGACGGAGATTATGTGGATTATTGGTTAAGCCCACCTTCGGAACGGGGATTATGGGGGAGAATTGGTTAACCCCACATTAGATACGGGGATTATAGAGAGTCTTGTTTAACCCCAACTTAGGAACGGGGATTATGGGGAGAATTGGTTAACCCCACCTTAGAAACGGGGATTATGGGGAGTATTGGTTAATCCCACCTTAGACACGGAGGTTATGGGGAGTATTGGTTAACCCCACCTTAGGAACATGGATTATGGCGAGTATTGGTTAACCCCACCTTAGGAACGGAGATTATGGGGAGTATTGGTTAACCCCACCTTAGGAACGGGATTATGGGGAGTATTGGTTAACCCCACATTAGGAACGGAGATTATGTGGAGTATTGGTTAACCCCAAATTAGGAACGGGGAGAATGAGGAGTATTGATTAACCCCACCTTAGGACGGAGATTATGTGGGTTATTGGTTAACCCCAACATAGGAACGGGGATAATCAGGAGTATTGGTTATCCCCACCTTAGGAACGGGGATTATGGGGATAATTGGTTAACCCCACATTAGAAACGGGGATTATGGGGAGTATTGCTTAACCCTACCTTAGAATACGGATATTATGGGGAGTATTGGTTAACCCCACCTTATGAACAGGATTATGGCGAGTATTGGTTAACCCCACCTTAGAAACAGGGATTATGAGGAGTATTGGTTGACCCCAACTTAAGAACGGGGATAATGAGGAGTATTAGTTAACCCCACCTTAGAAACGGGTATTATGTGGAATATTGGTTAACCCCACCTTAGGAACGTGGATTATGGGGAGAATTGGTTAACCCTACCTTAGAAACGGGGATTATGTTGAGCATTGGTTAACCCCACATTAGAAACGGGGATTATGGGGAGTATTGGTTAACCCCACATTAGGAACGGGTATTATCGGGGTTATTGGTTAAGCCCACTTTAGGAACGGGGAATATGTGGGTTAATGGTTAAGCCCACCTTAGTAACGGGGATTATAGGGGTTATTGCTTAACCCCACCATATGAACGGGGATTATGGGGGTTATTGGTTAAGCCCACCTTAGGAACGGGGATTATGGGGGTTATTGGTTAAGTCCACCTAAGGAACGGAGATTATGGGGGATATTGGCTAAGCCCACCTTAGGAACATGGATTATGGGGGCTATTGGTTAACCCCAACTTAGGAACGGGGATTATGGGGGTTATTGGTTAACCGCACCTTATGAACGGGGATTATTGGTTAACCGCACCTTAGGAACGGGATTATGGGGGTTATTGGTTAACCGCACCTTATGCACGGGGATTATTGGTTAACCCCACCTTAGGAACGGGTATTATGGGGGTTATTGGTTAACCCCACTTTAGGCACGGGGATTATGGGGAGTATTGGTTAACCCCACCTTAGACACGGAGATTATGGGACGTATTGGTTAACCCACCTTTGGAACGGAGATTATGGGGAGTATTGGTTAACCCCACCTTAGAAACGGAGATTATGGGAAGTATTGGTTAACCCCACCTTATGAACGGATATTATGCGGAGTATTGGTTAACCCCACCTTAGGAACGGATATTATTAGGATTATTGGTTAACCCCACCTTAGAAACGGAGATTATGGGGAGTATTGGTTAACCCCACCTTAGGAACAGAGATTATGTGGAATATTGGTTAACGTAGGAACGGGGATAAGAAGGAGTATTGTTTACCCCCACCTTTGAAACGGGGATTATGGGGGTTATTGGTTAACCAACCTAAGAAACGGGGATTATGGGGAGTATTTGGTTAACCCCAATTTAGGAACGGGGATAATGAGGAGTATTGGTTAACCCCACATTAGGACGGAGATTATGTGGATTATTGGTTAACCACCACTTAGGAACGGGGATTATGGGGAGAATTGGTTAACCCCACCTTAGAAACGGGGATTATGGGGAGTATTGGTTAACCCCACCTTAGGAACGGGGATTATGGCGAGCATTGGTTAACCCCACCTTAGGAACGACTGGGATTATGTGGAGTATTGGCTAACCCCGCCTTATGAACGTGGAGAATGAGGAGTATTGATTAACCCCACCTTAGGAACGGAGTTATGGGGAGTATTGGTTACCCCCACATTAGAAACGGAGATTATGTGGAGTATTGGTTAACCCCACCTTAGGAACGGGGATTATGGGGAGTTTGGGTTAAACCCACCTTAGGAACGGACATTATGGGGAGTATTGGTTAACCCCATCTTAGAAACGGAGATTGTGGGGAGTATTGGTTAACCCCACCTTAGGAACAGGATTATGGCGAGTATTGGTTAACCCCACCTTAGAAACGGGGATTATGGTGAGTATTGGTTAACCCCACCTTGGAAACGGGGATTATGGGGAGTATTGGTTGACCCCAATTTAGGAACGGAGATAACGAGGTGTATTAGTTAACACCACCTTATAAACGGGTATTATGTGGAGTATTGGTTAACCCCAACTTAGGAACGGGGATTATGGGGAGAATTGGTTAACCCAACCTTAGAAACGGGGATTATGGAGAGTATTGGTTAATCCCACCTTAGAAACGGAGTTTATGGGGAGTATTGGTTAACCCCAACTTAGGAACGGGGATAATACGGAGTATTGGTTAACCCCACCTTAGAATCGGGGATTATGTGGAGCATTGGTTAACCCCACCTTAGAAACGGGGATTAAGGGGAGCATTGTTTAACCCCACCTTATGAACGGGGATTATGTGGGTTATTGGTTAAGCCCACCTTAGATACGGGGATTATGGGGGTTATTGCTTAACCCCACCATAGGAACAGGGATTATGGGGGTTATTGGTTAAGCCCACCTTAGGAACGGAGGTTATGGGGAGTATTGGTTAACCCCTTCTTATGAACGGAGTTTATGGGGAATATTGGTTAACACCATCTTAGGAACGGAGATTATGGGGAGTATTGATTAACTCCACCTTAGAAACGGAGATTATGGGGAGTATTGGTTAAGCCCACCTTAGGAACGGAGATTATGGGGGCATTGGTTAACCCCACCTTAGAAAGGGAGATTACGGGGAGTGTTGGTTAACCCCACCTTAGGAACGGAGATTATGGGGAAAATTGGTTAACCCCACCTTAGGAACGGAGATTATGGGGAGTATTGGTTAATCCCAACTTATGAACGGAGATTATGGGGAGTCTTGGTTAACCCCACCTTAGGAACGTAGAATATGGGGGTTATTGGTTAACCGCACCTTAGAAACGGGGATTATGGGGAGTATTGGTTAACCCCACCTTAGAAACGGGGATTATGGGGAGTATTTTGTTAACCCCAACTTAGGAACGGGAAAATGAGGAGTATTGGTTAACCCCACCTTAGAAACGGAGCTTATGGGGAGTATTTGTTAACACCATCTTAGGAACGCAGATTATCTATGGGGTGTATTGGTTAACTCCACCTTAGAAACGGAGGTTATGGGGAGTATTGGTTAAGCCCACCTTAGTAACGGGGATTATGGGGGTATTGGTTAACCCCACCTTAGAAACGTGGATTATGGGGAGTATTGGTTAAGCCCACCTTAGTAACGGGGATTATGTGGAGTATTGTTTACCCCCACCTTAGAAACGGGGATTATGGGGGTTATTGGTTAACCCACCCTAAGAAACTGGGATTATGGGTAGTATTTGGTTAACCGCAACTTAGGAACGGGGATAATGAAGAGTATTGGTTAACCCCACATTAGGACGGAGATTATGTGGATTATTGATTAACCCCAACTTAGGAACGGGGATTATCAGGAGTATTGTTTAACCCCACCGTAGGAACGGGGATTATGGGGAGAATTGGTTAACCCAACCTTAGAAACGGGGATTATTGGGAGTATTGGTTAATCCCACCTTAGAAACGGAGATTATGGGGAGTATTGGTTAACCCCACCATAGGAACGGGGATTATGGGGAGAATTGGTTAACCCAACCTTAGAAACGGGGATTATGGGGAGTATTGGTTAATCCCACCTTAGAAACGGAGATTATGGGGAGTATTGGTTAACCCCACCTTAGGAAAGGTGATTATGGCGAGTATTGGTTAACACCACCTTAGGAACGACGGGGATTATGTGGAGTATTGGTTAACCCCGCCTTAGGAACGGAGATTAAGGCGAGTATTGATTAACCCCACCTTAGGAACGGAGATTATGGGGAGTATTGGTTAACCCCATCTTAGAAACGGAGATTATGGGGAGTATTGGTTAACCCCACCTTAGGAACGGGATTATGGGGAGTATTAGTTAACCCCACATTAGGAACGGAGATTATGTGGAGTATTGGTTAACCCCAACTTAGGAACGGGGAGAATGAGGAGTATTGATTAACCCCACCTTAGGACGGAGTTTATGTGGATTATTGGTTAACCCCAACTTAGGAACGGGGATAATCAGGAGTATTGGTTAACCCCACCTTAGGAACGGGGATTATGGGGAGAATTGGTTAACCCCACATTAGAAACGTGGATTATGGGGAGTATTGGTTAACCCTACCTTAGGATACGGATATTATGGGGAGTATTGGTTAACCCCACCTTAGGAACAGGATTATGGCGAGTATTGGTTAACCCCACCTTGGAAACGGGGATTATGGGGAGTATTGGTTGACACCAACTTAGGAACGGGCATAATGAGGAGTATTGGATAACCCAAACTTAGGAACGGGGATTATGTGGAGTATTGGTTAACCCCAAATTAGGAACGGGGATAATAAGGATTGTTGGTTAATCCCACCTTAGGAACGTGGATTATGGGGATAATTGGTTAAACCCACCTTAGAAACGGGGATTATGTGGGTTATTGTTTAAGCCCACCGTAGGAACGGGGATTATGGGGGTTATTGCTTAACCCCACCATAGGAACGGGGATTATGGGGGTTATTGGTTGAGCCCACCGTAGGAACGGGGATTATGGGGGTTATTGGTTAAGCCCACCTTAGGAACGGAGTTTATGGGGAGTATTGATTAACCCCACCTTAGAAACGGAGATTATGGGGAGTATTGGTTAACTCCACCTTAGAAACGGAGATTACGGGGATTATTGGTTAAGCCCACCTTAGGTACGGAGATTATGGGGGGCATTGGTTAACCCCACCTTAGAAACGGAGATTATGGGGAGTATTGGTTAACCCCACCTTAGGAACGGTGATTATGTGGAGTATTGGTTAACCCAAACTTAGGAACGGGGAGAATGAGGAGTATTGATTAACCCCACCTTAGGACGGAGATTATGTGGATTATTGGTTAACCCCAACTTAGGAACGGGGATAATCAGGAGTATTGGTTAACCCCACCTTAGAAACGTGGATTATGGGGAGTATTGGTTAACCCTACCTTAGAATACGGATATTATGGGGAGTATTGGTTAACCCCACCTTAGGAACAGGATTATGGCGAGTATTGGTTAACCCCACCTTGGAAACGGGGATTATGGGGAGTATTGGTTGACCCCAACTTAGGAACGGGGATAATGAGGAGTATTGGTTAACCCCAACTTAGAAACGGGTATTATGTGGAGTACTGGTTAACCCCAAATTAGGAACGGGGATTATGGGGAGAATTGGTTAACCCCACCTTAGAAACGGGGATTATGGGGAGCATTGGTTAACCCCACCTTAGGAACGGGGATTATGTGGGTTATTGGTTAAGCCCACCTTAGGAACGCGGATTATGGGGGTTATTGCTTAACCCCACCATAGGAACGGGGATTATGGGGGTTATTGGTTAACCCACCTTAGGAACGGACTTTATGGGGAGTATTGGTTAACCCCTCCTTAGGAACGGAGTTTATGGGGAGTATTGGTTAACCCCATCTTAGGAACGGAGTTTATGGGGAGTATTGGTTAACCCCTCCTTAGAAACGGAGATTATGGGGAGTATTGGTTAACCCCATCTTAGGAACGGAGATTATGGGGAGTCTTGGTTAACCCCACCTTAGGAACGGAGAATATGGGGGTTATTGGTTAACCGCACCTTAGAAACGGGGATTATGGGGAGTATTGGTTAACCCCACCTTAGAAACGGAGTTTATGGGGAGTATTGGTTAACCCCACCTTAGGAACGGAGATTATGGGGAGAATTGGTTAACCCCACCTTAGGAACGGAGTTTATGGGGAGTATTGGTTAATCCCAACTTAAGAACGGAGATTATGGGGAGTCTTGTTTAACCCCACCTTAGGAACGGAGAATATGGGGGTTATTGGTTAACCGCACCTTAGAAACGGGGATTATGGGGAGTATTGGTTAGCCCCACCCTACAAACGGGGATTATGGGGAGTATTTTGTTAACCCCAACTTAGGAACGGGGATAATGAGGAGTATTGGTTAACCCCACCTTAGGAACGGAGATTATTGGGAGTATTGATTAACCCCACCTTAGAAACGGAGCTTATGGGGAGTATTGATTAATCCCACCTTATGAAATGGGATTATGGGGGTTATTGGTTAAGCCCACCTTAGGAACGGAGATTATGGGGGATATTGGTTAAGCCCACCTTAGGAACATGGATTATGGGGGCTATTGGTTAACCCCAACTTAGGAACGGGGATTATGGGGGTTATTGGTTAACCGCACCTTATGAACGGGGATTATTGGTTAACCGCATCTTAGGAACGGGGATTATGGGGGTTATTGATTAACCGCACCTTATGAACGGGGATTATTGGTTAACCCCACCTTAGTAACGGGGATTATGGGGGTTATTGGTTAACTCACCTTTAGGAACGGGGATTATGGGGAGTATTGGTTAACCCCACCTTAGAAACGGAGATTATGGGAAGTATTGGTTAACCCCACCTTATGAATGGAGATTATGCGGAGTATTGGTTAACCGCACATTAGGAAAGGATATTATGGGGATTATTGGTTAACCCCACTTTAGAAACGGAGATTATGGGGAGTATTGGTTAACCCCACCTTAGGAACGACGGGGATTATGTGGAGTATTGGTTAACCCCGCCTTAGGAATGGAGATTATGGGGTGTTTTGGTTAACCCCACCTTAGGAAATGGGATTATGGGGGTTATTGGTTAAGCCCACCTTGGAAACGGGGATTATGGGGAGTATTGGTTGACCCCAACTTAGGAACGGGGATAATGAGGAGTATTGGTTAACCCCAACTTAGAAACGGGTATTATGTGGAGTACTGGTTAACCCCAAATTAGGAACGGGGATTATGGGGAGAATTGGTTAACCCCACCTTAGAAACGGGGATTATGGGGAGCATTGGTTAACCCCACCTTAGGAACGGGGATTATGTGGGTTATTGGTTAAGCCCACCTTAGGAACGCGGATTATGGGGGTTATTGCTTAACACCACCATAGGAACGGGGATTATGGGGGTTATTGGTTAACCCACCTTAGGAACGGACTTTATGGGGAGTATTGGTTAACCCCTCCTTAGGAACGGAGTTTATGGGGAGTATTGGTTAACCCCATCTTAGGAACGGAGTTTATGGGGAGTATTGGTTAACCCCTCCTTAGAAACGGAGATTATGGGGAGTATTGGTTAACCCCATCTTAGGAACGGAGATTATGGGGAGTCTTGGTTAACCCCACCTTAGGAACGGAGAATATGGGGGTTATTGGTTAACCGCACCTTAGAAACGGGGATTATGGGGAGTATTGGTTAACCCCACCTTAGAAACGGAGTTTATGGGGAGTATTGGTTAACCCCACCTTAGGAACGGAGATTATGGGGAGAATTGGTTAACCCCACCTTAGGAACGGAGTTTATGGGGAGTATTGGTTAATCCCAACTTAAGAACGGAGATTATGGGGAGTCTTGTTTAACCCCACCTTAGGAACGGAGAATATGGGGGTTATTGGTTAACCGCACCTTAGAAACGGGGATTATGGGGAGTATTGGTTAGCCCCACCCTACAAACGGGGATTATGGGGAGTATTTTGTTAACCCCAACTTAGGAACGGGGATAATGAGGAGTATTGGTTAACCCCACCTTAGGAACGGAGATTATTGGGAGTATTGATTAACCCCACCTTAGAAACGGAGCTTATGGGGAGTATTGATTAATCCCACCTTATGAAATGGGATTATGGGGGTTATTGGTTAAGCCCACCTTAGGAACGGAGATTATGGGGGATATTGGTTAAGCCCACCTTAGGAACATGGATTATGGGGGCTATTGGTTAACCCCAACTTAGGAACGGGGATTATGGGGGTTATTGGTTAACCGCACCTTATGAACGGGGATTATTGGTTAACCGCACCTTAGGAACGGGGATTATGGGGGTTATTGATTAACCGCACCTTATGAACGGGGATTATTGGTTAACCCCACCTTAGTAACGGGGATTATGGGGGTTATTGGTTAACTCACCTTTAGGAACGGGGATTATGGGGAGTATTGGTTAACTCCACCTTAGAAACGGAGATTATGGGAAGTATTGGTTAACCCCACCTTATGAATGGAGATTATGCGGAGTATTGGTTAACCGCACATTAGGAAAGGATATTATGGGGATTATTGGTTAACCCCACTTTAGAAACGGAGATTATGGGGAGTATTGGTTAACCCCACCTTAGGAACGACGGGGATTATGTGGAGTATTGGTTAACCCCGCCTTAGGAATGGAGATTATGGGGAGTTTTGGTTAACCCCACCTTAGGAAATGGGATTATGGGGGTTATTGGTTAAGCCCACCTTAGGAACGGAGATTATGGGGGATATTGGTTAAGCCCACCTTAGGAACATGGATTATGGGGGCTATTGGTTAACTCCAACTTAGGAACGGGGATTATGGGGGTTATTGGTTAACCGCACCTTATGAACGGGGATTATTGGTTAACCGCACCTTAGGAACGGGGATTATGGGGGTTATTGATTAACCGCACCTTATGAACGGGGATTATTGGTTAACCCCACCTTAGGAACGGGGATTATGGGGGTTATTGGTTAACTCACCTTTAGGAACGGGGATTATGGGGAGTATTGGTTAACCCCACCTTATGAATGGAGATTATGCGGAGTATTGGTTAACCGCACATTAGGAAAGGATATTATGGGGATTATTGGTTAATCCCACCTTAGAAACGGAGATTATGTGGAGTATTGGTTAATCCCAACGTAGGAACGGGGATAATGAGGAGTATTGTTTACCCCCACCTTTGAAACGGGGATTATGGTGGTTATTGGTTAACCCACCTAAGAAACGGGAATTATGGGGAGTATTTGGTTAATCCCAATTTAGGAACGGGGATAATGAGCAGTATTGGTTAACCCCACATTAGGACGGAGATTATGTGGATTATTGGTTAACCCCAACTTAGGAACGGGGATTATCAGGAGTATTGGTTAACCCCACCTTAGAAACGGGGATTATGGGGAGTATTGTTTAATCCCACCTTAGAAACGGAGATTTTGGGGAGTATTGGTTAACCCCACCTTAGGAACGGGGATTATGGCGAGCATTGGTTAACCCCACCTTAGGAACGACGGGGATTATGTGGAGTATTGGCTAACCCCGCCTTATGAACGGGGAGAATGAGGAGTATTGATTAACCCCACCTTAGGAACGGAGATTATGGGGAGTATTGGTTACCCCCACATTAGAAACGGAGATTATGTGGAGTATTGGTTAACCCCACCTTAGGAACGGGGATTATGGGGAGTTTGGGTTAACCCCACCTTAGGAACGGAGATTATGGGGAGTATTGGTTAACCCCATCTTAGATACGGAGATTGTGGGGAGTATTGGTTAACCCCACCTTAGGAACGGGGATTATGGTGAGTTTGGGTTAACCCCACCTTAGGAATGGAGATTATGGTGAGTATTGGTTAACCCCACATTAGGAACGGGGATTATGGGGAGTTTGGGTTAACCCCACCTTAGGAACGGAGATTATGGGGAGTATTGGTTAACCCAACCTAGGAAACGGGGATTATGGGGAGTAATGGTTAACCCCACCTTGGAAACGGGGATTATGGGGAGTATTGGTTGACCCAACTTAGGAATGGGGATAATGAGGAGTATTGGTTAACCCCAATTTAGGAACGGGGATTATGTGGAGTATTGGTTAACCCCAACTTAGGAACGGGGATAATAAGGAGTATTGGTTAACCCCACCTTAGGAACGTGAATTATGGGGAGAATTGGTTAACCCCACCTTAGAAACGGGGATTATGGGGAGCATTGGTTAACCCCACCTTAGGAACGGGGATTATGTGGGTTATTGGTTAAGCCCACCTTAGGAACGGGGATTATGGGGGTTATTGCTTAACCCCACCATAGGAACGGGGATTATGGGGGTTATTGGTTATGCCCACCTTAGGAACGGGGATTATGGGGGTTATTGGTTAACCCCATCTTAGGAACGGAGTTTATGGGGAGTATTGGTTAACTCCACCTTAGAAACGGAGATTACGGCGAGTATTGGTTAAGCCCACCTTAGGGATGGAGATTATGGGGATAATTGGTTAACCCCACCTTAGGAACGGAGATTATGGGGAGTATTGGTTAATACCAACTTATGAACGGAGATTATGGGGAGTCTTGGTTAACCCCAACTTAGGAACGGAGAATATGGGAGTTATTGGTTAACCGCACCTTAGAAACGGGGATTATGGGGAGTATTGGTTAAACCCACCTTAGGAACGGAGATTATGGGGAGTATTGGTTAACCCCACCTTAATAACGGGGATTATGGGGAGTATTGGTTAACCCCACCTTAGGAACGGAGATTATGTGGAGTATTGGTTAACCCCAACTTAGGAACGGGGATAATGAGGAGTATTGGTTAACCCACCTTAGTAACAGGGATTATGGGGAATATTGGTTACCCCCACCTTAGGAACGGGGATTATGGGGGTTATTGGTTAAGCCCACCTTAAGAACGGCGATTATGGGGAGAATTTGTTAACCCACCTTAGAAATGGGGATTATGGGATGTATTGGTTATCCCCACCTTAGAAACGGAGGTTATGTGGAGTATTGGTTAACCCCAACTTAGTAACGGGGATAATGAGGAGTATTGGTTAACCCACCTTAGTAACGGGGATTATGGGGAGAATTGGTTAACCGCACCTTAGACACTGGGATTATGGGTAGTATTGGTTAACCCCACCTTAGAAACGGGGATTATGGGGAGTATTTGGTTAACCCCACTTTAGGAACGGGGATTATGTGGAGTATTGGTTAACCCCGTCTTAGGAACGGAGATTAAGGCGAGTATTGGTTAACCCCACCTTAGGAACGGAGATTATGGGGAGTATTGGTTACACCCACATTAGATACGGGGATTATGGGGAGTATTGGTTAAACCCACCTTGGAAACGGGGATTATGGGGAGTATTGGTTGACCCCAACTTAGAAACGGGGATTATGTGGAGTATTGGTTAACCCCAACTTAGGAACGGGGATAATAAGGAATATTGTTTAACCCCACCTTAGAAACGGGTATTAAGGGGAGCATTGGTTAACCCCACCGTAGGAACGGGGATAATGAGGAGTATTGGTTAACCCCAACTTAGGAACGGGGATTATGTGGAGTATTGGTTAACCCCAAATTAGGAACGGGGATAATAAGGAGTATTGGTTAACCACACCTTAGGAACGTGGATTATGGGGAGAATTGGTTAACCACACCGTAGGAACGGGGATTATGTGGGTTATTGGTTAAGCCCAACTTAGGAATGGGGATTATGGGGGTTATTGCTTAACCCCACCATAGGAACGGGGATTATGGGGGTTATTGGTTAAGCCCACCTTAGGAACGGAGTTTATGGGGAGTATTGGTTAACCCCACCTTAGGAACGGGGATTATGGGGAATATTGGTTAACCCCATCTTAGAAACGGAGAATATGGGGAGTATTGGTTAACCCCACATTAGGAACGGAGATTATGGGGAGAATTGGTTAACCGCACCTTAGGAACGGAGATTATGGGGAGTATTGGTTAATCCCAACTTATGAACGGAGATTATGGGGAGTTTTGGTTATCCCCACCTTAGGAACGGAGATTATGGGGAGTATTGGTTACCCCCACATTAGGAATGGAGATTATGGTGAGTATTGGTTAACCCCACATTAGGAACGGGGATTATGGGGAGTTTGGGTTAACCCCACCTTAGGAACGGAGATTGTGGGGAGTATTGGTTAACCCCATCTTAGGAACGGGGAGAATGAGGAGTATTGATTAACCCCACCTTAGGACGGAGATTATGTGGATTATTGGTTAACCCCAACTTAGGAATGGGGATAATCAGGAGTATTGGTTAACCCCACCTTAGGAACGGGGATTATGGGGAGTATTGGTTAACCCAACCTAGGAAACGGGGATTATGGGGAGTATTGGTTAACCCCACCTTGGAAACGGGGATTATGGGGAGTATTGGTTGACCCAACTTAGGAATGGGGATAATGAGGAGTATTGGTTAACCCCAATTTAGGAACGGGGATTATGTGGAGTATTGGTTAACCCCAACTTAGGAACGGGGATAATAAGGAGTATTGGTTAACCCCACCTTAGGAACGTGAATTATGGGGAGAATTGGTTAACCCCACCTTAGAAACGGGGATTATGGGGAGCATTGGTTAACCCCACCTTAGGAACGGGGATTATGTGGGTTATTGGTTAAGCCCACCTTAGGAACGGGGATTATGGGGGTTATTGCTTAACCCCACCATAGGAACGGGGATTATGGGGGTTATTGGTTAAGCCCACCTTAGGAACGGACTTTATGGGGAGTATTGGTTAACCCCAACTTAGAAACGGAGATTATGGGGAGTATTGGTTAACCCCATCTTAGGAACGGAGTTTATGGGGAGTATTGGTTAACTCCACCTTAGAAACGGAGATTACGGCGAGTATTGGTTAAGCCCACCTTAGGGATGGAGATTATGGGGATAATTGGTTAACCCCACCTTAGGAACGGAGATTATGGGGAGTATTGGTTAATCCCAACTTATGAACGGAGATTATGGGGAGTCTTGGTTAACCCCACCTTAGGAACGGAGAATATGGGGGTTATTGGTTAACCGCACCTTAGAAACGGGGATTATGGGGAGTATTGGTTAAACCCACCTTAGGAACGGAGATTATGTGGAGTATTGGTTAACCCCATCTTAGGAAAGCAGATTAATTATGGGGAGTATTGGTTAACTCCACCTTAGAAACGGAGATTATGGGGAGTATTGGTTAAGCCCACCTTAGGAACGGAGATTATGGGCGTATTGGTTAACCCCACCTTAGTAACGGGGATTATGGGGAGTATTGGTTAACCCCACCTTAGGAACGGAGATTATGTGGAGTATTGGTTAACCCCAACTTAGGAACGGGGATAATGAGGAGTATTGGTTAACCCACCTTAGTAACAGGGATTATGGGGAATATTGGTTACCCCCACCGTAGGAACGGGGATTATGGGGGTTATTGCTTAACCCCACCATAGGAACGGGGATTATGGGGGTTATTGGTTAAGCCCACCTTAGGAACGGACTTTATGGGGAGTATTGGTTAACCCCAACTTAGAAACGGAGATTATGGGGAGTATTGGTTAACCCCATCTTAGGAACGGAGTTTATGGGGAGTATTGGTTAACTCCACCTTAGAAACGGAGATTACGGCGAGTATTGGTTAAGCCCACCTTAGGGATGGAGATTATGGGGATAATTGGTTAACCCCACCTTAGGAACGGAGATTATGGGGAGTATTGGTTAATCCCAACTTATGAACGGAGATTATGGGGAGTCTTGGTTAACCCCACCTTAGGAACGGAGAATATGGGGGTTATTGGTTAACCGCACCTTAGAAACGGGGATTATGGGGAGTATTGGTTAAACCCACCTTAGGAACGGAGATTATGTGGAGTATTGGTTAACCCCATCTTAGGAAAGCAGATTAATTATGGGGAGTATTGGTTAACTCCACCTTAGAAACGGAGATTATGGGGAGTATTGGTTAAGCCCACCTTAGGAACGGAGATTATTGGCGTATTGGTTAACCCCACCTTAGTAACGGGGATTATGGGGAGTATTGGTTAACCCCACCTTAGGAACGGAGATTATGTGGAGTATTGGTTAACCCCAACTTAGGAACGGGGATAATGAGGAGTATTGGTTAACCCACCTTAGTAACAGGGATTATGGGGAATATTGGTTACCCCCACCGTAGGAACGGGGATTATGGGGGTTATTGGTTAAGCCCACCTTAGGAACGGCGATTATGGGGAGAATTTGTTAACCCCACCTTTGTAAATGGGGATTATGGGGTGTATTGGTTATCCCCACCTTAGAAACGGAGGTTATGTGGAGTATTGGTTAACCCCAACTTAGTAACGGGGATAATGAGGAGTATTGGTTAACCCACCTTAGTAACGGGGATTATGGGGAGAATTGGTTAACCGCACCTTAGACACTGGGATTATGGGTAGTATTGGTTAACCCCACCTTAGAAACGGGGATTATGGGGAGTATTTGGTTAACCCCACCTTAGGAACGGGGATTATGGCCAGTATTGGTTAACCCTACCTTAGAAACGACGGGGATTATGTGGAGTATTGGTTAACCCCGTCTTAGGAACGGAGATTAAGGCGAGTATTGGTTAACCCCACCTTAGGAACGGAGATTATGGGGAGTATTGGTTACCCCCACATTAGATACGGGGATTATGGGGAGTATTGGTTAAACCCACCTTGGAAACGGGGATTATGGGGAGTATTGGTTGACCCCAACTTAGAAACGGGGATTATGTGGAGTATTGGTTAACCCCAACTTAGGAACGGGGATAATAAGGAATATTGGTTAACCCCACCTTAGAAACGGGTATTAAGGGGAGCATTGGTTAACCCCACCGTAGGAACGGGGATAATGAGGAGTATTGGTTAACCCCAACTTAGGAACGGGGTTTATGTGGAGTATTGGTTAACCCCAACTTAGGAACGGGGATAATAAGGAGTATTGGTTAACCACACCTTAGGAACGTGGATTATGGGGAGAATTGGTTAACCACACCGTAGGAACGGGGATTATGTGGGTTATTGGTTAGCCCAACTTAGGAATGGGGATTATGGGGGTTATTGCTTAACCCCACCATAGGAACGGGGATTATGGGGGTTATTGGTTAAGCCCACCTTAGGAACGGAGTTTATGGGGAGTATTGGTTAACCCCACCTTAGGAACGGGGATTATGGGGAATATTGGTTAACCCCATCTTAGAAACGGAGAATATGGGGAGTATTGGTTAACCCCACATTAGGAACGGAGATTATGGGGAGAATTGGTTAACCGCACCTTAGGAACGGAGATTATGGGGAGTATTGGTTAATCCCAACTTATGAACGGAGATTATGGGGAGTCTTGGTTAACCCCAACTTAGGAACGGAGAATATGGGGGTTATTGGTTAACCGCACCTTAGAAACGGGGATTATGGGGAGTATTGGTTAAACCCACCTTAGGAACGGAGATTATGGGGAGTATTGGTTAACCCCACCTTAATAACGGGGATTATGGGGAGTATTGGTTAACCCCACCTTAGGAACGGAGATTATGTGGAGTATTGGTTAACCCCAACTTAGGAACGGGGATAATGAGGAGTATTGGTTAACCCACCTTAGTAACAGGGATTATGGGGAATATTGGTTACCCCCACCTTAGGAACGGGGATTATGGGGGTTATTGGTTAAGCCCACCTTAGGAACGGCGATTATGGGGAGTATTGGTTACCCCCACATTAGGAATGGAGATTATGGTGAGTATTGGTTAACCCCACATTAGGAACGGGGATTATGGGGAGTTTGGGTTAACCCCACCTTAGGAACGGAGATTGTGGGGAGTATTGGTTAACACCATCTTAGGAACGGGGAGAATGAGGAGTATTGATTAACCCCACCTTAGGACGGAGATTATGTGGATTATTGGTTAACCCCAACTTAGGAATGGGGATAATCAGGAGTATTGGTTAACCCCACCTTAGGAACGGGGATTATGGGGAGTATTGGTTAACCCAACCTAGGAAACGGGGATTATGGGGAGTATTGGTTAACCCCACCTTGGAAACGGGGATTATGGGGAGTATTGGTTAACCCCATCTTAGGAACGGAGTTTATGGGGAGTATTGGTTAACTCCACCTTAGAAACGGAGATTACGGGGAGTATTGGTTAAGCCCACCTTAGGGATGGAGATTATGGGGATAATTGGTTAACCCCACCTTAGGAACGGAGATTATGGGGAGTATTGGTTAATCCCAACTTATGAACGGAGATTATGGGGAGTCTTGGTTAACCCCACCTTAGGAACGGGGAATATGGGGGTTATTGGTTAACCGCACCTTAGAAACGGGGATTATGGGGAGTATTGGTTAACCCCACCTTAGAAACGGGGATTAAGGGGAGAATAGTTTTTTAACCCCAAATTAGGAACGGGGATAATGAGGAGTATTGGTTAACCCCACCTTAGGAACGGAGATTATGGGGAGTATTGATTAACCCCACCTTAGAAACGGAGCTTATGGGGAGTATTTGTTATCCCCATCTTAGGAACGCAGATTATTTATGGGGAGTATTGGTTAACTCCACCTTAGAAACGGAGATTATGGGGAGTATTGGTTAAGCCCACCTTAGGAACGGAGATTATGGGCGTATTGGTTAACCCCACCTTAGTAACGGGGATTATGGGGAGTATTGGTTAACCCCACCTTAGGAACGGAGATTATGTGGAGTATTGGTTAACCCCAACTTAGGAACGGGGATAATGAGGAGTATTGGTTAACCCACCTTAGTAACAGGGATTATGGGGAATATTGGTTACCCCCACCTTAGGAACGGGGATTATGGGGGTTATTGGTTAAGCCCACCTTAGGAACGGCGATTATGGGGAGAATTTGTTAACCCCACCTTAGAAACGGGGATTATGGGGTGTATTGGTTAACCCCACCTTAGAAACGGAGGTTATGTGGAGTATTGGTTAACCCCAACTTAGTAACGGGGATAATGAGTAGTATTGGTTAACCGACCTTAGTAACGGGGATTATGGGGAGAATTGGTTAACCGCACCTTAGACACTGGGATTATGGGTAGTATTGGTTAACCCCACCTTAGAAACGGGGATTATGGGGAGTATTTGGTTAACCCCAACTTAGAAATGGAGTTTATGTGGAGTATTGGTTAACCCCAACTTAGGAACGGGGATTATGGCGAACATTGGTTAACCCCACCTTAGGAACGACGGGGATTATGTGGAGTATTGGTTAATCCCAACTTAGGAACGGGGATAATGAGGAGTATTGGTTAACCCACCTTAGTAACGGGGATTATGGGGGAGAATTGGTTAACCCCACATTAGAAACGGGGATTATGGGGATTCTTGTTTAACCCCACCTTAGAAACGGGGTTTATGGGGTGTATTGGTTAACCCCACCTTAGAAACGGAGGTTATATGGAGTATTGGTTAACCCCACCTGAGAAACGGGGATTATGGGGGTTATTGGTTAACCGCACCTTATGAACGGGGAATATTGGTTAACCGCACCTTAGGAACGTGGATTATGGGGGTTATTGGTTAATCGCACCTTAGGAACGGGGATTATGGGGGTTATTGGTTAACCGCACCTTATGAACGGGGATTATTGGTTAACCCCACCTTAGGAACGGGGATTATGGGGGTTATTGGTTAACCCCACTTTAGGAACGGGGATTATGGGGAGTATTGGTTAACCCCACCTTAGGAACGGTGATTATGGGGGTTATTGGTTAACCCTACCTTAGGAACGGAGGTTATGGGAAGTATTGGTTAACCCCACCTTAGGAACGGAGATTATGCGGAGTATTGGTTAACCCACCTTAGTAACGGGGATTATGGGGGAGAATTGGTTAACCCCACATTAGAAACGGGGATTATGGGGAGTCTTGTTTAACCCCACCTTAGAAACGGGGTTTATGGGATGTATGGTTAACCCCACCTTAGAAACGGAGGTTATGTGGAGTATTGGTTAATCCCACCTGAGAAACGGGGATTATGGGGGTTATTGGTTAACCGCACCTTATGAACGGGGAATATTGGTTAACCGCACCTTAGGAACGTGGATTATGGGGGTTATTGGTTAATCGCACCTTAGGAACGGGGATTATAGGGGTTATTGGTTAACCGCACCTTATGAACGGGGATTATTGGTTAACCCCACCTTAGGAACGGGGATTATGGGGGTTATTGGTTAACCCCACTTTAGGAACGGGGATTATGGGGAGTATTGGTTAACCCCACCTTAGGAACGGTGATTATGGGGGTTATTGGTTAATCCTACCTTAGGAACGGAGTTTATGGGAAGTATTGGTTAACCCCACCTTAGGAACGGAGTTTATGCGGAGTATTGGTTAACCCCACCTTAGGAACGGATATTATGGGGATTATTGGTTAACCCCACCTTAGAAACGGAGATTATGGGGATTATTGGTTAACCCCACCTTAGTAACTGGGATTATGGGGAGTATTGGTTAACCCCATCTTAGGAACGGAGGTTATGGGGAGTATTGGTTAACTCCACCTTAGAAACGGAGATTACGGGGAGTATTGGTTAAGCCAACCTTAGGGACGGAGATTATGGGGGCATTGGTTAACCCCACCTTAGGAACGGGGATTATGGGGAGTATTGGTTAACCCCACCTTAGAAACGGAGTTTATGGGGAGTATTGGTTAACCCCACCTTAGGAACGGAGATTATGGGGAGAATTGGTTAACCCCACCTTAGGAACGGAGATTATGTGGAGTATTGGTTAACCCCACCTGAGAAACGGGGATTATGGGGGTTATTGGTTAACCACACCTTAGAAACGTGGATTATGGGGAGAATTGGTTAACCCCACCTTTGAAACGGGGATTATGGGTAGCATTGGTTAACCCCACCTTAGGAACGGGGATTATGTGGGTTATTGGTTAATCCCACCTTAGGAACGGGGATTATGGGGGTTATTGCTTAACCCCACCTTAGGAACGGGGTTTATTGGGGTTATTGGTTAAGCCCATCTTAGGAACGGAGTTTATGGGGAGTATTGATTAACCCCACCTTAGAAACGGAGTTATGGGGAGTATTGGTTAACCCCATCTTAGGAACGGAGATGATGGGGAGTATTGGTTAACTCCACCTTAGAAACGGAGATTATGTGGAGTATTGGTTACGCCCAACTTAGGAACGGGGATAATGAGGAGTATTGGTTAACCCACCTTAGTAACAGGGATTATGGGGAATATTGGTTACCCCCACCTTAGGAACGGGGATTATGGGGGTTATTGGTTAAGCCCACCTTAGGAACGGCGATTATGGGGAGAATTTGTTAACCCCACCTTAGAAACGGGGATTATGGGGTGTATTGGTTAACCCCACCTTAGAAACGGAGGTTATGTGGAGTATTGGTTAACCCCAACTTAGTAACGGGGATAATGAGTAGTATTGGTTAACCGACCTTAGTAACAGGGATTATGGGGAGAATTGGTTAACCGCACCTTAGACACTGGGATTATGGGTAGTATTGGTTAACCCCACCTTAGAAACGGGGATTATGGGGAGTATTTGGTTAACCCCAACTTAGAAATGGAGTTTATGTGGAGTATTGGTTAACCCCAACTTAGGAACGGGGATTATGGCGAACATTGGTTAACCCCACCTTAGGAACGACGGGGATTATGTGGAGTATTGGTTAATCCCAACTTAGGAACGGGGATAATGAGGAGTATTGGTTAACCCACCTTAGTAACGGGGATTATGGGGGAGAATTGGTTAACCCCACATTAGAAACGGGGATTATGGGGAGTCTTGTTTAACCCCACCTTAGAAACGGGGTTTATGGGGTGTATTGGTTAACCCCACCTTAGAAACGGAGGTTATATGGAGTATTGGTTAACCCCACCTGAGAAACGGGGATTATGGGGGTTATTGGTTAACCGCACCTTATGAACGGGGATTATTGGTTAACCGCACCTTAGGAACGTGGATTATGGGGGTTATTGGTTAATCGCACCTTAGGAACGGGGATTATGGGGGTTATTGGTTAACCGCACCTTATGAACGGGGATTATTGGTTAACCCCACCTTAGGAACGGGGATTATGGGGTTTATTGGTTAACCCCACTTTAGGAACGGGGATTATGGGGAGTATTGGTTAACCCCACCTTAGGAACGGTGATTATGGGGGTTATTGGTTAACCCTACCTTAGGAACGGAGGTTATGGGAAGTATTGGTTAACCCCACCTTAGGAACGGAGATTATGCGGAGTATTGGTTAACCCACCTTAGTAACGGGGATTATGGGGGAGAATTGGTTAACCCCACATTAGAAACGGGGATTATGGGGAGTCTTGTTTAACCCCACCTTAGAAACGGGGTTTATGGGATGTATGGTTAACCCCACCTTAGAAACGGAGGTTATGTGGAGTATTGGTTAATCCCACCTGAGAAACGGGGATTATGGGGGTTATTGGTTAACCGCACCTTATGAACGGGGAATATTGGATAACCGCACCTTAGGAACGTGGATTATGGGGGTTATTGGTTAATCGCACCTTAGGAACGGGGATTATAGGGGTTATTGGTTAACCGCACCTTATGAACGGGGATTATTGGTTAACCCCACCTTAGGAACGGGGATTATGGGGGTTATTGGTTAACCCCACTTTAGGAACGGGGATTATGGGGAGTATTGGTTAACCCCACCTTAGGAACGGTGATTATGGGGGTTATTGGTTAATCCTACCTTAGGAACGGAGTTTATGGGAAGTATTGGTTAACCCCACCTTAGGAACGGAGTTTATGCGGAGTATTGGTTAACCCCACCTTAGGAACGGATATTATGGGGATTATTGGTTAACCCCACCTTAGAAACGGAGATTATGGGGATTATTGGTTAACCCCACCTTAGTAACTGGGATTATGGGGAGTATTGGTTAACCCCATCTTAGGAACGGAGATTATGGGGAGTATTGGTTAACTCCACCTTAGAAACGGAGATTACGGGGAGTATTGGTTAAGCCAACCTTAGGGACGGAGATTATGGGGGCATTGGTTAACCCCACCTTAGGAACGGGGATTATGGGGAGTATTGGTTAACCCCACCTAAGAAACGGAGTTTATGGGGAGTATTGGTTAACCCCACCTTAGGAACGGAGATTATGGGGAGAATTGGTTAACCCCACCTTAGGAACGGAGATTATGTGGAGTATTGGTTAACCCCACCTGAGAAACGGGGATTATGGGGGTTATTGGTTAACCACACCTTAGAAACGTGGATTATGGGGAGAATTGGTTAACCCCACCTTTGAAACGGGGATTATGGGTAGCATTGGTTAACCCCACCTTAGGAACGGGGATTATGTGGGTTATTGGTTAATCCCACCTTAGGAACGGGGATTATGGGGGTTATTGCTTAACCCCACCATAGGAACGGAGATTATGGGGGTTATTGGTTAAGTCCACCTTAGGAACGGGGTTTATGGGGGTTATTGGTTAAGCCCACCTTAGGAACGGGGTTTATTGGGGTTATTGGTTAAGCCCATCTTAGGAACGGAGTTTATGGGGAGTATTGATTAACCCCACCTTAGAAACGGAGTTATGGGGAGTATTGGTTAACCCCATCTTAGGAACGGAGATGATGGGGAGTATTGGTTAACTCCACCATAGAAACGGAGATTATGTGGAGTATTGGTTAAGCCCACCTTAGGAACGGAGATTATGCGGGGCATTGGTTAACCCCACCTTAGGAACGGGGATTATGGGGAGTACTGGTTAACCCCACCTTAGAAACGGAGATTATGGGGATTATTGGTTAACCCCACCTTAGTAACTGGGATTATGGGGAGTATTGGTTAACCCCACCTTAGGAACGGGGATTATGGGTGTTATTTGTTAGCCGCACCTTAGAAACGGGGATTATGGGGAGCATTGGTTAACCCCACCTTAGGAACGGGGATTATGGGGGTTATTGTTTAAGCCCACCTTAGGAACGGAGATTATGGGGAGTATTGGTTAACTCCACCTTAGAAACGGAGATTACGGGGAGTATTGGTTAAGCCCACCTTAGGGACGGAGATTATGGGGGGCATTGGTTAACCCCACCTTAGGAACGGGGATTATGGAGAGTATTGGTTAACCCCACCTTAGGAACGGGGATAATGAGGAGTATTGGTTAATCCACCTTAGTAACGGGGATTATGGGAATTATTGGTTACCCCCATCTTAGGAACAGGGATTATGGGGGTTATTGGTTAAGCCCACCTTAGGAACGGCGATTATGGGGAGAATTGGTTAACCCCACCTTTAAAACGGGGATTATGGGGAGTCTTGTTTAACCCACCTTAGAAACGGGGATTATGGGGTGTATTGTTTAACCCCACCTTAGAAACGGATATTATGTGGAGTATTGGTTAACCCCAACTTAGGAACGGAGATTATGGGGAGAATTGGTTAACCCCACCTTAGGAACGGAGATTATGGGGAGTATTGGTTAATCCCAACTTATGAACGGAGATTATGGGGAGTCTTGGTTAACCCCACCTTAGGAACGGAGAATATGTGGGTTATTGGTTAACCGCACCTTAGAAACGGGGATTATGGGGAGTATTGTTTAACCCCACCTTATAAACGGGGATTATGGGGAGTATTGGTTAAGCCCACCTTAGGAACGGAGATTATGGGGGTAGTGGTTAACCCCACCTTAGGAACGGGGATTATGGGGAGTATTGGTTAACCCCAACTTAGTAACGGGGATAATGAGGAGTATTGGTTAACCCACTTTAGTAACGGGGATTATGGGGAATATTGGTTACCCCCACCTTAGGAACGGGGATTATGGGGGTTATTGGTTAAGCCCACCTTAGGAACGGCGATTATGGGGAGAATTTGTTAACCCCACCTTAGAAACGGGGATTACGGGGAGTCTTGTTTAACCCCACCTTAGAAACTGGGATTATGGGGTGTATTGGTTAACCCCACCTTAGAAACGGAGTTATGTGGAGTATTGGTTAACCCCAACTTAGGAACGTGGATAATGAGGAGAATTGGTTAACCCGCCTTAGTAACGGGGATTATGGGGGAGAATTGGTTAACCCCACATTAGAAACGGGGATTATGGGGAGTCTTGTTTAACCCCACCTTAGAAACGGGGATTATGTGGTGTATTGGTTAACACCACCTTAGAAACGGAGATTATGTGGAGTATTGGTTAACCCCACCTGAGAAACGTGGATTATGGGGGTTATTGGTTAACCACACCTTAGAAACGTGGATTATGGGGAGTATTGGTTAACCCCACCTTAGAAACGGAGTTTATGGGGAGTATTGGTTAACACCACCTTAGGAACGGAGATTATGGGGAGAATTGGTTAACCCCACCTTAGGAACGGAGATTATGTGGAGTATTGGTTAACCCCACCTGAGAAACGGGGATTATGGGGGTTATTTGTTAACCACACCTTAGAAACGTGGATTATGGGGAGAATTGGTTAACCCCACCTTAGAAACGGGGATTATGGGTAGCATTGGTTAACCCCACCTTAGGAACGGGGATTATGTGGGTTATTGGTTAATCCCACCTTAGGAACGGGGATTATGGGGGTTATTGCTTAACCCCACCATAGGAACGGAGATTATGGGGGTTATTGGTTAAGCCCACCTTAGGAACGGGGTTTATGGGGGTTATTGGTTAAGCCCACATTAGGAACGGGGTTTATGGGGGTTATTGGTAAAGCCCACCTTAGGAACGGAGTTTATGGGGAGTATTGATTAACCCCACCTTAGAAACGGAGTTATGGGGAGTATTGGTTAACCCCATCTTAGGAACGGAGATGATGGGGAGTATTGGTTAACTCCACCTTAGAAACGGAGATTATGTTGAGTATTGGTTAAGCCCACCTTAGGAACGGAGATTATGGGGGGCATTGGTTAACCCCACCTTAGGAACGGGGATTATGGGGAGTACTGGTTAACCCCACCTTAGAAACGGAGATTATGGGGAGTATTGGTTAACCCCATCTTAGGAACGGAGATTATGGGGAGAATTGGTTAACCCCATCTTAGAAACGGAGATTATGGGGATTATTGGTTAACCCCACCTTAGTAACTGGGATTATGGGGAGTAATGGTTAACCCCACCTTAGGAACGGGGATTATGGGGGTTATTTGTTAGCCGCACCTTAGAAACGGGGATTATGGGGAGCATTGGTTAACCCCACCTTAGGAACGGGGATTAAGGGGGTTATTGTTTAAGCCCACCTTAGGAACGGAGATTATGGGGAGTATTGGTTAACTCCACCTTAGAAACGGAGATTACGGGGAGTATTGGTTAAGCCCACCTTAGGGACGGAGATTATGGGGGGCATTGGTTAACCCCACCTTAGGAACGGGGATTATGGAGAGTATTGGTTAACCCCACCTTAGGAACTGGGATAATGAGGAGTATTGGTTAACCCACCTTAGTAACGGGGATTATGGGAAATATTGGTTACCCCCATCTTAGGAACAGTGATTATGGGGGTTATTGGTTAAGCCCACCTTAGGAACGGCGATTTTGGGGAGAATTGGTTAACCCCACCTTTAAAACGGGGATTATGGGGAGTCTTGTTTAACCCACCTTAGAAACGGGGATTATGGGGTGTATTGATTAACCCCACCTTAGAAACGGATATTATGTGGAGTATTGGTTAACCCCAACTTAGGAACGGAGATTATGGGGAGAATTGGTTAACCCCACCTTAGGAACGGAGATTATGGGGAGTATTGGTTAATCCCAACTTATGAACGGAGATTATGGGGAGTCTTGGTTAACCCCACATTAGGAACGGAGAATATGTGGGTTATTGGTTAACCGCACCTTAGAAACGGGGATTATGGGGAGTATTGTTTAACCCCACCTTATAAACGGGGATTATGGGGAGTATTGGTTAAGCCCACCTTAGGAACGGTGATTATGGGGGTATTGGTTAACCCCACCTTAGGAACGGGGATTATGGGGAGTATTGGTTAACCCCAACTTAGTAACGGGGATAATGAGGAGTATTGGTTAACCCACTTTAGTAACGGGGATTATGGGGAATATTGGTTACCCCCACCTTAGGAACGGGGATTATGGGGGTTATTGGTTAAGCCCACCTTAGGAACGGCGATTATGGGGAGAATTTGTTAACCCCACCTTGGAAACGGGGATTATGGGGAGTCTTGTTTAACCCCACCTTAGAAACGGGGATTATGGGGTGTATTGGTTAACCCCACCTTAGAAACGGAGTTATGTGGAGTATTGGTTAACCCCACCTGAGAAACGGGGATTATGGGGGTTATTGGTTAACCACACCTTAGAAACGTGGATTATGGGGATAATTGGTTAACCTCACCTTAGAAACGGGGATTATGGGTAGCATTGGTTAACCCCACCTTAGGAACGGGGATTATGTGGTTTATTGGTTAAGCCCACCTTAGGAATGGGGATTATGGGGGTTATTGCTTAATCCCACCATAGGAACGGAGATTATGGGGGTTATTGGTTAAGCCCACCTTAGGGAACGGGGTTTATGGTGGTTATTGGTTAAGCCCACCTTAGGAACGGAGTTTGTGGGGAGTATTGATTAACCCCACCTTAGAAACGGAGATTATGTGGAGTATTGGTTAAGCCCACCATAGGAACGGAGATTATGGGGGGCATTGGTTAACCCCACCTTAGGAACGGGGATTATGGGGAGTACTGGTTAACCCCACCTTAGAAACGGAGATTATGGGGAGTATTGTTTAACCCCATCTTAGGAACGCAGATTATTTATGGGGAGTATTGGTTAACTCCACCTCAGAAACGGAGATTATGGGGAGTATTGGTTAAGCCCACCTTAGGAACGGAGTTTATGGGGGTTTTGGTTAACCCCACCTTAGGAACGAGGAGAATGAGGAGTATTGATTAACCCCACCTTAGGACGGAGATTATGTGGAGTATTGGTTAACCCACCTTAGGAACGGAGATTATGGGGAGTATTGGTTAACCCCACCTTAGAAACGGGGATTATGGGGAGTATTGTTTAACCCCACCTTATAAACGGGGATTATGGGGAGTATTGGTTAAGCCCACCTTAGGAACGGTGATTATGGGGGTATTGGTTAACCCCACCTTAGGAACGGGGATTATGGGGTGTATTGGTTAACCCCACCTTAGAAACGGATATTATGTGGAGTATTGGTTAACCCCAACTTAGGAACGGGGATAATGAGGAGTATTGGTTAACCCCACCTTAGGAACGGAGCATATGGGGAGTATTGGTTAACCCCACCTTAGGAACGGGGAGAATGAGTAGTATTGATTTACCCCACCTTAGGATGGAGATTATGTGGATTATTGGTTAACCCCAACTTAGGAACAGGGATAATCAGAAGTATTGGTTAACCCCACCTTAGGAACGGGGATTATGGGGAGAATTGGTTAACCCACATTAGAAACGGGGATTATGGGGAGTATTGGTTAACCCCACCTTAGAAAACGGATATTATGGGGAGTATTGGTTAACCCTACCATAGGAACATGATTATGGCGAGAATTGGTTAACCCCACCTTAGAAACGTGGATTATGGGGAGTATTGGTTAACCCCACCTTGGAAACGGGGATTATGGGGAGTATTGGTTGACCCCAACTTAGGAACGGGGATAATGAGGAGTATTAGTTAACCCCACCTTAGAAACGGGGATTATGTGGAGTATTGGTTAACCCCAACTTAGGAACGGGGATAATGAGGAGTATTGGTTAACCCCACCTTAGGAACGTGGATTATGGGGAGAATTGGTTAACCCCACACTAGAAACGGGGATTATGGGGAGTATTGGTTAACCCCACCTTAGAAACGGGGATTATGGGGAGTATTGGTTAACCCCACCTCAGGAACGGGGATTATGGGGGTTATTGGTTAACCCACCTTAGGAACGGGGATTATGTGGGTTATTAGTTAAGCCCACCTTAGTTACGGGGATTATGGGGGTTATTGCTTAACCCCACCTTCGTTACGGGGATTATGGGGGTTATTGCCTAACCCCACCAAAGGAACGGGGATTATGGGGGTTATTGCTTAACCCCACCAAAGGAACGGGGATTATGGGGGGTTATTGGTTAACCCCACCTAAGAAACGGGGATTATGGGGAGTATTTGGTTAACCCCAACTTAGGAACAGGGATTATGGGTGCTATTGGTTAACCACACCTTAGGAACGGGGATTATGGGGGTTATTGGTTAACCGCACCTTATGAACGGGGATTATTGGTTAACCGCACCTTAGGAACGGGGATTATGGGGGTTATTGGTTAACCGCACCTTATGAACGGGGATTATTGGTTAACCCCACCTTAGGAACGGAGATTAAGGGGGTATTGGTTAACCCCACCTTAGGAACGGGGATTATGGGGAGTATTGGTTAACCCCAACTTAGTAACGGGGATAATGAGGAGTATTTGTTAACCCACCTTAGTAATGGGGATTATGGGGAATATTGGTTACCCCCACCTTAGGAACGGGGATTATGGGGGTTATTGGTTAAGCCCACCTTAGGAATGGCGATTATGGGGAGAATTTGTTAACCCCACCTTAGAAACGGGGATTATGGGGAGTCTTGTTTAACCCCACCTTGGAAACGGGGATTATGGGGTGTATTGGTTAACCCCACCTTAGAAACGGAGATTATGTGGAGTATTGGTTAACCCCAACTTACGAACGGGGATAATGAGGAGAATTGGTTAACCCACCATAGTAACGGGGATTATGGGGGAGAATTGGTTAACCCCACATTAGAAACGGGGATTATGGGGAGTCTTGTTTAACCCCACCTTAGAAACGGGGATTATGGGGTGTATTGGTTAACACCACCTTAGAATCGGAGATTATGTGGAGTATTGGTTAACCCCACCTGAGAAACGGGGATTATGGGGGTTCTTGGTAAACCACACCTTAGAAACGTGGATTATGGGGAAAATTGGTTAACCCCACCTTAGAAACGGGTATTATGGGTAGCATTGGTTAACCCCACCTTAGGAACGGGGATTATGTGGGTTATTTGTTAAGCCCACTTTAGGAACGGGGATTATGGGGGTTATTGCTTAACCCCACCATAGGAACGGAGATTATGGGGGTTATTGGTTAAGCCCACCTTAGGAACGGGGTTTATGGGGGTTATTGGTTAAGCCCACCTTAGGAACGGAGTTTATGGGGAGTATTGGTTAATCCCAACTTAGGAACGGAGTTTATGGGGAGTATTGGTTAATCCCACACTAGAAACGGGGATTATGGGGAGTATTGGTTAACCCCACCTTAGAAACGGGGATTATGGGGAGTATTGGTTAACCCCACCTCAGGAACGGGGATTATGGGGGTTATTGGTTAAGCCCACCTTAGGAACGGGGATTATGTGGGTTATTGGTTAAGCCCACCTTAGTTACGGGGATTATGGGGGTTATTGCTTAACCCACCTTCGTTACGGGGATTATGGGGGTTATTGGTTAAGCCCACCTTAGGAACGGAGTTTATGGGGAGTATTGGTTAATCCCAACTTAGGAACGGAGTTTATGGGGAGTATTGGTTAACCCCATCTTAGGAACGGAGTTTATGGGAGTATTGGTTAATCCCAACTTAGGAACGGAGTTTATGGGGAGTATTGGTTAACCCCATCTTAGGAACGGAGTTTATGGGGAGTATTGGTTAACCCCATCTTAGGAACGGAGTTTATGGGGAGTATTGATTAACTTCACCTTAGAAACGGAGATTATGGGGAGTATTGGTTAACCCCATCTTAGGAACGGAGATGATGGGCAGTATTGGTTAACTCCACCTTAGAAACGGAGATTATGTGGAGTATTGGTTAAGCCCACCTTAGGAACGGAGATTATGGGGGGCATTGGTTAACCCCACCTTAGGAACGGGGATTATGGGGAGTATTTGGTTAACCCCAACTTAGAAACGGAGATTATGTGGGGTATTGGTTAACCCCAACTTAGAAACGGAGATTATGTGGGGTATTGGTTAACCCCACCTTAGGAACGGAGATTGTGGGGAGTATTGATTAACACCACCTTAGAAACGGAGCTTATGGGGAGTATTTGTTAACCCCATCTTACGAACGCAGATTATTTATGGGGAGTATTGGTTAACTCCACCTTAGAAACGGAGAATATTGGGAGTATTGGTTAAGCCCACCTTAGGAACGGAGTTTATGGGGGTATTGGTTAACCCCACCTTAGGAACGGGGATTATGGACAGTATTGGTTAACCCCACCTTAGGAACGGAGATTATGTGGAGTATTGGTTAACCCCAACTTAGGAACGGGGATAATGAGGAGTATTGGTTAACCCACCTTAGTAACGGGGATTATGGGGAATATTGGTTACCCCCATCTTAGGAACTGGGATTATGGGGGTTATTGGTTAAGCCCACCTTAGGAGCGACGATTATGGGGAGAATTGGTTAACACCACCTTAAAAACGGGGATTATGGGGAGTCTTGTTTAACCCACCTTAGAAACGGGGATTATGGGGTGTATTGGTTAACCCCACCTTAGAAACGGATATAATGTGGAGTATTGGTTAACCCCAACTTAGGAACGGGGATAATGAGGAGTATTGGTTAACCCACCTTAGTAACGGGGAGTATGGGTAGTATTGGTTACCCCCACCTTAGGAACGGGGATTATGGGGGAGAATTGGTTAACCCCACATTAGATACGGGGATTATGGGGAGTCTTTTTTAACCCGACCTTAGAAACGGGGATTATGGGGTGTATTGGTTAACCCTACCTTAGAAACGGAGATTATTGGGAGTATTGGTTAACCCCACCTGAGAAACGGGGATTATGGGGGTTATTGGTTAACCCCAACTTAGGAACGGGGATAATGAGGAGTATTGGTTAACCCCACCTTAGGAACGGAGCATATGGGGAGTATTGGTTAATCCCACCTTAGGAACGGGGAGAATGAGGAGTATTGATTTACCCCACCTTAGGACGACGATTATGTGGATTATTGGTTAACCCCAACTTAGGAACGGGGATAATCAGGAGTATTGGTTAACCCCACCTTAGGAACGGGGATTATGGGGAGAATTGGTTAACCTCACCTTAGAATACGGATATTATGGGGAGTATTGGTTAACCCCACCATAGGAACATGATTATGGCGAGAATTGGTTAACCCCACCTTGGAAACGGGGATTATGGGGAGTATTGGTTGACCCCAACTTAGGAACGGGGATAATGAGGAGTATTAGTTAACCCCACCTTAGAAACGGGCATTATGTCGAGTATTGGTTAACCCCAACTTAGGAACGGGGATAATGAGGAGTATTGGTTAACCCCACCTTAGGAACGTGGATATTTTGGGAGAATTGGTTAACCCCACACTAGAAACGGGGATTATGGGGAGTATTGGTTAACCACACCTTAGAAACGGGGATTATGGGGAGTATTGGTTAACCCCACCTCAGGAACGGGGATTATGGGGGTTATTGGTTAAGCCCACCTTAGGAACGGGGATTATGTGGGTTATTGGTTAAGCCCACCTTAGTTACGGGGATTATGGGGGTTATTGCTTAACCCCACCTTCGTTACGGGGATTATGGGGGTTATTGCTTAACCCCACCTTCGTTACGGGGATTATGGGGGTTATTGCTTAACCCCACCAAAGGAACGGGGATTATGGGGGTAATTGGTTAACCCCACCAAAGGAACGGGGATTATGGGGGGTTATTGGTTAACCCCATTTAAGAAACGGGGATTATGGGGAGTATTTGGTTAACCCCAACTTAGGAACAGGGATTATGGGTGCTATTGGTTAACCCCACCTTAGGAACGGGGATTATGGGGGTTATTGGTTAACCGCACCTTATGAACGGGGATTATTGGTTAACCGCACCTTAGGAACGTGGATTATGGGGGTTATTGGTTAATCGCACCTTAGGAACGGGGATTATGGGGGTTATTGGTTAACCCCACTTTAGGAACGGGGATTATGGGGAGTATTGGTTAACCCCACCTTAGGAACGGGGATTATGGGGAGTATTTGGTTAACCCCAACTTAGAAACGGAGATTATGTGGGGTATTGGTTAACCCCAACTTAGAAACGGAGATTATGTGGGGTATTGGTTAACCCCACCTTAGGAACGGAGTAGTGGGGAGTATTGATTAACACCACCTTAGAAACGGAGCTTATGGGGAGTATTTGTTAACCCCATCTTACGAACGCAGATTATTTATGGGGAGTATTGGTTAACTCCACCTTAGAAACGGAGAATATTGGGAGTATTGGTTAAGCCCACCTTAGGAACGGAGTTTATGGGGGTATTGGTTAACCCCACCTTAGGAACGGGGATAATGAGGAGTATTGGTTAACCCACCTTAGTAACGGGGATTATGTGGAATATTGGTTACCCCCATCTTAGGAACTGGGATTATGGGGGTTATTGGTTAAGCCCACCTTAGGAGCGGCGATTATGGGGAGAATTGGTTAACACCACCTTAAAAACGGGGATTATGGGGAGTCTTGTTTAACCCACCTTAGAAACGGGGATTATGGGGTGTATTGGTTAACCCCACCTTAGAAACGGATATAACGTGGAGTATTGGTTAACCCCAACTTAGGAACGGGGATAATGAGGAGTATTGGTTAACCCACCTTAGTAACGGGGAGTATGGGTAGTATTGGTTACCCCCACCTTAGGAACGGGGATTATGGGGGAGAATTGGTTAACCCCACATTAGATACGGGGATTATGGGGAGTCTTTTTTAACCCCACCTTAGAAACGGGGATTATGGGGTGTATTGGTTAACCCTACCTTAGAAACGGAGATTATTGGGAGTATTGGTTAACCCCACCTGAGACACGGGGATTATGGGGGTTATTGGTTAACCCCAACTTAGGAACGGGGATGATGAGGAGTATTGGTTAACCCCACCTTAGGAACGGAGCATATGGGGAGTATTGGTTAACCCCACCTTAGGAACGGGGAGAATGAGGAGTATTGATTTACCCCACCTTAGGACGGAGATTATGTGGATTATTGGTTAACCCCAACTTAGGAACGGGGATAATCAGGAGTATTGGTTAACCCCACCTTAGGAACGGGGATTATGGGGAGAATTGGTTAACCTCACCTTAGAATACGGATATTATGGGGAGTATTGGTTAACCCCACCATAGGAACATGATTATGGCGAGAATTGGTTAACCCCACCTTGGAAACGGGGATTATGGGGAGTATTGGTTGACCCCAACTTAGGAACGGGGATAATGAGGAGTATTAGTTAACCCCACCTTAGAAACGGGCATTATGTCGAGTATTGGTTAACCCCAACTTAGGAACGGGGATAATGAGGAGTATTGGTTAACCCCACCTTAGGAACTTGGATTATGGGTAGAATTGGTTAACCCCACACTAGAAACGGGGATTATGGGGAGTATTGGTTAACCACACCTTAGAAACGGGGATTATGGGGAGTATTGGTTAACCCCACCTCAGGAACGGGGATTATGGGGGTTATTGGTTAAGCCCACCTTAGGAACGGGGATTATGTGGGTTATTGGTTAAGCCCACATTAGTTACGGGGATTATGGGGGTTATTGCTTAACCCCACCTTCGTTACGGGGATTATGGGGGTTATTGCTTAACCCCACCAAAGGAACGGGGATTATGGGGGTAATTGGTTAACCCCACCAAAGGAACGGGGATTATGGGGGTTATTGCTTAACCCCACCAAAGGAACGGGGATTATGGGGGTAATTGGTTAACCCCACCAAAGGAACGGGGATTATGGGGGGTTATTGGTTAACCCCATTTAAGAAACGGGGATCATGGGGAGTATTTGGTTAACCCCAACTTAGGAACAGGGATTATGGGTGCTATTGGTTAACCCCACCTTAGGAACGGGGATTATGGGGGTTATTGGTTAACCGCACCTTATGAACGGGGATTATTGGTTAACCGCACCTTAGGAACGTGGATTATGGGGGTTATTGGTTAATCGCACCTTAGGAACGGGGATTATGGGGGTTATTGGTTAACCGCACCTTATGAACGGGGATTATTGGTTAACCCCACCTTAGGAACGGGGTTATGGGGGTTATTGGTTAACCCCACTTTAGGAACGGGGATTATGGGGAGTATTGGTTAACCCCACCTTAGGAACGGTGATTATGGGGGTTATTGGTTAGCCCCACCTTAGGAACGGAGATTATGGGGAGTATTGGTTAACCCCACCTTAGAAACGGAGATTATGGGAAGTATTGGTTAACCCCACCTTAGGAACGGAGATTATGCGGAGTATTGGTTAACCCCACCTTAGGAACGGATATTATGAGGATTATTGGTTAACCCCACCTTAGAAACGGAGATTATGGGGATTATTGGTTAACCCCAACTTAGTAACTGGGATTATGGGGAGTATTGGTTAACCCCACCTTAGGAACTGGGATTATGGGGGTTATTTGTTAACCGTACCTTAGAAACGGGGATTATGGGGATCATTGGTTAACCCCACCTTAGGAACGGGGATTATGGGGGTTATTGGTTAACCGCACCTTAGAAATGGGGATTATGGGGAGCATTGGTTAACCCCACCTTAGGAACGGATATTATGAGGATTATTGGTTAACCCCACCTTAGAAACGGAGATTATGGGGATTATTGGTTAACCCCACCTTAGTAACTGGGATTATGGGGAGTATTGGTTAACCCCACCTTAGGAACGGGGATTATGGGGGTTATTTGTTAACCGTACCTTAGAAACGGCGATTATGGGGATCATTTGTTAACCCCACCTTAGGAACGGGGATTATGGGGGTTATTGGTTAACCGCACCTTAGAAATGGGGATTATGGGGAGCATTGGTTAACCTCACCTTAGGAACGGAGATTATGGGGAGTATTGGTTAACCCCACCTTAGGAACAGAGATTATGTGGAGTATTGGTTAATCCCAACTTAGGAACGGGGATAATGAGGAGTATTGGTTAACCGCACTTTAGTAACGGGGATTATGTGGAGTATTGGTTACCCCCACCTTAGAAACGGGGATTATGGGGTTATTGGTTAACCCCACCTAAGAAACGGGGATTATGGGGAGTATTTGGTTAACCCCAACTTAGGAACGGGGATAATGAGGAGTATTGGTTAACCCCACATTAGGACGGAGATTATGTGGATTATTGGTTAACCCCAACTTAGGAACGGGGATTATCAGGAGTATTGGTTAACCCCACCTTAGGAACGGGGATTATGGGGAGAATTGGTTAACCCCACCTTAGAAACGGGGATTATGGGGAGTATTGGTTAATCCCACCTTAGTCACGGAGGTTATGGGGAGTATTGGTTAACCCCACCTTAGGAACGGGGATTATGGCGAGTATTGGTTAACCCCACCTTAGGAACGACGGGGATTATGTGGAGTATTGGTTAATCCCGCCTTAGGAACGGGGATTATGGGGAGTATTGGTTAACCCCACCTTAGGAACGGGGATTATGGCGAGTATTGGTTAACCCCACCTTAGGAACGACGGGGATTATGTGGAATATTGGTTAATCCCGCCTTAGGAACGGAGTTTATGGGGAGTATTGGTTAACCCCACCTTAGAAACGAAGATTATTGGGAGTATTGGTTAACCCCACCTTAGGAACGGAGATTATGGGAAGTATTGGTTAATCCCAACTTAGGAACGGAGATTATGGGGAGTAGTGGTTAACCCCACCTTAGGAACGGGGATTATGGGGAGTATTGGTTAACCCCACCTTAGAAACGGGGATTATGGGGAGTATTGGTTAAGCCCACGAACGGGGATTATGGGGTTTATTGGTTATCCCCACGAACGTGGATTATGGGGAGTATTGGTTAAGCCCACGAACGGGGATTATGGGAATATTGCTTAAGCCCACGAACGGGGATTATGGGGAGTATTGGTTAAGCCCACGAACGTGGATTATGGGGAGTATTGGCTAAGCCCACGAACGGGGATTATGGGGAGTATTGGTTAAGCCCACGAACGGGGATTATGGGAATATTGGTTAAGCCCACGAACGGAGATTATGTGGAGTATTGGTTAAGCCCACGAACGGGGATTATGGGGAGTATTGGTTAAGCCCACGAACGGGGATTATGTGGAGTATTGGTTAAGCCCACGAACGGGGATTATGGGGAGTATTGGTTAAGCCCACGAACGGGGAATATGGGGTTTATTGGTTAACCCCACGAACGGGGATTATGGGGAGTATTGGTTAAGCCCACGAACGGGGATTATGGGGAGTATTGGTTAAGCCCACGAACGGGGATTATGGGGAGTATTGGTTAACCCCACGAACGGAGATTATGGGGAGTATTGGTTAAGCCCACGAACGGGGATTATGTGGAGTATTGGTTAAGCCCACGAACGGGGATTATGGGGTTTATTGGTTATCCCCACGAACGTGGATTATGGGGAGTATTGGTTAAGCCCACGAACGGGGATTATGGGAATATTGGTTAAGCCCACGAACGGAGATTATGGGGAGTATTGGTTAAGCCCACGAACGGGGAATATGGGGTTTATTGGTTAACCCCGAACGGGGA
>CM026389.1:16647414-16712414 GCA_014843695.1 Archivesica marissinica | reverse complement strand
TGGTGAAGATGTAATTTCACTATCCGATACTTATGTATACCTAGGAATGTTACTACATGAACATCTTGAGTATGCTAAGACAGCTAAATATGTGTCACAGAGTGCAAGTCGTGCACTGGGTCTATTGATAGCCAAATGCAAATTGGCGGGAAGTTTTTACTAAATTGTTTGATGCATTAGTATGGCCTGTAATTAATTACAGTGCTTGCATATGGGGAGTTAAACGATATTCTTGTATTGAATCGGTACAAAATCGTGCCATGAGATTTTTTCTTGGAGTTGGAAAGTACACTCCCAATACAGCATTGCATGGGGAAATGGGTTGGACACCGGCTTATATTAAGCAATGGGAGAGTACCATTACATATTACACCAGACTTTCCTATACAAATGAGTGTCGTATTAATAAACACATTTCACTTTGGGCAGCAGCGTCTGCAGGCTCCAATTGTAAAAATTGGTTTTATATAATTGTGTCGAAAGTCAGAGAGTTTAATTTAAATGAATCGTGTGACATATCCCAACCTATTTCTACATCTCTGAATAATAACATTATTAGTGAACTTATGTCTTTATATCAGCTAAGCTGGTTAGAATAAATTAACAATCCAGTTGGACCATCCAATAAGGGAGGTAACAAACGTAGAAGTTATTGTATGTTCAAAACTACCTTAGAAACTGAAATGTATTGTAAAATGATACTACCCCCTTCTCACAGAGCTGCGCTCGCAATGTATAGATGCGGGGTCGCTCCTCTTAGGTTAGAGACTGGGAGGTATGAGAATATTCCCATCGAAAATAGATTGTGTCCATATTGTAAAACTTCGGTTGAAACTGAAACACATGCTTTGCTGGATTGCTGTCTGTATAATGATATAAGGACTGGTCTTTTGTTACAAATGAAAACCACGGTCTAGACGTGCATGTAAATTGTCGCGTTTACGAGCAATTGGACAAAAGCTGGGAGCCTCGTAATGGCACAGTAAATTTACAATGTTGACGTATTCGATGTGTCTGCTCGAAAAGCTATCAAATCAATGATTCAACGCATGTGCATACATGCACGAATTTCTCGTGCTTAGCGACCAACTTCAATGTGAAGCTTATGTGACGATAATCTTAACATAGACAAAACAATTCTAAGTTTCTTAGGCAATATATTTAGATAATTCTCAATTTCAAATATATCCTTAAAATGTAGGCCTACATAATTATGTACTCAAAACACAGTTTGTATATCTAGTTTGAAACCAAGTTTGCTTAAACACATCAATTATTATATTTTTAAAGACACCATTGAAGGTTTTAGATTTATAATACGATAATAGTATGTCACATGTTTGTGAAGAATGCGATCTGTGACATATATGATCATGCAGTGATATATATTCAAGTTTAACAATCAGTTTGTATTTCAACTTGTGTAACTAAATTAGTCGGCGTGTATTTGATAGCGGATTGGAAAGCAATTTTGAAATTTTACATGCAATTTCATGGAAAAGTATTATATCGTTTTCAATTTTTACACTAGGAAGTTATCGCCAAAATATCGACACACAATTTGTGTCTACTGTTTTTTATTCAATTAATGCAGACAAGCATAATTATACGATATTTATGATTCACTAAGTGATAACAAACATGAGCCATAATAGTTACTCCAAAACTTAAAAAGCCAAATAAACTTAATAAATGTCGTCGTTTATTGCTAATTGTCCCAATCAGCTCTAATCTCTTTAATCCATAACTCCTCTCTTCATACAATCTCTTCAATGTTTCCGCTTCAATAACATTCGTCTCACAATAATAGATTATATTCACCGGAACTAAATATGTTCCTTATCACGGCTGGATAATCTTATAACTCGTATTTATTTTTAAATACGCAAATAACTTTTATAAGTTATCTTTCTCTTAATGTCGATATTTTTATATCTATCATAGAAACAGTATTCTATTTCTTAATTTTGAGATCACGTAACTATCCGTATCCAGGACGTCACCTAAGTGTGTCTGATTTGATTGTGTGTTTTTACATTTATTTATCGTCGCTACCGGTTGCCCATATGAGCGACGCCTCCTGAAGAGATTAGTTATTTTAGATGTTGGAGGATAGTGCAATGATACAAACAGAGACCCATTCCAGAATCGCCTCTGGTTCTTTTACGTGCACCGACACGAGACCGCGGTTTAACGTCCCATCTGAAAGACTGTTAATTTTATTAGGGTCAAACGGTGGATCGAACCTGCGATCCCTGCAATTCTAAGCAGGCACTTAATAATTAATTGCTTTTATTTCGGTGATATATATGTTATGATTTATTCACGCATGAATAGTCTCCCTTGTCATACGATTACTGATATCTTTAGTATAGTATTATTTATTTACAGTTGCATATTTATACAAGTATTAACAATATATATTAACAAACAGCTAGCCTACATCGTGTACAAAGGCTTATGATATACCCAGACACTAGGCTAGACTAGGCGGACATTCAAAATGGACGCCATGAATTTCAGATCGGGACGAGAACATTTTGATATGCATATTCTTATGCCCCACATAAATAGATTCATCAAAATTGTCCAATCTGCTCATTGGGTGGAGAGGGGGGAGGTGAAAAGAGATTTCAGACCGATTTGTTGATCTTTTGGTTGCCTATCAAGAATCACCAGGAGGTGGGGGTGAAAATATACTTTCGGCCCGATTTGTTGATCTGTTGATTTTTCAAACTTGAGCTCACAGTTCAGCTGGGTGAACATATATTTTAAGATAGCCACGGCCGTGATTAAGATTAATGAATTTCGGACCGATATGTTGATCTGCTGGTTCTGGAGGGTTCCTGCTGGTTCATGCCAAGTTTCATTACCTTTCATAATTGAGTTGACATTGGCCTTATCACATACATGTATATAGATGTAGTATAGCCTAATATGGATTTACAATAATTATTGATTAATTTTATATAAAAAAACAATGAAGGTAACGTAAAAGTGTTTGTTTTAACAAATATACTGGCACCAAAAATAAACTGTGCGTTTTTAGAAATAAATATAGGCAACTACGGTATCAAAATGTGCGAAATATGTGGTCAATTAGTGCAATGTTTGAATGATTATTTCCTTCTTCACTCATGATAATAAAATATATAATTCTAAAGTTTATAGCGAAAATGTAACGTTCAATATAAAAGTACACAGGGTACACTGGGTTTCTGCTCGAAACTGAACAATACTTATCTTTTTTCCATCACAAAGCTGGACAGTCATAAAAAGAAACCACCCGCCACACCACCCTCTCCATTACTACATGCACATGTGTTTGAGTATTTCCTACTCTAATATTGAATAACGTATATATGCAGGCTAGTTCCAGTGAAGAGGAAGGATGAAGCCCGTCATTCATGCAAGTGTTACTGCATTAGTATCTCTGTCAATGGTGTACTTATCTACAGGTAAGCATCGTTCACTATATTAATTGTATCAAAGGCTGCATATTGGTTAAGGTGGTATTAATATCTCTGTCAATGATGTACCTATCTACAGGTATGCATCGTTCACTATATTAACAAAGGCTGCATATTCGTCATGATGGCATTAGTATCTCTGTCAATGATGTACCTATCTACAGGTATGCATCGTTCACTATATTAACAAAGGCTGCATATTGGTTATGGTGGTATTAGTATCTCTGTCTATGGTGTACTTATCTACAGGTATGCATCGTTCACTATATTAATTGTAACAAAGGCTGCATATTGGTTATGATGGCATTAGTATCTCTGTCAATGATGCATCTATCTACAGGTATGCATCGTTCACTATATTAACAAAGGCTGCATATTGGTTATGATGACATTAGTATCTCTGCCAATGATGTACCTATCTACAGGTATGCATCGTTCACTATATTAACAAAGGCTGCATATTGGTTATGATGGCATTAGTATCTCTGTCAATGATGCACCTATCTACAGGTATGCATCGTTCACTATATTAACAAAGGCTGCATATTGGTTAAGGTGGTATTAGTATCTCTGTCAATGGTGTACTTATCTACAGGTATGCATCGTTCACTATATTAATTGTATCAAAGGCTGCATATTGGTTAAGGTGGTATTAGTATCTCTGTCAATGATGTACTTATCTACAGGTATGCATCGTTCACTATATTAACAAAGGCTGCATATTGGTCATGATGACATTAGTATCTCTGTCAATGATGTATCTATCAACAGGTATGCATCATTCACTATATTAACAAAGGCTGCATATTGGTCATGATGACATTAGTATCTCTGTCAATGATGTATCTATCTACAGGTATGCATCGTTCACTATATTAACAAAGGCTGCATATTGGTTAAGGTGGTATTAGTATCTATGTCAATGATGTACCTATCTACAGGTATGCATCGTTCATTATATTAATTATATCTAAAGCTGCATATTGGTTATGATGGTACGTCTGGTGTGATTTACGCAACTCAGCCACGTGACTTCATAGTCGATGTGGTAGCGGGTTTGCTTCGGGTGTAAGAGGCCTGGGGTTCGCGCCAAGCTGTAGCCGTTACGATTGTGTCCCTAGGCAAGACACTTGAAATCCACATAGCCCCACCCCTCTCCCTCGCGGCGATGATTCCATCAGGAATGAGGTCTTGACAGCGATTAAAACTAATGGTGTAAGCACTTGTTTCGCAACTAAATTATTATATACGTTTGTATAAACTATGACTTAATAGTTTGCCATTTAGGCAAAGGAAGGGAAGAAACCCTGACGATGTATGCAAATAACCACTATCTTTGTATTCATAGTTGTCATATAAATGTGCTTGTATTCAGTGTAATACAACCATCACATATGTTCTTGTATGGCCACACGTGTAATACCACAACAAGTATTAAAGTTGAAGTTTTTGCTCTATTATTATAATGCAAATGACGTACACAATCTGAGCCAATACGTAGAGAAACATGCACCCTTTTGATGATAGGTTTTCCAGTACGTTTGTGGCCCACGAATGCTCACGGAACTGCAGGTTTTGTCGAAGCCTACTATGATGGTGTATGGGGTTTTGTGGGTAATCCCGAATTGCAGTTTACAGATGCAACGGCAGTGTTCCTGTGCACGACACTTGGCCTGAGGTAAGTTGGACTCGTTCTTGTGCCAGACACATGGTCTGAGATAAGATTATCTCGTTATGTGCAACACACTTGGTCAGAGGTAAGTTTGGCTCGTTCCTGTGCAATACACTTGGTCTGAGGTAAGATTGGCTCGTTATGTGCAAGACACTTTGTCAGAGGTAAGTTTGGCTCGTTCCTGTGCAACACACTTTGCCTGAGGTAAGCTTGGCTCGTTTCTGTGCAACACACTTGGTCTGAGGTACGTTTGGCTTGTTCCTGTGCAAGACACTTTGCCTGAGGTAAGTTTGGCTCGTTCCTGTGCAAGACACTTTGCCTGAGGTAAGTATGGCTCGTTCCTGTGCAACATACTTGGTCTGAGGTACATTTGGCTCGTTCCTGTGCAAGACACTTTGCCTGAGGTAAGTTTGGCTCGTTCTTGTGCAACACACTTGGTCTGAGGTAAGATGGGCTCGTTCCTGTGCAATACACTTGGTCTGAGGTAAGATTGGCTCGTTATGTGCAAGACACTTGGTCAAAGGTAAGTTTGGCTCGTTCCTGTGCAACACACTTTGCCTGAGGTAAGCTTGGCTCGTGTCTGTGCAACACACTTGGTCTGAAGTAAGTTTGGCTTGTTCCTGTGCAAGACACTTTGCCTGAGGTAAGTTTGGCTCGTTCCTGTGCAAGACACTTTGCCTGAGGTAAGTTTGGCTCGTTCATGTGCAACACACTTGGTCTCAGGTAAGTTTGGCTCGTTCCTGTGCAAGACACTTTTCCTGAGGTAAATTTGGCTCGTTCCTGTACAACACACTTGGTCTGAGGTAAGTTTGGCTCGTTACTGTGCAATATACTTGGACTGAGGTAAGTTTGGCTTGTTCCTGTGCAATATACTTGGCCTGAGGTACATTTGGCTCGTTCCTGTACAACACACTTGGTCTGAGGTAAGTTTGGCTCATTCCTGTGCAAGACACTTTGCCTGAGGTAAGTTTGGCTCGTTCCTGTGCAATACACTTGGTCTGAGGTAAGCTTGGCTCGTTCCTGTGCAATACACTTGGTCTGAGGTAAGTTTGGCTCGTTCCTGTGCGATATACTTGGCCTGAGGTAAGCTAAACTCGTTCATGTGCAATACACTTGGCCTGAGGTAAACTAAACTCATTATTGTGCAATACACTTTGCCTGAGATCAGCTTAGTTCGTTCCTGTCCAATACACTTGACTTGAGGTAAGCTTAGTTCGTCCCTGTCCAATACACTTGACTTGAGGTAAGCTTAGTTCGTCCCTGTCCAATACACTTGACTTGAGGTAAGCTTAGTTCGTCCCTGTCAAATACACTTGACTTGAGGTAAGCTTAGTTCGTCCCTGTCCAATACACTTGACTTGAGGTAAGCTTAGTTCGTCCCTGTCCAATACACTTGACTTGAGGTAAGCTTAGTTCGTCCCTGTCCAATACACTTGACTTGATGTAAGCTTAGTTCGTCCCTGTCCAATACACTTGAATTGATGTAAGCTTAGTTCGTCCCTGTCCAATACACTTGACTTGAGGTAAGCTTAGTTCGTCCCTGTCCAATACACTTGACTTGAGGTAAGCTTAGTTCGTCCCTGTCCAATACACTTGACTTGAGGTAAGCTTAGTTCGTCCCTGTCCAATACACTTGACTTGAGGTAAGCTTAGTTCGTCCCTGTCCAATACACTTGACCTGAGGTAAGCTTAGTTCGTCCCTGTCCAATACACTTGACTTGAGGTAAGCTTAGTTCGTCCCTGTCCAAAACACTTGACTTGAGGTAAGCTTAGTTCGTCCCTGTCCAATACATTTGACTTGAGGTAAGCTTAGTTCGTCCCTGTCCAATACACTTGACTTGAGGTAAGCTTAGTTGGTCCCTGTCCAATACACCCGACTTGAGGTAATATTCAGAAAACGACGTGTTGCAGATATATTCTGGCGATAAAAGAGATAACGAGGCGGCCGACGTAGCCACAACAGAAGCCTACATTCCACTCAATCACGAGTTGCTTCATAGGTAGGGTATTATGTTGTCCATCTGCGCTGCAGATAACTTCTGGCTTGATGAGGTAGGCGGTGTGCTTTTGTAGAATGAACAGTTGTTTACCCTTGTTCCGTCACTGAAAGACATGAACCTTAATTATCACGGAACGGTGGCTTGAGCGTCGGTACATTGTGGTATTTGAACCATAGACGACACCACCATCGTGGATGTTTTTTCCTGCAGCTCATAAACACCGACACTTTCGCAATTGTGCAGTGTGATCATTCGGACGTAGATTGAATCAATGGCCATGCATCCGGGCGACATTCTTGGGTGTGAATCATCGTAGGTGAAGGACACTCCGTATTGTCACACGGGCCAGTCTGTGAAGAATGGAGTGTCCGATTATACTCTACATGTATACTATTATATACTATACTAAATATGACTAGGCCTCGTCATGACCAGTGACGGGAGCAGAATAGCTACCGACGTCTACCATGTTATTATTGGAATATCAGAGCCATCATGGCTAAGTTCTACGCAGGGAGGTGTATGTATTTGGAACACGAGTGGCCGTTGTGGACGTTGAGGAGTCTGCTACATTAGAATAATCAACTGCAGTTTTGTCACATTCATGATCGTTGCACCGGTGTCATTGACTCTCTCGTCCCACTCCTGTATTTATTTTCTGCAGCCTGGCGGTGGTGATTGTAAGCAATACATTCCGTAGTAGCGATAGGTTGACAAAGTCTGTGTCTCAGAGAGGGTAGGGCACGCAGGCCCTGACTGGGTCGAATTTGTCTTCTACAACCCACATGTCTACGTCCCCGCGAGGGGTTCGACATTAAAGGAAGATAGATAGATACAAACCATTCACATCCATCCCGCTCACACAAGAGCTTGCTATTTACGATTGTGAGAGTATTGCTGTCACTATGTCTGGCATGATGGCATCTAAGGTCATGTGGCATTTCATGTGGCATATTTCTCTTTCAACCCCCATATGGAGAAGACTGTGGAAGCCGCCATCTCAGCACACGATTTATAGGCTGAGTGTTTCATAGGGTTGTGATCTAGGTGTTCTGGACGGTTAATGATAGCTTCGATGGAGGCGGTTGTCTGAAGCCGTAGTTGCCAGTCATTAATTCGTCAAGCTCCTCATTTGTGAAATGCCGATGAGGAGTCGGGGTAGGTCTCATTTGACATTGGATTGGGGTTGGCCTCTTTTGAAGCGGAACTGATGTATGATATTTTATTGCATTAACTAAAGGTAATTGCAAATATCAATGATTGAAACAAATAAGTAAATAGCAAATGGGTCGGCCCACATATTCTGTTGACGTGGAGATTGGTGGACTGCCGCGGAATACCCTCTATGCCGTCCGTATAAATCGTCCACCATGCCAAATCAATGGTACATCAAACATCCACTTTTGCCGTTCAAACTCCTTTACGAACGCCCTCAGCCATCGGCACCATAGTATTACCACCTCGTATATAACAAAACACATCACAGAATAATAATTTATAACACCATAACCACATTAACAACATGGTTTGTGCCAGAGCTATTGCGTAGTATAGCAAGGTGGGGCATTCAGTTGTCTCCGAAACAACTTATGTCGTATACTTGGAGCCAAAGAGCAAGCCAACAGCACATATATCTACCTGTCAATGTGCCTTAGACTCATATTATGTATCTAATTACAGTCATTGAGCCGCTTAGAATAGCGGGCCGTCCAACAGGGCCCTCGTGGGTCCGGAAAAGGGGCGGTGATGTTCGAAGGTGTTGTTTTGCATATTGTATTACCCGCTCATAAGCTACACGAACCCAATTAAATGACTTGCTACGAAATAATAGTTATAAATTCTAATATATGTGACATACGTTCACTCACTCTAAATTCCAATGTTGCTTTGGTGAGAAGCCAACGTGTTAACAACTGCGCTAGAAGGGCATCCTTAGTAACATTAATTCATTCATTCTTAAAACCTCATTATTGGGTTGAGTCCATCACCATGAAGAGATAGACTAAGCAATGTGGGTTTCGGGACACCACAACAGTTATTCTGGCTGACCTCGCTACCCAAGAATAACAGTAAATTTAAATGTAATAATGTTATTACTAATGAATGCAATTTACTTAGAAAATTCACTAAATCTTATTTTATAGTCAGTTCGGATATGGGACTGGAGATACATCTATTGAAAACTATACAGGGCTGTGGTGGTTGTCGGAATTTGAATGTATTGGAAATGAAACCGACATTGAGCACTGTTCGAGGAGTGACTGGTTATCACCTAGTGATGGGTATAACGGACACTCATCAAATTGGAGACTTAGATACGGCAGTAAATTATACTGTGTTGGTAAGTGTTTGTCTTTACTGAAAATAACAATACAATATGTGTTATTGCAAAATCGGCAATACCCTTCCCTTGGCAATACAATATACATACATACTAGTATGTATGTTCCTTTAATGTGTAATTACATTAATAATAGATTGACATCGTGTTACTTAGAGCAACGATAAACCAGCTAAGAAGCTAGATTGGCAAAGAGCGAAACCAATTAATACATACATATTAATATGATAGCATACATATACATGCATTAATGTTAGTCACGTAATGTTTTCATATGATTTGTTCTTAGTTTAAAGGCATTCTTAATATATTTAGTAGTATTTATTAATATTTTACTATTCTTACTTTTCATAAGAGTAACATATTTATTCAAGGTAGGCCAACTTGTGTTGCATAAAAAATAATCTTAATTCATTGGACATATCAAGAATGTATAACGAAGCATAAAAAAGAGCTATTGTATGACCAGATTGAACTGATGTAATTGCATATGCCGTTTGTTTCCGTATTCTTTCCGTCGATTTCCGAATCAAACCGATCTCATTGAATGTGAATATAACACTTTAGAAACACAGGCCTTACCGTCTCGACTAGTAGTGTAGTGGATATGTCCCTGATCTTGGAAGTTACAGGTTACGGGTTCGAGCCCGGTGAATGCCACGTTTTATTTTTTTATATTTTTCTTCAATAATATATGTAATTAAATATGATGATAGTGAGGACACCAGCTGTACAGACACGGTCAGTGAGTTTGGTACTGACAGCTCAACCGACACGGCTAGTGTAGTGGAATGAAGTCCATGTTTACGATGTTATGTTTGCAATGTTGAAATGTTGAATTTTGTCAGTAGAAATGAAATAAAAATAGTTAAAACAATATACATAAAAAAGAATGAATACAAATATGAAAATATAAAGCAATTAAATTAAAACAAATACAGGCAACGACAAAAGAAATAAAAAAAAATAAAAAACAAATGTGAACAATTAAAATATATTATGCCGTATGCTAGATTCGAACCAGCGATGTCAGATTTACAAGTTCATATCAATTTCCACTATTATAGCACGGGCCATTTGATAATCTGGTATCGATATTTAATTATTTATAAGATTATTTTGTTGAAAAAATATACCGAAACGCTCGAAGAAACTTGCCGAAGATTAATTTGTATCAGTTAAATCTGGTCATACAATACTACGCACATAAACCACAATAACAACAACAAAAATAACTGATTCATACAAACGGGCAAAAGTTGTCTGTTTGCCAACAAATTTACCAAATACTGGTCCAACGCGATATGTGAAATATGTATATAAACAGAAAACCAATAAAATAAACACGATATAGGTGAGCCAGGTAGTTGGTATCGACCAGTTATAATGAGATACGATCACTTAGTCAAATTAAAAAGTGTTTCACTATATCTTAGTGTAATGGTATCATCCTCAATATCGCGTTGCATTTATATCGACCAGGTATAATGAGATATAATCACTTAGTCAAAATAAAAGCGTGTTTCACTATATCTTAGTGTAATGGTATCGTCCTCAATATCGCGTTGCATTTATATTCAGCTTCGTTTTGATGCCGCATTAACAAAATGTTGCGCTATGTTAATTACTTGTCAATATAATATGTATGCACGCTTAAGATCATCATCAGACTGTTCAGACGATCTTGTGTCACTGTCACGATCTTGTGTCACTGTCACGATATTGTGTCACTGTCACGATCTTGTGTCACTGTCACGAGCTTGTGTCACTGTCACGATCTTATGTCACTGTCACGATCTTGTGTCACTGTCACGATCTTGTGTCACTGTCACGATCTTGGGTAACTGTCACGTTCTTGTGTCACTGTCACGATCTTGTGTCACTGTCACGATCTTGTGTCACTGTCACGATATTGTGCCACTGTCACGATCTTGTGTCACTGTCACGATATTGTGTCACTGTCACGTTCTTGTGTCACTGTCACGATCTTGTGTCACTGTCACGATATTGTGTCACTGTCACGTTATTGTGTCACTGTCACGATCTTGTGTCACTGTCACGATCGTGTGTCACTGTCACGATATTGTGTCAATGTCACGTTCTTGTGTCACTGTCACGATCTAGTGTCACTGTCAACCTCAACAATGTACATGTGTTGTCATAATTATCGGGACGTCCAGAGAAACTATGATCGGATTAGTCGTGAATACGTTACGTCCATGTACATGTATCATAATTTTAATAATTTATATCATTGTTTACGCTCGCCCACACATGGTTCGCCGGAGGCGAGGTGAGATAAGCTCAATTAATCATCATCGCTTTTACCATTTTCAGATTCACGTCTAGATGGAGAAGTCGCTGAAAATTCAGGAACAGTGCACATTGACTTGTATGGTCGAATCAGCACACTTTGCTACGATGGGTTCGATATGAATGCCGCTCATGTGTTGTGTAATCACCTAAGATACGAGTATGTTCTCTTATTTAATGTTTGCTTTGTGCGTTCTTATAGGATTGGATTCATTGTTTGTAGTGCTTATCGGTGTGTAAAGGCTGCCTAACAATGCACTTCTAATTACAGGGATCACAGGTTCGATTCCCCGTCTGACTCTAATACAAATTAACAGTCTTTCAGATGGGACGTTAAACCGAAGTCTCGTGTCAGTGCTTTAAACCAGTGTCAAAGCATTGTGTCTGAATAGTGTTGATATTAACAGACACAAATAGGGTAAATATATAGTCGTTTCTTAACATACCACTGGTCTTGACATACCGAGGCATCAACAATAATTCAGAACGAGGTAAAATAACGCCATCTATCATTCTTTTCATTGGAATAGTGTTGACCCAGAAAGGTAAACATGTGTTGATAAACAAGAAATCATAAACTGTCAACATAAATGGTGAGTAAACTACTGATGAAAGATGCTTGAATAACAAGATCTATGTAAAATTACCCCACCCGTTTATCTGAAAAAATGCTCCAAATGTCCATAATATATATTTATGTTCATTCCAACTTTGTAAAATGGTGGTCTGCTATCTGGTATTCTTCCCGTATTACCAAATATGGACATTGTGCAAAAGATAGAAAAAACAAACAATATATTTGCACGAATAAATTGTCATATATAAATAGAAATGTATTATATAAATACATTTATTTATTTATATATATGACACATTGTTAACCATGTAATATTATGATTATTATGTATTATTAATAATCGTCTGCTATTATGTTCGCGCCTAAATTATCAGTTCTCTGTTTGCGCGGGAACAAATTATATTTTGACAGCCGAAGGCAGATGGTCAGTTATGTAAGATAATCGCCGCCGTTCTTGATGACATATAAACATGTAATACTATTGTATAACATCACAGATGTTTGGCGCCGTAATGTCTGTTATAGATGTTAATTCTGCTATTTAAGAAATGAAAATTTATGAAGAAATTAGTGCATATTTATCCAGCCATGGAGGCGCTAAGGAAATATGTAACTCACTATTAGAATATAAACTGTTTCTATGATAGTTAGAAAAATTAATATTTAAAGAAGTATTAACTCTTAAATATTAAAGTCGTATTAAATACGTGAATGGAAGATAATTAGGCCTTTTAAGAAACGATTATTTTGGCTAATATATCTATTGGAATAGTGTGATAAAGGAAGGAAATTAGTATAGTAATAGAACTATTATGAACACATTGAAATAGTGAGGCGAATAATAAGATACGAGATATCACGAATATATGATACATGTTATTGATTTGAAATAAAATGAGATTGTTGTAAATGATATTACACAAAGGAAAATTAAAGACTGTGTTGAGTTATAGTATATGAAGGACCATAAAGAAACCCCCTAGACAACTCCAGCGAGTCTATGATAGGACAGACCCTGGGTAGAGTATTGTTGAAGGATTGTAGAGAATCCCCTAGACAACTCCAGCGAGTCTACGATAGGATAGACCCTGGTTAGAGCATTGATATCGGAAAATAGACATAAGAAGAAAGAGAGGCTCCTGACAATAATAATAAGGTCCGAGACGCGCTTTTTCTACTGAATGATTATTTTTGAAAACAGGTTTCCCCCCAAATTTAGTATTTTTATTAAAAACAAGTTGAAACTTTCTCCTGTGATGTACATCTATTGAAATGTGGTGTTATAGCCATATTCCCGCATTTTATTATTCATATAAAGTAGGCCCATCGTGGGCCTAAAGCAATTTGTTGTTTTCTGGTGAGAGATTCAAGTTTTATGTTAAAATGATAAATTTACTGCTTGACTTACATATTATACAGATTAAGGTCTCTATCACATACTCACATAATTGTATTATAACTATCTTTGCATAAACACCCAAATCAATGCCATGGCAATTTGCCGCGGTATAGGCCTACTCGGAACTATTGACTACGTAACTGCTGACACGATGGCGCCAAAAACATGATAAACACAAGTGATTCCCAATAGTATTTCTTCCTTGTGTATCTGTAATGTTGAAGTGGAGACGTCATAGAATGACTCAAAATGAGGCTTAAATTCAGTTAGGCTACATAATAGTATATCTATACGTTGGTTTTTAATAGCTAGTACCGCGATATATCAATAATGTATCCTACTATACATGTTTATGATGATAGAGTTTGCCGTCGTAAATGTTTTAGATGATTTGCTGTGTATTTGGTCATAGGCTACTTCCTGGTCTGAGGATCGAAACCGCGTGTGGCGTGAGTGTGCTAATCACTGCACTAATTGGTCATTCGTGACGGTGGCATTGTTATGCTTTTCGACTAAACAAACTTAATTTAACATGATTTACAACGAACAAAACAGTATTTTAGCAAGAAAACTGATTGTAAGGCTATGTTTCTGTATCGCAGTGGAGCTGTATCCTTCAGTAGCGTGGAACCAGGTTCAACACCAACATACAACCGGAAGCTAGAGTGTGAAGGCACTGAATATTCATTAACAGAATGCAACACATCGATAGACACTATAGACGATTGTACCCGTGCTGTATCTGTCACTTGTAAAGGTATATATATATATCGTGTGCATATGAACATTTGGTTTATGAGTGGTTGACGTCGATGACTTCAAATCGCTTGCCCCTCAAGAATAATTATTTCATTTGAGGAGGCTATACAGTTGTCATGTGGAAGTTCGGTGGTTCCATACGAGTGTCCACCCCTGCTGAAATAATGCTCAGAGGGGCAACCAGGTTCTCCCTTCACCAACAATAGCTGGATAGTCGCCATATGACCTAAAGCCTAGGCTTAAATAACAGAACCACAACAACAATAAAGCTGTATTGTGGCAGGTCGATGGTTCTACATGAGTGTATATAGCTAACTACATGTAGTTTATACAAATTTATTTTAGCTCGATTGCGAAACATGTTCTTACAACAATCACTCTAGGGAATTCATTCATGGTGGAATCCATCGCCACGAGAGAAAGAGAGAAGAGGACATGTGGAAATCAATTGCCTTGTCTAAGGGCACACTCGTAACGGCTCCAGTGGGGCGCGAACTTCGAGCTGTTCGGACCTGAAACGATAAAGTCTAACAACTTATATAAAACACTCTCGTTTGTTCTTTCAAAGCATAAATGTGGTAATTCGTGTGGGGGGAAACCGGAGTGCCCAGAGAAAACCCACCTGTCCGATCTGGCGACGACCGTACCATCTCACATACTTCCCGGTACGAGGATCGAACCCGGGATGCATTGGTGAGAAGCGAGCGCGCTAACAACTGTGCTATTCGGACAGCCTATGTTCAACATGCATTTATCATTTATCATTCATTATTATAGCTATACGACTTTCTCACATGAATGAATACACTGACGAGGGAGCTGTTGAAGTATATCACAAAGGATCGTGGGGATTTGTCGGTGATCAAGGCTCTACTTTCAATGACGTAACAGTTGCATATCTGTGCAATAGATTTGGATTGGGGTATGAATTGATACATGCATTTACATACCATTTAATATAACATAAGGTTATTACAGGCTCCGGGAATATCACTCCTGGCCGGCGTGTGTGTGCTTTACGTTTATTTATCGTCGCTACCGATTGCCCATATGAGCGACGCTTCCTGAAGAGATTAGTCATTTTAGATTTTTGGAGGATAGTGCAATGATACAGACAGAGACCCATTCCAGAGCCTCCTCTGGTTCTTTTACGTGCACGGTATAAACCGACACGAGACCTCGGTTTAACGTCCCATCTGAAAGACTGTTAATTTTATTAGGGTCAGGCGGGGGATCGAACCTGCGATCCCTGGATTACCAGTCCAGCGTGTTACCACTGGACTACAGATCCGTCTGGCCGGCACTATATACCTGTACCTATATACCCTGTCAGCAAACCAAATATCAATTTTATTTCGCAGTTTTCAGCTTAAAAACAATGTTTTAAGTCAATTTTATATCGCAGTTTTCAGCTTTAAAACAATGTTTTAAGTCAATTTATTTGATTTGTTTGGTTTGGGGATTTTCACTGATTTTATTTTATCATTTGCAGCCCGTCGACTGCCTCAATTGAGGTATTTCATGAATATGTGAGTTTTACATTGACACCGGCATGACCGATTTGGGATCCCATACATGTTCAATAGATTTTCACATCGTGTTTCACTGTTAGTCTTACCGTGTGTTAATAAATTCAACATATTTAAATGGTGTAAAATGTAGCAAAATTACTTCCATATGAATGTTGATGTCTTGTACAGATGCATTGCGCATCATTCAATTGTATGCGCAGCTTTCGGTTTCATTTTAAGAAAAGGTATGTATTCAACATATTTAAATGGTGTAAAATGTAGAAAAATTACTTCCATATGAATGTTGATGTCTTGTACAGATGCATTGCGCATCATTCAATCGTATGCGCAGCTTTCGGTTTCATTTTAAGAAAAGGTATGTATTCGTCGAATCGTGGTATCCAGCAACGTGGTTTCTCAGCAAAGCTATTAATATCATATATTGTTAGTTATGTATAAAATATCTTATATGATTTAGTTTAATAATATGTTATTGCTTGTTTATATACAATACAGTTACAAATATAAACATGATAAATATATAAGCAAAATGATACAACTGCAATGCAATGCTTATACTTGAACACTGTAAGAATAAAATCTAGAAGCAAATGGGTTGGGCAACACGTTTTACCAACATTAGCTAATTAATACCCTCCCAATTCAGGCTGCGTAGAAGTAGTCCGCCTACGGAGCGGGAGGTCGAATGTTCGAATCTCGTCAGTGGTTCGTTCTGATATGGCCGGTTGGTGAGCCGCCGGCTAGTTAAATAATGGTTACCGATTGCCTACCAGCCTGGCGCCTGTCATACACGCATAGGATTCGGGAAGTACTGATATTCATAAAAAGAGGTGTCTCATTAGTCAGAAATGGCTGGCCCTTTCAATAGGGGTGACACTATAATAAACAAATACTTTACATGTGTATGTCCTTTTAATGTTCTAATGCAGATCAAATGGATTTAGTTCAGCTGCCCATTCGCTTGAGACTTACTTCAGAAAAGCATGGCTCTACTCATTGACGTGCATAGGAAGTGAAACGGATGTTATGCAATGTGACCATTCAGCGTTTTCTTACGTACCGGGTCTTATGTACACTTACAAAAGAGGGACATGGCTGTATTGCTTTGGTACTGTTTTATATTTAAGAATTAAAATGTGTCCATTAGTTATTTATTTCGAATATATCATGGTTTGGTGTTCTGAAGTGTAGGCCTGAGTTGTTAATACCGGTATTCAGAATGACAAACCATGTTTTATTCGCCAATAAATAAAACAAATAATATTCAAATAAATATTTAAAATGTCGATTCTAACATGATCACAATGTTTAACGTCACGCGTTATATACTGTTTTATTGCATATTTAAACACTGTAAATTACTTATTTGCGTATACAGACAAAATGCCGAGTCATGTTAGAAATGTTATTTTTATACGAATTGAACCTCCTGCCAACTCTCTGCCAAACGGTTGAGCTACCGAGGCGGCCACAATCATTACTTATATTTACATTAATTATTCTTTTCAAACAAAATATCACACATTGTATGTAAAATGTATTTAGGTCAGGTTTCTACTTATGGGGCCCGTTTATTAGATTATTCTTGGAACAGTGTAAACTATAAGACACTCATTTTCTTGCGAGAAACACTGCCCAACACTGCGAATGCGCATGCCCATAATGTTTAGTGCGCATAATCTGCATATCATTAGAGAGGAAGTGCGTAGGAAAATAGATACAAACCGGGCATATACGTCCATCGAAGGAAAGGCCATAGCGATATCAATATCACACCCTAACACTATAATGCTAGTCCAGTGGTAACACGCTGGACTGGTAATCCAGGGATCACAGGTTCGACCCCCGTCTGACCCTAATAAAAGTAACAGTCTTTCAGATGGGACGCTAAACCGAGGTATCGTGTCGGTGCTGTACACCGTGCACGTAAAAGAACCAGAGGAGACTCTGGAATGGGTCTCTGTCTGTATCATTGCACTATCCTTCAAAATCTAAAATGACTAATTTCTTCAGGAGGCGTCACTCATATGGGCAACCGGTAGCGACGATAAATAAACGTAAAAACACACACACACAATGCTAGCCACGGCATCCATCGAAATTCTAACCTCAAACCCTTGGGTATCCGTTCTAACGCTCTTTGGGATATCGAGGCGACCACAAAAACGATAACTGCCAAACTACTGATAACATTTGCAACCAAAACTGCGAGAATTTTATAACTGTTTGAAACAATGGCAACATCGTAAACTGACACTTCTAGGTAAAGTGATAGTAATAAAGATATTTACTCTCCCAAAAGTGGCCTATCTATTTACCGTTTTACCAAACCCAACAGAAAAGGTGCTAGTGGATATAAATCATGCAATATTTAACTTCATCTGGGAAGGAAAACCAGATAAAATAAAACGTAATATACTTTTTCAAGACTATGAAAATGGAGGAATAAAATTAACAAATATACATGCATTCCTACATACAATTAAGGCAAGCTGGGTCAAAAGGATAACAAACAATAATACAGGTTCTTGGAAATGTTTTTATGATACGTATCTAAAACAATTTGGTGGAAACTTCTTAGTTGAATGTAACTTATCACTCAAAGACATAAATAAATTATGCCAAACACAACCTTTCCTAAAAGACGTTTTGATTTCCTGGTTTAAAATAAACATATGTACGAAAATAATAATGTTTCAGTTATTAGACCCATTATTTGGAATAACTCTGACATCAGAATAACAGGAAAACCAGTTATCAATCAGGAATGGTACAATAACGGAATAAAGTATGTTGATCACCTATATGATTTTAGACATAACCATTTCTACACGTTTGAAAACCTTAAGCAAATGTATAATTTACGCAATAATGATTTTTTAAAATACCACACTTTGATCGGTAGTATACCTAAAAAGTGCAAAGAAAAACTAAATCAACACATTATTACTGGGCTAAGACCGGAAAACATGCTAGAAAAAATAAAAGGATTAAAGAAACCAAATAAACTATTATATCAAACACAGATAGATACATTTAAAGAACATAGAACGTAGACATTCTGAGCGAAAATGGTCTCAATTGTTCAGCGATTACAATCTCAAATGGAAAATAATCTACTGCATGGCATATAAAGCAACGATTGACACTAAACTGAGAAATTATCAATATTAATTTTTTATGAGACTAGTTCCAACAAACAAGTATCTCCATATGTGTAAATTAACTGAATCATCCCTATGTGACTTCTGTAATATGAGCATAGAAAGCATAGAACACCTGTTTTGGGAATGCCCGATCATACAAGACCTATGGACAAGCATTCGTAATTATCTAGGAACTATTGATATTAACATTTCTTTAAACTTTAAAGACATTTGTTTAGGGTGCGAAAATAATAACATTGTTAATTTTATAATAATCCTGTGCAAATACTTTATCTCAAATATGAAATATAGTAAAATCCTGCCAATGTTCGAATCATTTAAAAAGTACTTGTATTAAAGGATCGAACTCGAAAAAGACATTGCTTCATATTCTGGAAAAATAGATAGACACAACTTGAAATGGTCAAAGTTTAACTAAGCTAATCAAATATACATGCATATCAATTAATGTTTTCATAAATACAGTACAAAGATAACTCTAAACAACACTGGACCTGGAACAGCTTACACTACAAAAATAAACCCCCAAATCAATTACCCCACCCCTACAAATCCTTTTTGACACACTCCTTATCCTATTAACAAATAGAAATGTTAGTAAGCAGAAGCGATCAGCCACTCATTACACCTCTCTCTCCCTCTCTCTCTCTCTCTCTCTCTCTTTCTCTCTCTCTCTCTCTCTCTCTCTCGCTTTAACAACTACACCTTAGTTACCCATTGTTCACTTTTAACTTTGACAATCTTTGTATACACTCATCCTTAAGGGACACACTGCACATATAGCTAATCGAACTGAAATAATATGTATGCATACTATTAAAAACCAAATAAACTTGTCGAAATATGTATCAACTAAATGTATATGGAATAAAGAAATAAACGAGGTTACCCGGATATGGGCCTCAAAATGAAACAAAAGATAACATTTGCAATCATTTATTTAAATTAGCATAAAAAATGATCTGAAGATTATTAACATTTTAATGTTTCATTTCCCAAAATTAACTTGATGTTATGAAAATAACGACGTCAAGCCCATATTGACGTCGCAACATAACATCTTTATTCAAAACAACTGCGGAGAAAATCAAATTGCCAATATCTTGAGTTAACGTTTCATTTCCCAAAATTAACTTGATATTATGGCAATAACGACGTCAAGCCCATATTAACGTCTTAACATAATATCTTTATTCAAAACTACTGAGGAGAAAATCAAATTGCCAATAACTTGAGATGTACGATATACATGCAAACTATTCGAATACTCAAAATATGACAAGCTTTTCGTTAAATGTAATTGATTTTATAGCCTACTCTATTTATCCTAAGATACCAGACCAATCTTTTGCATGGAGTGGGGCCACGGTTGCCTTTATTTTTTGGAAAGTCAAAAAGTTGCATGAATTGTGACAAAACTTTGTGAATATATAGAGGGTTGGTCCACGAGGAAGTGACTTATATTGTAAACTATATGTGCTTGTATCTCGAAACGAAGCAACATATATAAGTGTAGTTCCAATGGTACATCTATAGAAAACATCATTCAGGGATCAGGTTAGAGGGCGATGTGGGCGAAATTGTCGCCATAGGGACCCTGACTTCGCCCTATGGGGGCCCCACCTCTCCCTAAAAAAAAAAAATTTAAAAAAAAAAAATATGTTTTGGTTTTTACGATTTTCAAACAAAATTGTGTCTAGTAAGATACACTGGCCCATTATAAAGCACTCCTTCTATTCAAATGTTGTATTTAACGGTTGTACTGTGCATTTTAACTGTATTTTGCAGAAGTATATTAAAGAACACCATTTAAGGAAGCGATCACGCGCTTTCTCACTTCTCCCAAAAATTATGACATAGAATGAACCCTGATCATGTGACCATCAATGCCCCATTACCTTGAGGTTGATATTTCAAGGTCAAATCACGGTCATGTTTGATCGATGTTCTTGTGTCAAATGCCGAGTGTTATTCTCTAGTTTCTCTATTATGACGTCACGCACGCACCCATATGATGCATTTTCGCCTGGCTCACATGTATCTGAATTATTTCAATTGACGATGTTTGTAACTATCTGTATTACCATTAGTGCGTCCACATATCATTGTTTTGCTGTTGCAGATTTTGAAGTTATTGGTGTACGTCTCAATAATGGTTCAACGTCGTACGAAGGAATAGTGGAGTTAGAAATAAATGGCCGATGGGGAACACTATGTACCTATGGTATGTCTTGGTCTGCAATGGAAAATACAGCAGAAGTCATTTGTAAAACCCTAGGATACGAGTAAGCTGCATAACGTTTCAGTATTCATACACTTAAAGCGACACAACATCGGGGGATACATTTCTACAGAATATAATTTCCTATTAAAATACAGCAGAAGTCATATGTAAACCCCTAGGATACGAGTAAGCTGCATAACGTTTCAGTATTCATACACTTAAAGCGACACTACATCGGAGGATAAATGTCTACAGAATGTAATTTCCTATTACCATGGGTGTACCGGTATTCGGCACTTAAGGTTTGACTGTGAATAATTATTTAAGTTTATTTAACATCGCTACCGGTTTCCCATTTGAGCGACGGGCAGTTTACCTAACAACACCTTTCCTGGACAGGCTCCAGCGGTTAACCAGTACTTGGTGCACTAACCTTCGTAAGAACCAGCCAACTTTTTCATATAAATGAGACACGGTCTGAGCGGGGTTCGAACCCGTGACCATCGGCGATGATAGGTTACAGTGGTATACAAGTCAGCGACCTTAACCACTCGACCACGGAAGCGGTCCACTGTGAATAACATCTAGTTAGTCTCTTTTATAGTAGATGAAATAATATTACCATGTAAAGTGATAATTCGTGCATTTAATAAGCTTCAGTAAACTCTGATTGCATTAAATCTTTTAAAATAAAACCACAATTTCACTCGCATGTGAATTCAACATGGCGTCAAAAAGAGAACCTACGTTTCGGACACCAATCACATTTCATGTACCAGAAACGTGTTGTCCAGTATTGTCACATTCTTGACACGTGACCTTGAAAAGCCACGCATTATACTTCTCGCGTTGCAAAATTAAACAAATATGTCTTTGCATATATCTCTGTGTAAGGCATTTTTAGGGTACACGTGTACATCAACATTTACATATTTTCGAAAGAAATGGTGAATATTTATCTGTTTTTGCTCATTTTTGTGTTTTGTGTTTTATGTTTTACCGTCTACCAAATAATTCAAGTACCTGCTATTGACAGCGATAACGTCATTTGCAAACACATTCGAAAACATGTGATGTCCGGAAATAGGGCAATTGGCGATATATTGTATTTACAACCCAAATATTTGCCACAGAAACTGATTCTTTCAACTAATAATTGAACTAATGTAAATAGTGTCAACATATGTTATATCTCATCTGTGCCTATGCATATTGATGCTAGGGGGATTTAGGCGGAGGAAGAGCCCGGGGTCCCCTTCCGAGCAGTATTGCAGGCACGGACAGGTACCCAGGTAGAACCACCGACCTTCCTAAGCAAGCTAGATAGTTTCCTCACATAAAATAAATCGACACCGCTAGTGGGATTCGAATCTGCAGCGGTGAGGGGCAAGGAATTTGAAGTCAACGACCCTAACAACGGCCCTCACCATATACATTTCATACATACATTTTGTCTTTTTCTAATACAGCGGAATGGACACCGTTCTTAATGATACAATCAGAAATAGTACAGATTTGATCTGGATGTCGTCTATATATTGCTATGGAAACGAAGCAAGTATTTCAGAATGTGTCTATACCAGAGGCTCGAGCTATTCTTGTTTCAGTGAAAGTGGACATCATCCACTCACTGTAAGATGTATTGGTAAGTATTATGCCTATTAAGCAGCCACCTGTGCTAAGCAGCCACTTTCTCTTACTCCCTTGGCTGGCTGCTTAAGACAGGTTTGACTGTACTCAACATTGCATGCTGAAAAATAAACTAAAAGCTCACAATAGAAAGTAAAATCAATTGGTTTAAACATATTGTATTGCCTCTTCTATATACATAATACAGGCAAACTCACATTACAAATCGGCCATCACAAACAACAATTGTAACAATATAATATATAAATGGCAATAAAAACAGTAACCTTTAAACCAAGATCTGATTAGCATGCTCGCTTCTCACCGGGCCAATGCAACCCGGATTTTATCCTCGGACCGGGAAGTATGTGAGATGGTATGGTGGTCACCAGATAGGACAGTGGGTTTTCTCCGGGTACTCCGGTTTCCTCCCACACGAATTGCCGCATATACGCTTTCATCGGCACCAACGGGAGTGATTAATATAAGTTGTTAAAACTTGCTTTTTTTAAAGTAAATATAAAAGAGATCGTGAAATGCCGAGCTACTTACTAATACGTTATATAGCATTGAAGCACATTCAAATACTATAACATTTATGGAAATCTATGAGTATCATTTATGAAACATTGAATATTTCGAAAATGAAACAATTGTCTACTACAGGAATGGCATTACTACCACACAGTAATAATATTATATTAATAGGTCGAAAAGCCTGAAGTGATTGGTTTGTTTGTTTGGGGTTTACCATTTTGGCCATATCGCCGCCAACAACACTTTTCATGGGCAGGCTCCAACGGTTAACCAGAATTTGGTGCACGAATCTACGTAGGAAACTGCCAACTTTTTCATATAAATGAGACACTGCCTGAGCGGGGCTCGAACTCGTGGTCACGAATTATGAAGTGTTTGGAAGAGTGTATTACGTTGCTATTGGTATCTTGCACAAATTAACAAAATAATAGAATGGAACTTCATAGTTTATACAAATTTATTTTAGCTCGATTGCGAAACAAGTTCTTACAACTTATACTAATCACTCTCGGGACCTCATTCCTGATTGAATCCATCGCCACGAGGGAGAGAATAGGCAACGTGGAATTTAAATGCTTTGCCTAATAGCACAATCGTAACGGCTCCAGCAGGGCTCGAACTGCGAACCTTTCGCACCTGAAGCGAACGTGTATCCACTGCACTATCACGACTGGAATTTCATAACCTACACCACATACGCATTCGCAGATGGTAACAATGAAGTGGAATCAATTGTTTTACTGATTCAAGACGATATCACAAACATGTAACAAAAATATTATAAATATGATGAATGTATGTTTCAGATATCGATGCATTATGTTTCAGATATCGATGAATGTATGTTTCAGATATCGATGCATTATGTTTCAGATATCGATGCAGTATGTTTCAGATATCGAGGAATTATGTTTCAGATATCGATGTATGTATGTTTCAGATATCGATGCATTATGTTTCAGATATCGATGAATGTATGTTTCAGATATCGATGCATGTATGGATCAGGTATCGATGCATTAAGTTTCAGGTATCGATGCATTATGTTTCAGGTATCGATGCATTATGTTTCAGATATCGATGTATGTATGTTTCAGATATCGATGCATTATGTTTCAGATATCGATGCATTACGTTTCAGGTATCGATGCATGTATGTTTCAGATATCGATGCATTATGTTTCAGATATCGATGTATGTAGGTTTCAGATATCGATGTATTATGTTTCCGATATCGATGCATTATGTTTCAGATATCGATGAATGTAAGTTTTAGATATCGATTTATGTAGGTTTCAGATATCGATGTATGTAGGTTTTAGATATCGATGTATGTAGGTTTTAGATATCGATGTATGTATGTTTCAGATATCGATGCATTATGTTTCAGATATCGATGTATGTAGGTTTCAGATATCGATGTATTATGTTTCAGATATCGATGCATTATGTTTCAGATATCGATGCATTATGTTTAAGATATCGATGTATGTATGTTTCAGATATCGATGCATGTATGGTTCAGGTATCGATGCATTAAGTTTCAGGTATCGATGCATTATGTTTCAGGTATCGATGCATTATGTTTCAGATAACGATGTATGTATGTTACAGATATCGATGCATTATGTTTCAGATATCGATGTATGTAGGTTTCAGATATCGATGTATTATGTTTCAGATATCGATGCATTATGCTTCAGATATCGATGTATGTAGGTTTCAGATATCGATGTATGTATGTTTCAGATATCGATGTTTGTTTGTTTCAGATATCGATGCATTATGTTTCAGATATCGATATATGTAGGTTTCAGATATCGATGCATTATGTTTCAGATATCGATGTATGTATGTGTCAGATATCGATGTATGTAGGTTTCAGATACCGATGCATTATGTTTCAGATATCGATGCATTATGTTTCAGATATCGATGTATTTATGTTTGAGATATCGATGTATGTATGTTTCAGATATCGATGTATGTATATTTCAGATATCGATTTATGTATGTTTCAGATATCGATTTATGTATGTTTCAGATATCGGTTTATGTATGTTTCAGATATCGATGTATGTATGTTTCAGATATCGATGTATGTAGGTTTTAGATATCGATGTATGAAGGTTTCAGATATCGATGTATGTAGGTTTTAGATATCGAAGTATGTAGGTTTCAGATATCGAGGTTGTAGGTTTCAGATATCGATATATGTAGGTTTTAGATATCGACGTATGTAGGTTTCAGATATCGGTGTATGTAGGTTTCAGATATCGATGAAGGTATGTTTCAGATATTGATGTATGTATGTTTCTGATATCGATGCATTATGTTTCAGATATTGATGCATTATGTTTCTGATATCGATGCATTATGTTTTAGATATCGATGCATTATATTTCAGGTGTCGATGCATGTATGTTTCAGATATCGATGCATTATGTTTCAGATATCGATGCATTATGTTTGAGATATCGATGCATGTATGATTCAGATATCGATGCATTTTGTTTCAGGTATCGATGCATGTATGTTTCAGATATCGATGCATTATATTTCAGATATCGATACATTATGTTTCAGGTATTGATGCATTATGTTTCAGATATCGATGCATTATGTTTCAGGTATCGATGCATTATGTTTCAGATAGCGATGTATATATGTGTCAGATATCGATGTATGTATGTTTCAGATATCGATGCATTATGTTTCAGATATCGATGCATTATGTTTCAGATATCGATGTATGTATGTTTCAGATATTGATGTATTTATGTTTCAGATACCGATGTATGTATGTTTCAGATATCGATTTATGTAGGTTACAGATATCGATGTATTTAGGTTTCATATATCGATGTATGTATGTTTCAGATATCGATGTATGTAGGTTTCAGATATCGATGTATATAGGTTTCAGATATAAATTTATGTATGTTTCAGATACCGATGTATAAATTATTATATGATTCAGATATCGATGTATATATGTTTCAGATATCGATGTATAAATTATTATATGATTCAGATATCGATGTATGTAGGTTTCATATATCGATGTATGTAGGTTTCAGATATAGATGTATGTAGGTTTCAGATATCGATGTATATAGGTTTCAGATATAAATTTATGTATGTTTCAGATACCGATGTATAAATTATTATATGATTCAGATATCGATGTATATATGTTTCAGATATCGATGTATAAATTATTATATGATTCAGATATCGATGTATGTAGGTTTCATATATCGATGTATGTAGGTTTCAGATATAGATGTATGTAGGTTTCAGATATCGATGTATATAGGTTTCAGATATAAATTTATGTATGTTTCAGATACCGATGTATAAATTATTATATGATTCAGATATCGATGTATATATGTTTCAGATATCGATGTATAAAGTATTATATGATTCAGATATCGATGTATGTATGTTTCAGATATCGATGTATGTAGGTTTCATATATCGATTTATGTAGGTTTCAGATATCGATTTATGTAGGTTTCAGATATCGATGTATGTAGGTTTCATATATCGATGTATGTAGGTTTCAGATATCGATGTATATAGGTTTCAGATATCGATGTATGTATGTTTCAGATACCGATGTATAAATTATTATATGATTCAGATATCGATGTATGTATGTTTCAGATATCGATGTATAAATTATTATATGATTCAGATATCGATGTATGTATGTTTCAGATATCGATGTATGTATGTTTCAGATATCGATGTATATATGTTTCAGATACCGATGTATAAATTATTATATGATTCAGATATCGATGTATGTATGTTTCAGATATCGATGTATGTAGGTTTCAGATATGGATTATGTATGATTCAGATATCGATGTATGTAGGTTTCAGATATGGATTATGTATGATTCAGATATCAATGTATGTAGGTTTCAGATATCGATGTATGTATGTTTCCGATATTGATGTTTGTATTTTTCAGATATCGATGAATGTATGTCGGACCCCTGTCTGAACGGAGGTACTTGTTTGAACGGTGACCAAACATACACATGCACATGCCCGGAGTTATGGGGAGGCGATATCTGTGAAATAGGTAAATGTTTTATTTATTTATTGTTTCGTGGTGGTTTGACAATATTATTGCTATATACCACCCCCCCGGATATTGGATAGACGTGATAATGTTTTCACGTTTTCACAATACAGGTATTTATTGTATATGCTATAAACACCAGTTGATATCTTAATGCAATAAATTTCGTTGTTGTCGTCGCCGCCGTCGTTGTTGTTCTGGTTAGTTTAAACAATATTTATTTCCTTGAATAAACATAGTCAAGTATAAATAGTATTTACATACATGTAGGATTGAGGAGAAATAAAACCTATGGTACGACATTAAACCCAAAAAACAAAAAATCAAACAAAACAAACGAATTGGCTTTGTACGATAATGCTCCAGAGTGGACCCTGTACAGTATACAAATCAATGTTCCAGAGTGGACCATGTACAGTATACAAATCAATGCTCTAGAGTGGACCATGTACAGTATACAAATCAATGTACAAAGTGCACCATGTACAGTATACAAATCAATGTTCCAGAGTGGACCATGTACAGCATACAAATCAATGTTCCATAGTGGACCCTGTACAGTATACAAATCAATGTTCCAGAGTGGACCCTGTACAGTATACAAATCAATAATCCAGCGTGGACCATGTACAGTATACAAATCAATGTTCCAGAGTGGACACTGTAGAGTATACAAATCAATGTTCCATAGTGGACACTGTAGAGTATACAAATCAATGTTCCAGAGTGGACATTGTACAGTATGCAAATCAATGTTCCAGAGTGCACCCTGTACAGAATACAAATCAATGTTCCAGAGTGGACGATGTACAATATACAAATCAATGTTCCAGAGTGGACCATGTACAGTATACAAATCAATGTTCCAGAGTGGACCATGTACAGTATACAAATCAATGCTCCGGAGTGGACCATGTACAGTATACAAATCAATGTTCCAGAGAGCACACTGTACAGTATGCAAATCAATGTTCCAGAGTGGACCATGTACAGTATACAAATCAATGTTCCAGAGTGCACCCTGTACAGTATACAAATCAATGTTCCAGAGTGGACCATGTACAGTATACAAATCAATGTTCCATAGTGGACCCTGTACAGTATACAAATCAATTTTCCAGAGTGGACCCTGTACAGTATACAAATTAATGTTCCAGAGTGCACCCTGTACAGCATACAAATCAATGTTCCAAAGTGCACCCTGTACAGTATGCAAATCAATGTTCCAGAGTGGATCCTGTAGAGTATTCAAATCAATGTTCCAGAGTGGACACTGTAGAGTATTCAACTCAATGTTCCAGAGTGGACCCTGTACAGCATACAAATCAATGCTCCAGAGTGGACCATGTACAGTATACAAATCAATGCTCCAGGGTGCACCCTGTAGAGTATACAAATCAATGTTCCAGAGTGGACCCTGTACAGTATACAAATCAATATTCCAGAGTGGACCCTGTACAGTATATAAATCAATGATCCAGAGTGGACCCTGTACAGTATACAAATCAATATTCCAGAGTGGACCCTGTACAGTATACAAATCAATGTTCCAGAGTGGACCCTGTACAGTATTCAAATCAATGTTCCAGAGTGCACCCTGTACAGTATACAAATCAATGTTCCAGAGTGGACGATGTACAGTATACAAATCAATGCTCCAGAGTGGACCATGTACAGTATACAAATCAATGCTCCAGAATGCACCCTGTACAGTATACAAATCAATGTTCCAGAGTGGACCCTGTACAGTATATAAATCAATGTTCCAGAGTGGACCATGTACAGTATACAAATCAATGCTCCAGAGTGCACCATGTACAGTATACAAATCAATGCTCCAGAGTGCACCATGCACAGTATACAAATCAATGTTCCAGAGTGGACCATGTACAGTATACAAATCAATGCTCTAGAGTGGACCATGTACATTATACAAATCAATGTACAAAGTGCATCCTGTACAGTATACAAATCAAGGTTCCAGAGTGGACCATGTACAGCATACAAATCAATGTTCCATAGTGGACCCTGTACAGTATACAAATCAATGTTCCAGAGTGGACCCTGTACAGTATGCAAATCAATGTTCCAGAGTGCACCCTGTACAGTATACAAATCAATAGTCCAGCGTGGACAATGTACAGTATACAAATCAATGTTCCAGAGTGGACACTGTAGAGTATACAAATCAATGTTCCATAGTGGACACTGTAGAGTATACAAATAAATGTTCCAGAGTGGACATTGTACAGTATGCAAATCATTGTTCCAGAGTGCACCCTGTACAGAATACAAATCAATGTTCCAGAGTGGACGATGTACAATATACAAATCAATGTTCCAGAGTGGACCATGTACAGTATACAAATCAATGCTCCAGAGTGGACCATGTACAGTATACAAATCAATGTTCCAGAGTGCACACTGTACAGTATGCAAATCAATGTTCCAGAGTGGACCATGTACAGTATACAAATCAATGTTCCAGAGTGCACCCTGTACAGTATACAAATCAATGTTCCAGAGTGGACCCTGTACAGTATACAAATTAATGTTCCAGAGTGCACCCTGTACAGTATACACATCAATATTTCAGAGTGGACCCTGTACAGTATACAAATCAATGTTCCAGAGTGGACACTGTAGAGTATTCAAATCAATGTTCCAGAGTGGACCCTGTACAGCATACAAATCAATGTTCCAGAGTGCACCCTGTACAGTATGCAAATCAATGTTCCAGAGTGGACGATGTACAGTATACAAATCAATGCTCCAGAGTGGACCATGTACAGTATACAAATCAATGCTCCAGAGTGCACCCTGTAGAATATACAAATCATTGTTCCAGAGTGGACCATGTACAGTATACAAATCAATGTTCCAGAGTGGACCATGTACAGTATACAAATCAATGCTCCATAGTGGACCATGTACAGTATACAAATCAATGTTCCAGAGTGCACACTGTACAGTATGCAAATCAATGCTCTAGAGTGGACCATGTACAGTATACAAATCAATGTTCCAGAGTGGACACTTTATAGTATACAAATCAATGTTCCAGAGTGGACCCTGTAGAGTATTCAAATCAATGTTCCAGAGTGGACACTGTAGAGTATTCAAATCAATGTTCCAGAGTGGACCCTGTACAGCATACTAATCAATGTTCCAGAGTGCACCCTGTACAGTATGCAAATCAATGTTCCAGAGTGGACGATGTACAGTATACAAATCAATGCTCCAGAGTGGACCATGTACAGTATACAAATCAATGCTCCAGAGTGCACCCTGTAGAGTATACAAATCAATGTTACAGAGTGGACCCTGTACAGTATACAAATCAATATTCCAGAGTGGACTCTGTACATTATATAAATCAATGATCCAGAGTGGACCCTGTACAGTATACAAATCAATATTCCAGAGTGGACCCTGTACAGTATACAAATCAATGTTTCAGAGTGGACCCTGTACAGTATACAAATCAATAGTCCAGCGTGGACAATGTACAGTATACAAATCAATGTTCCAGAGTGGACACTGTAGAGTATACAAATCAATGTTCCATAGTGGACACTGTAGAGTATACAAATAAATGTTCCAGAGTGGACATTGTACAGTATGCAAATCATTGTTCCAGAGTGCACCCTGTACAGAATACAAATCAATGTTCCAGAGTGGACGATGTACAATATACAAATCAATGTTCCAGAGTGGACCATGTACAGTATACAAATCAATGCTCCAGAGTGGACCATGTACAGTATACAAATCAATGTTCCAGAGTGCACACTGTACAGTATGCAAATCAATGTTCCAGAGTGGACCATGTACAGTATACAAATCAATGTTCCAGAGTGCACCCTGTACAGTATACAAATCAATGTTCCAGAGTGGACCCTGTACAGTATACAAATTAATGTTCCAGAGTGCACCCTGTACAGTATACACATCAATATTTCAGAGTGGACCCTGTACAGTATACAAATCAATGTTCCAGAGTGGACACTGTAGAGTATTCAAATCAATGTTCCAGAGTGGACCCTGTACAGCATACAAATCAATGTTCCAGAGTGCACCCTGTACAGTATGCAAATCAATGTTCCAGAGTGGACGATGTACAGTATACAAATCAATGCTCCAGAGTGGACCATGTACAGTATACAAATCAATGCTCCAGAGTGCACCCTGTAGAATATACAAATCATTGTTCCAGAGTGGACCATGTACAGTATACAAATCAATGTTCCAGAGTGGACCATGTACAGTATACAAATCAATGCTCCATAGTGGACCATGTACAGTATACAAATCAATGTTCCAGAGTGCACACTGTACAGTATGCAAATCAATGCTCTAGAGTGGACCATGTACAGTATACAAATCAATGCTCCAGAGTGCACGATGTACAGTATGCAAATCAATGCTCCAGAGTGCACCATGCACAGTATACATATCAATGTTCCAGAGTGGACCATGTACAGTATACAAATCAATGTTCCAGAGTGCACCCTGTACAGAATACAAATCAATGTTCCAGAGTGGACGATGTACAATATACAAATCAATGTTCCAGAGTGGACCATGTACAGTATACAAATCAATGCTCCAGAGTGGACCATGTACAGTATACAAATCAATGTTCCAGAGTGCACACTGTACAGTATGCAAATCAATGTTCCAGAGTGGACCATGTACAGTATACAAATCAATGTTCCAGAGTGGACCCTGTACAGTATACAAATTAATGTTCCAGAGTGCACCCTGTACAGTATACACATCAATATTTCAGAGTGGACCCTGTACAGTATACAAATCAATGTTCCAGAGTGGACACTGTAGAGTATTCAAATCAATGTTCCAGAGTGGACCCTGTACAGCATACAAATCAATGTTCCAGAGTGCACCATGTACAGTATACAAATCAATGTTCCAGAGTGGACGATGTACAGTATACAAATCAATGCTCCAGAGTGGACCATGTACAGTATACAAATCAATGCTCCAGAGTGCACCCTGTAGAATATACAAATCATTGTTCCAGAGTGGACCATGTACAGTATACAAATCAATGTTCCAGAGTGGACCATGTACAGTATACAAATCAATGCTCCAGAGTGGACCATGTACAGTATACAAATCAATGTTCCAGAGTGCACACTGTACAGTATGCAAATCAATGCTCTAGAGTGGACCATGTACAGTATACAAATCAATGTTCCAGAGTGGACACTTTATAGTATACAAATCAATGTTCCAGAGTGGACGCTGTAGAGTATTCAAATCAATGTTCCAGAGTGGACACTGTAGAGTATTCAAATCAATGTTCCAGAGTGGACCCTGTACAGCATACAAATCAATGTTCCAGAGTGCACCCTGTACAGTATACAAATCAATGTTCCAGAGTGGACGATGTACAGTATACAAATCAATGCTCCAGAGTGGACCATGTACAGTATACAAATCAATGCTCCAGAGTGCACCCTGTAGAGTATACAAATCAATGTTCCAGAGTGGACCATGTACAGTATACAAATCAATGTTCCAGAGTGGACCATGTACAGTATACATATCAATGCTCTAGAGTGGACCATGTACAGTATACAAATCAATGTTCCAGAGTGGACACTTTAGAGTATACAAATCAATGCTCTAGAGTGGACCATGTACAGTATACAAATCAATGCTCTAGAGTGGACCTGGTACAGTATGCAAATCAATGCTCCAGAGTGGACCCTGTACAGATTACAAATCTATGTTCCAGAGTGCACACTGTACAGTATGCAAATCAATGCTCTAGAGTGGACCATGTACAGTATACAAATCAATGTTCCAGAGTGGACACTTTATAGTATACAAATCAATGTTCCAGAGTGGACCCTGTAGAGTATTCAAATCAATGTTCCAGAGTGGACACTGTAGAGTATTCAAATCAATGTTCCAGAGTGGACCCTGTACAGCATACAAATCAATGTTCCAGAGTGCACCCTGTACAGTATGCAAATCAATGTTCCAGAGTGGACGATGTACAGTATACAAATCAATGCTCCAGAGTGGACCATGTACAGTATACAAATCAATGCTCCAGAGTGCACCCTGTAGAGTATACAAATCAATGTTACAGAGTGGACCCTGTACAGTATACAAATCAATATTCCAGAGTGGACTCTGTACATTATATAAATCAATGATCCAGAGTGGACCCTGTACAGTATACAAATCAATATTCCAGAGTGGACCCTGTACAGTATACAAATCAATGTTTCAGAGTGGACCCTGTACAGTATACAAATCAATGTTCCAGAGTGCACCCTGTACAGTATACAAATCAATGTTCTAGAGTGGACGATGTACAGTATACAAATCAATGATCCAGAGTGGACCATGTACAGTATACAAATCATTGCTCCAGAATGCACCCTGTACAGTATACAAATCAATGTTCCAGAGTGGACCCTGTACAGTATATAAATCAATGTTCCAGAGTGGACCATGTACAGTATACAAATCAATGCTCCAGAGTGCACGATGTACAGTATGCAAATCAATGCTCCAGAGTGCACCATGCACAGTATACATATCAATGTTCCAGAGTGGACCATGTACAGTATACAAATCAATGCTCCAGAGTGCACCATGTACAGTATACAAATCAATGTTCCAGAGTGGACACTGTAGAGTATACAAATCAATGTTCCATAGTGGACACTGTAGAGTATACAAATAAATGTTCCAGAGTGGACATTGTACAGTATGCAAATCATTGTTCCAGAGTGCACCCTGTACAGAATACAAATCAATGTTCCAGAGTGGACGATGTACAATATACAAATCAATGTTCCAGAGTGGACCATGTACAGTATACAAATCAATGCTCCAGAGTGGACCATGTACAGTATACAAATCAATGTTCCAGAGTGCACACTGTACAGTATGCAAATCAATGTTCCAGAGTGGACCATGTACAGTATACAAATCAATGTTCCAGAGTGGACCCTGTACAGTATACAAATTAATGTTCCAGAGTGCACCCTGTACAGTATACACATCAATATTTCAGAGTGGACCCTGTACAGTATACAAATCAATGTTCCAGAGTGGACACTGTAGAGTATTCAAATCAATGTTCCAGAGTGGACCCTGTACAGCATACAAATCAATGTTCCAGAGTGCACCATGTACAGTATACAAATCAATGTTCCAGAGTGGACGATGTACAGTATACAAATCAATGCTCCAGAGTGGACCATGTACAGTATACAAATCAATGCTCCAGAGTGCACCCTGTAGAATATACAAATCATTGTTCCAGAGTGGACCATGTACAGTATACAAATCAATGTTCCAGAGTGGACCCTGTACAGTATACAAATCAATGCTCCAGAGTGGACCATGTACAGTATACAAATCAATGTTCCAGAGTGCACACTGTACAGTATACAAATCAATGCTCTAGAGTGGACCATGTACAGTATACAAATCAATGTTCCAGAGTGGACACTTTATAGTATACAAATCAATGTTCCAGAGTGGACCCTGTAGAGTATTCAAATCAATGTTCCAGAGTGGACACTGTAGAGTATTCAAATCAATGTTCCAGAGTGGACCCTGTACAGCATACAAATCAATGTTCCAGAGTGCACCCTGTACAGTATACAAATCAATGTTCCAGAGTGGACGATGTACAGTATACAAATCAATGCTCCAGAGTGGACCATGTACAGTATACAAATCAATGCTCCAGAGTGCACCCTGTAGAGTATACAAATCAATGTTCCAGAGTGGACCATGTACAGTATACAAATCAATGTTCCAGAGTGGACCATGTACAGTATACATATCAATGCTCTAGAGTGGACCATGTACAGTATACAAATCAATGTTCCAGAGTGGACACTTTAGAGTATACAAATCAATGCTCTAGAGTGGACCATGTACAGTATACAAATCAATGCTCTAGAGTGGACCTGGTACAGTATGCAAATCAATGCTCCAGAGTGGACCCTGTACAGATTACAAATCTATGTTCCAGAGTGGACACTGTACAGTATACAAATCAATGCTCCAGAGTGCACCCTGTACAGTATACACATTAATGTTCCAGAGTGCACCATGTACAGTATACAAATCAATGTTCCAGATTGGACCCTGTAGATTATTCAAATCAATGTTCCAGAGTGGACCCTGTACAGCATACAAATCAATGTTACAGAGTGCACCCTGTACAGTATACAAATCAATGTTCCAGAGTGGACGATGTACAGTATACAAATCAATGCTCCAGAGTGGACCATGTACAGTATACAAATCAATGCTCCAGAGTGCACCCTGTAGAATATACAAATCATTGTTCCAGAGTGGACCATGTACAGTATACAAATCAATGTTCCAGAGTGGACCATGTACAGTATACAAATCAATGTTCCAGAGTGCACACTGTACAGTATGCAAATCAATGCTCTAGAGTGGACCATGTACAGTATACAAATCAATGTTCCAGAGTGGACACTTTACAGTATACAAATCAATGTTCCAGAGTGGACCCTGTAGAGTATTCAAATCAATGTTCCAGAGTGGACACTGTAGAGTATTCAAATCAATGTTCCAGAGTGGACCCTGTACAGCATACAAATCAATGTTCCAGAGTGCACCGTGTACAGTATACAAATCAATGTTCCAGAGTGGACGATGTACAGTATACAAATCAATGCTCCAGAGTGGACCATGTACAGTATACAAATCAATGCTCCAGAGTGCACCCTGTAGAGTATACAAATCAATTTTACAGAGTGGACCCTGTACAGTATACAAATCAATATTCCAGAGTGGACTCTGTACATTATATAAATCAATGATCCAGAGTGGACCCTGTACAGTATACAAATCAATATTCCAGAGTGGACCCTGTACAGTATACAAATCAATGTTTCAGAGTGGACCCTGTACAGTATACAAGTCAATGTTCCAGAGTGCACCCTGTACAGTATACAAATCAATGTTCCAGAGTGGACGATGTACAGTATACAAATCAATGATCCAGAGTGGACCATGTACAGTATACAAATCATTGCTCCAGAATGCACCCTGTACAGTATACAAATCAATGTTCCAGAGTGGACCCTGTACAGTATATAAATCAATGTTCCAGAGTGGACCATGTACAGTATACAAATCAATGCTCCAGAGTGCACGATGTACAGTATGCAAATCAATGCTCCAGAGTGCACCATGTACAGTATACATATCAATGTTCCAGAGTGGACCATGTACAGTATACAAATCAATGCTCCAGAGTGCACCATGTACAGTATACAAATCAATGTTCCAGAGTGGACACTGTAGAGTATACAAATCAATGTTCCATAGTGGACACTGTAGAGTATACAAATAAATGTTCCAGAGTGGACATTGTACAGTATGCAAATCATTGTTCCAGAGTGCACCCTGTACAGAATACAAATCAATGTTCCAGAGTGGACGATGTACAATATACAAATCAATGTTCCAGAGTGGACCATGTACAGTATACAAATCAATGCTCCAGAGTGGACCATGTACAGTATACAAATCAATGTTCCAGAGTGCACACTGTACAGTATGCAAATCAATGTTCCAGAGTGGACCATGTACAGTATACAAATCAATGTTCCAGAGTGGACCCTGTACAGTATACAAATTAATGTTCCAGAGTGCACCCTGTACAGTATACACATCAATATTTCAGAGTGGACCCTGTACAGTATACAAATCAATGTTCCAGAGTGGACACTGTAGAGTATTCAAATCAATGTTCCAGAGTGGACCCTGTACAGCATACAAATCAATGTTCCAGAGTGCACCATGTACAGTATACAAATCAATGTTCCAGAGTGGACGATGTACAGTATACAAATCAATGCTCCAGAGTGGACCATGTACAGTATACAAATCAATGCTCCAGAGTGCACCCTGTAGAATATACAAATCATTGTTCCAGAGTGGACCATGTACAGTATACAAATCAATGTTCCAGAGTGGACCATGTACAGTATACAAATCAATGCTCCAGAGTGGACCATGTACAGTATACACATCAATGTTCCAGAGTGCACACTGTACAGTATGCAAATCAATGCTCTAGAGTGGACCATGTACAGTATACAAATCAATGTTCCAGAGTGGACACTTTATAGTATACAAATCAATGTTCCAGAGTGGACCCTGTACAGCATACAAATCAATGTTCCAGAGTGCACCCTGTACAGTATACAAATCAATGTTCCAGAGTGGACGATGTACAGTATACAAATCAATGCTCCAGAGTGGACCATGTACAGTATACAAATCAATGCTCCAGAGTGCACCCTGTAGAGTATACAAATCAATGTTCCAGAGTGGACCATGTACAGTATACAAATCAATGTTCCAGAGTGGACCATGTACAGTATACATATCAATGCTCTAGAGTGGACCATGTACAGTATACAAATCAATGTTCCAGAGTACACACTGTACAGTATGCAAATCAATGCTCTAGAGTGGACCATGTACAGTATACAAATCAATGTTCCAGAGTGGACACTTTAGAGTATACAAATCAATGCTCTAGAGTGGACCATGTACAGTATACAAATCAATGCTCTAGAGTGGACCTGGTACAGTATGCAAATCAATGCTCCAGAGTGGACCCTGTACAGATTACAAATCTATGTTCCAGAGTGGACACTGTACAGTATACAAATCAATGCTCCAGAGTGCACCCTGTACAGTATACACATTAATGTTCCAGAGTGCACCATGTACAGTATACAAATCAATGTTCCAGATTGGACCCTGTAGATTATTCAAATCAATGTTCCAGAGTGGACACTGTAGAGTATTCAAATCAATGTTCCAGAGTGGACCCTATACAGCATACAAATCAATGTTCCAGAGTGCACCCTGTACAGTATACAAATCAATGTTCCAGAGTGGACGATGTACAGTATACAAATCAATGCTCCAGAGTGGACCATGTACAGTATACAAATCAATGCTCCAGAGTGCACCCTGTAGAGTATACAAATCAATTTTACAGAGTGGACCCTGTACAGTATACAAATCAATATTCCAGAGTGGACTCTGTACATTATATAAATCAATGATCCAGAGTGGACCCTGTACAGTATACAAATCAATATTCCAGAGTGGACCCTGTACAGTATACAAATCAATGTTTCAGAGTGGACCCTGTACAGTATACAAATCATTGTTCCAGAGTGCACCCTGTACAGTATACACATCAATGTTCCAGAGTGGACCCTGTACAGTATATAAATCAATGTTCCAGAGTGGACCATGTACAGTATACAAATCAATGCTCCAGAGTGCACGATGTACAGTATGCAAATCAATGCTCCAGAGTGCACCATGCACAGTATACATATCAATGTTCCAGAGTGGACCATGTACAGTATACAAATCAATGCTCCAGAGTGCACCATGTACAGTATACAAATCAATGTTCCAGAGTGGACACTGTAGAGTATACAAATCAATGTTCCATAGTGGACACTGTAGAGTATACAAATAAATGTTCCAGAGTGGACATTGTACAGTATGCAAATCATTGTTCCAGAGTGCACCCTGTACAGAATACAAATCAATGTTCCAGAGTGGACGATGTACAATATACAAATCAATGTTCCAGAGTGGACCATGTACAGTATACAAATCAATGCTCCAGAGTGGACAATGTACAGTATACAAATCAATGTTCCAGAGTGCACACTGTACAGTATGCAAATCAATGTTCCAGAGTGGACCATGTACAGTATACAAATCAATGTTCCAGAGTGGACCCTGTACAGTATACAAATTAATGTTCCAGAGTGCACCCTGTACAGTATACACATCAATATTTCAGAGTGGACCCTGTACAGTATACAAATCAATGCTCCAGAGTGGACAATGTACAGTATACAAATCAATGTTCCAGAGTGCACACTGTACAGTATGCAAATCAATGTTCCAGAGTGGACCATGTACAGTATACAAATCAATGTTCCAGAGTGGACCCTGTACAGTATACAAATTAATGTTCCAGAGTGCACCCTGTACAGTATACACATCAATATTTCAGAGTGGACCCTGTACAGTATACAAATCAATGCTCCAGAGTGGACAATGTACAGTATACAAATCAATGTTCCAGAGTGCACACTGTACAGTATGCAAATCAATGTTCCAGAGTGGACCATGTACAGTATACAAATCAATGTTCCAGAGTGGACCCTGTACAGTATACAAATCAATGTTCCAGAGTGCACCCTGTACAGTATACAAATCAATGTTCCAGAGTGGACCATGTACAGTATACAAATCAATGCTCCAGAGTGGACCATGTACAGTATACAAATCAATGTTCCAGAGTGGACCCTGTACAGTATACAAATCAATGTTCCAGAGTGGACACTGTACAGTATACAAATCAATGTTCCAGAGTGGACCCTGTACAGTATACAAATCAATGTTCCAGAGTGGACCCTGTACAGTATACAAATCAATGTTCCAGAGTGGACCCTGTACAGTATACAAATCAATGTTCCAGAGTGGACCCTGTACAGTATACAAATCAATGTTCCAGAGTGGACCATGTACAGTATACAAATCAATGCTCCAGAGTGGACCATGTACAGTATACAAATCAATGTTCCAGAGTGCACACTGTACAGTATGCAAATCAATGTTCCAGAGTGGACCATGTACAGTATACAAATCAATGTTCCAGAGTGGACCCTGTACAGTATACAAATCAATGTTCCAGAGTGCACCCTGTACAGTATACAAATCAATGTTCCAGAGTGGACCCTGTACAGTATACAAATCAATGCTCCAGAGTGGACAATGTACAGTATACAAATCAATGTTCCAGAGTGCACACTGTACAGTATGCAAATCAATGTTCCAGAGTGGACCATGTACAGTATACAAATCAATGTTCCAGAGTGGACCCTGTACAGTATACAAATCAATGTTCCAGAGTGCACCCTGTACAGTATACAAATCAATGTTCCAGAGTGGACGATGTACAGTATACAAATCAATGTTAAAGAGTGGACCATGTACAGTATACAAATCAATGTTCCAGATTGGACCCTGTAGATTATTCAAATCAATGTTCCAGAGTGGACACTGTAGAGTATTCAAATCAATGTTCCAGAGTGGACCCTATACAGCATACAAATCAATGTTCCAGAGTGCACCCTGTACAGTATACAAATCAATGTTCCAGAGTGGACGATGTACAGTATACAAATCAATGCTCCAGAGTGGACCATGTACAGTATACAAATCAATGCTCCAGAGTGCACCCTGTAGAATATACAAATCAATGATACAGAGTGGACCCTGTACAGTATACAAATCAATATTCCAGAGTGGACCCTGTACAGTATATAAATCAATGATCCAGAGTGGACCCTGTACAGTATACAAATCAATATTCCAGAGTGGACCCTGTACAGTATACAAATCAATGTTCCAGAGTGCACCCTGTACAGTATACAAATCAATGTTCCAGAGTGGACGATGTACAGTATACAAATCAATGTTAAAGAGTGGACCATGTACAGTATACAAATCAATGTTCCAGAGTGGACCATGTACAGTATACAAATCATTGCTCCAGAGTGGACCATGTACAGTATACAAATCAATGTTCCAGAGTGCACCCTGTACAGTATACAAATCAATGCTCCAGAGTGCACCATGTACATTATACAAATCAATGCTCCAGAGTGCACCATGTACATTATACAAATCAATGCTCCAGAGTGGACCATGTACAGTATACAAATCAATGCTCCAGAGTGGACCATGTACAGTATACAAATCAATGTTCCAGAGTGGACCCTGTACAGCATACAAATCAATGTTCCAGAGTGGACACTTTACAGTATACAAATCAATGCTCTAGAGTGGACCATGTACAGTATACAAATCAATGCTCTAGAGTGGGCCCTGTACAGTATACAAATCAATGTTCGAGAGTGGACACTGTACAGTATACAAATCAATGCTCCAGAGTGCACCCTGTACAGTATACACATCAATGTTTCAGAGTGCACCATGTACAGTATACAAATCAATGTTCCAGAGTGGACCCTGTACAGTATACAAATCAATGTCCCAGAGTGCACACTGTACAGTATGCAAATCAATGTTCAAGAGTGGACCATGTACGGTATACTAATCAATATTCCAGAGTGGACCCTGTACAGTATACAATCAATACTCCAGCGTATACCCTGTACAGTATACAAATCAATGCTCTAGAGTGGACTTTGTACAGTATACAAATCAATGTTCCAGAGAGGACACTGTACAGTATACAAATCAATGTTCCAGAGTGGACCCTGTACAGTATACAAATCAATGCTCCAGAGTGCACCCTGTAAATTATACAAATCAATGCTCTAGAGTGGACCCTGTACAGTTTACAAATCAATGTTCCAGAGTGGACCCTGTACAATATACAAATAAATGCTCCAAAGTGGACCATGTACAGTATACAAATCAATGCTCCAGAGTGCACCATGTACATTATACAAATCAATATTCAAGAGTGCACCCTGTACAGTATACAAATCAATGCTCCAGTTTGGAAACTGTACAGTATACAAATCAATTATCCAGTGTGCACCATGTACATTATACAAATCAATGTTCCAGAGTACACCCTATACAGTATACAATCAATACTCCAGCGTGTACCCTGTACAGTATACAAATCAATGCTCTAGAGAGGACTGTGTACATTATACAAATCAATGCTCCAGAGTGCACCATGTACATCATACAAATCAATGCTCCAGAGTGGACCATGTACAGTATACAAATCAATGCTCCAGAGTGCACCATGTACATCATACAAATCAATGCTCCAGAGTGGACCATGTACAGTATACAAATCAATGCTCCAGACTGCACCATGTACAATATACAAATCAATGCTCCAGAGTGCACCATGTACAGTATACAAATCAATGCTCCTATGTGCACCATGTACGGTATACAAATCAATGCTCCAGAGTGCACCACGTACATTATAAAAATCAATGCTCCAGTGTGGACCATGTACAGTATACAACTCAATGCACTAGAGTGGACCCTGTACAGTATACAAATCAATGTCCCAGAGTGGACCCTGTACAGTATACAAATCAATGCTCCAGAGTGGACCATGTACAGTATACAAATCAATGCTCCAGAGTGCACCATGTACATCATACAAATCAATGCTCCAGAGTGCACCATGTACAGTATACAAATCAATGCTCCTAAGTGCACCCTGTACAGTATACAAATCAATGCTCCAGAGTGCACCACGTACATTATAAAAATCAATGCTCCAGTGTGGACCATGTACAGTATACAACTCAATGCACTAGAGTGGACCCTGTACAGTATACAAATCAATGTCCCAGAGTGGACCCTGTACAGTATACAAATCAATGCTCCAAAGTGGACCATGTACAGTATACAAATCAATGCTCCAGAGTGCACCATGTACATTATACAAATCAATATTCCAGAGTGCACCCTGTACATTATACAAATCAATGCTCCAGAGTGGACACTGTACAGTATACAAATCAATGCTCCAGTGTGCACCATGTACATTATACAAATCAATGTTCAAGAGTGCATCCTGTACAGTATACAAATCAATGCTCCAGTGTGCACCATGTACATTATACAAATCAATGTTCAAGAGTGCACCCTGTACAGTATACAAATCAATGCTTCAGAGTGCACCATGTACATTATACAAATCAATGCTCCAGAGTGGACCATGTACAGTATACAAATCAATGCTCCAGAGTGCACCCTGTACAGTATACAAATCAATGTTCCAGAGTTGACCATGTACAGCATACAAATCAATGTTCCATAGTGGACCCTGTACAGTATACAAATCAATGTTCCAGAGTGGACCCTGTATAGTATGCAAATCAATATTCCAGAGTGCACCCTGTACAGTATACAAATCAATAGTCCAGAATGGACCATGTACAGTATACAAATCAATGTTCCAGAGTGGACACTGAAGAGTATACAAATCAATGTTCCATAGTGGACACTGTAGAGTATACAAATCAATGTTCCAGAGTGGACATTGTACAGTATGCAAATCAATGTTCCAGAGTGCACCCTGTACAGTATACAAATCAATGTTCCAGAGTGGACGATGTACAATATACAAATCAATGTTCCAGAGTGGACCATGTACAGTATACAAATCAATGTTCCAGAGTGGACCATGTACAGTATACAAATCAATGCTCCAGAGTGGACCATGTACAGTATACAAATCAATTTTCCAGAGTGCACACTGTACAGTATGCAAATCAATGTTTCAGAGTGGACCATGTACAGTATACAAATCAATGTTCCAGAGCGCACCCTGTACAGTATACAAATCAATGTTCCAGAGTGGACCATGTAATGTATACACATCAATGTTCCATAGTGGACCCTGTACAGTATACAAATCAATGTTCCAGAGTGGTCCCTGTACAGTATACAAATCAATGTTCCAGAGTGCACCCTGTACAGTATACACATCAATATTCCAGAGTGGACCCTGTACAGTATACAAATCAATGTTCCAGAATGGACACTGTAGAGTATTCAAATCAATGTTCCACAGTGGACCCTGTACAGCATACAAATCAATGTTCAAGAGTGCACCCTGTACAGTATACACATCAATGATCCAGAGTGGATGATGTACAGTATACAAATCAATGCTCCAGAGTGGACCATGAACAGTATACAAATCAATGCTCCAGAGTGCACCCTGTAGAGTATACAAATCAATGTCCCAGAGTGGACCCTGTACAGTATACAAATCAATGCTCCAGAGTGGACCATGTACAGTATACAAATCAATGCTCCAGAGTGCACCATGTACATCATACAAATCAATGCTCCAGAGTGGACCATGTACAGTATACAAATCAATGCTCCAGACTGCACCATGTACAATATACAAATCAATGCTCCAGAGTGCACCATGTACAGTATACAAATCAATGCTCCTATGTGCACCATGTACGGTATACAAATCAATGCTCCAGAGTGCACCACGTACATTATAAAAATCAATGCTCCAGTGTGGACCATGTACAGTATACAACTCAATGCACTAGAGTGGACCCTGTACAGTATACAAATCAATGTCCCAGAGTGGACCCTGTACAGTATACAAATCAATGCTCCAAAGTGGACCATGTACAGTATACAAATCAATGCTCCAGAGTGCACCATGTACATTATACAAATCAATATTCCAGAGTGCACCCTGTACATTATACAAATCAATGCTCCAGAGTGGACACTGTACAGTATACAAATCAATGCTCCAGTGTGCACCATGTACATTATACAAATCAATGTTCAAGAGTGCATCCTGTACAGTATACAAATCAATGCTCCAGATGTGCACCATGTACATTATACAAATCAATTTCAAGAGTGCACCCTGTACAGTATACAAATCAATGCTCCAGAGTGCACCATGTACAGTATACAAATCAATGCTCCAGAGTGCACCATGTACAGTATACAAATCAATGCTCCAGAGTGCACCCTGTACAGTATACAAATCAATGTTCCAGAGTTGACCATGTACAGCATACAAATCAATGTTCCATAGTGGACCCTGTACAGTATACAAATCAATGTTCCAGAGTGGACCCTGTATAGTATGCAAATCAATATTCCAGAGTGCACCCTGTACAGTATACAAATCAATAGTCCAGAATGGACCATGTACAGTATACAAATCAATGTTCCAGAGTGGACACTGTAGAGTATACAAATCAATGTTCCATAGTGGACACTGTAGAGTATACAAATCAATGTTCCAGAGTGGACATTGTACAGTATGCAAATCAATGTTCCAGAGTGCACCCTGTACAGTATACAAATCAATGTTCCAGAGTGGACGATGTACAATATACAAATCAATGTTCCAGAGTGGACCATGTACAGTATACAAATCAATGTTCCAGAGTGGACCATGTACAGTATACAAATCAATGCTCCAGAGTGGACCATGTACAGTATACAAATCAATTTTCCAGAGTGCACACTGTACAGTATGCAAATCAATGTTTCAGAGTGGACCATGTACAGTATACAAATCAATGTTCCAGAGCGCACCCTGTACAGTATACAAATCAATGTTCCAGAGTGGACCATGTAATGTATACAAATCAATGTTCCATAGTGGACCCCGTACAGTATACAAATCAATGTTCCAGAGTGGTCCCTGTACAGTATACAAATCAATGTTCCAGAGTGCACCCTGTACAGTATACACATCAATATTCCAGAGTGGACCCTGTACAGTATACAAATCAATGTTCCAGAATGGACACTGTAGAGTATTCAAATCAATGTTCCACAGTGGACCCTGTACAGCATACAAATCAATGTTCAAGAGTGCACCCTGTACAGTATACAAATCAATGATCCAGAGTGGATGATGTACAGTATACAAATCAATGCTCCAGAGTGGACCATGAACAGTATACAAATCAATGCTCCAGAGTGCACCCTGTAGAGTATACAAATCAATGTTTCAGAGTGGACCCTGTACAGTATACAAATCAATTCTCCAGAGTCCACCATGCACAGTATACAAATCAATGTTTCAGAGTGGACCATGTACAGTATGCAAATCAATGTTCCAGAGTGGACCCTGTACAGTATGCAAATCAATATTCCAGAGTGCACCCTGTAGAGTATACAAATCAATGTTCCAGAGTGCACCATGTACAGTATATAAATCAATGTTGCAGAATGGACCCTGTACAGTATACAAATCAATATTCCAGAGTGGACCCTGTACAGTATATAAATCAATGTTCCAGAGTGGACCCTGTACAGTATACAAATCAATATTCCAGAGTGGACGCTGTACAGTATACAAATCAATGTTCCAGAGTGGACCCTGTACAGTATACAAATCAATGTTCCAGAGTGCACCCTGTACAGTATACAAATCAATGTTCCAGAGTGGACGATGTACAGTATATAAATCAATGCTCCAGAGTGGACCATGTACAGTATACAAATCAATGCTCCAGAATGCACCCTGTATAGTATGCAAATCAATGTTCCAGAGTGGACCCTGTACAGTATATAAATCAATGTTCCAGAGTGCATCATGTACAGTATACACATCAATGTTCCAGAGTGCACAATGTACAGTATACAAATCAATATTCCAGAGTGCACCCTATACAGTATACAAATCAATGTTCCAGAGTGGACCATGTACAGTATACAAATCAATGTTCAAGAGTGGACAATGTACAGTATACAAATCAATGTTCCAGAGTGGACCATGGACAGTATACAAATCAATGTTCCAGAGTGGACCATGTACAGTATACAAATCACTGCTCCAGAGTGGACCATGTACAGTATACAAATCAATGTTCCAGAGTGCACACTGTACAGTATACATATCAATGTTCCAGAGTAGACCATGTACAGTATACAAATCAATGCTCCAGAGTGCACCATGTACAGTATACAAATCAATACTCCAGAGTGCACCCTGTACAGTATACAAGTCAATGCTCCAGAGTGTACCATGTACATTATACAAATCAATGTTCAAGAGTGGACCATGTACGGTATACAAATCAATGTTCCAGAGTGGACCATGTGCAGTATACAAATCAATGCTCCAGAGTGGACCGTGTACAGTATACAAATCAATGTTCCAGAGTGGACCCTGTACAGTATACAAATCAATGCTCCAGAGTGAACCCTGTACAGCATACAAATCAATGCTCTAGAGTGGACCCTGTACAGTATACAAATCAATGTTCCAGAGTGAACCCTGTACAGTATACAATCAATATTCCAGCGTGTACCCTGTACAGTATACAAATCAATGCTCTAGAGTGGACTGTGTACAGTATACAAATCAATGTTCCAGAGTGGACCCTGTACAGTATACAAATCAATGGTCCAGAGTGCACCCTGTACATTATACAAATCAATGCTCTAGAGTGGACCCTGTACAGTATACAAATCAATACTCCAGAGTGCACCATGTACAGTATACAAATCAATGCTCCAGAGTGCACTATGTACAGTATACAAATCAATGTTTCAGAGTGGACCCTGTACAGTATACAAATCAATTCTCCAGAGTCCACCATGCACAGTATACAAATCAATGTTTCAGAGTGGACCATGTACAGTATGCAAATCAATGTTCCAGAGTGGACCCTGTACAGTATGCAAATCAATATTCCAGAGTGCACCCTGTAGAGTATACAAATCAATGTTCCAGAGTGCACCATGTACAGTATATAAATCAATGTTGCAGAATGGACCCTGTACAGTATACAAATCAATATTCCAGAGTGGACCCTGTACAGTATATAAATCAATGTTCCAGAGTGGACCCTGTACAGTATACAAATCAATATTCCAGAGTGGACGCTGTACAGTATACAAATCAATGTTCCAGAGTGGACCCTGTACAGTATACAAATCAATGTTCCAGAGTGGACGATGTACAGTATACAAATCAATGCTCCAGAGTGGACCATGTACAGTATACAAATCAATGCTCCAGAATGCACCCTGTATAGTATGCAAATCAATGTTCCAGAGTGGACCCTGTACAGTATATAAATCAATGTTCCAGAGTGCATCATGTACAGTATACACATCAACGTTCCAGATTGCACAATGTACAGTATACAAATCAATATTCCAGAGTGCACCCTATACAGTATACAAATCAATGTTCCAGAGTGGACCATGTACAGTATACAAATCAATGTTCAAGAGTGGACAATGTACAGTATACAAATCAATGTTCCAGAGTGGACCATGGACAGTATACAAATCAATGTTCCAGAGTGGACCAGGTACAGTATACAAATCACTGCTCCAGAGTGGACCATGTACAGTATACATATCAATGTTCCAGAGTGCACACTGTACAGTATACATATCAATGTTCCAGAGTGGACCATGTACAGTATACAAATCAATGCTCCAGAGTGCACCATGTACAGTATACAAATCAATACTCCAGAGTGCACCCTGTACAGTATACAAATCAATGCTCCAGAGTGTACCATGTACATTATACAAATCAATGTTCAAGAGTGGACCATGTACGGTATACAAATCAATGTTCCAGAGTGAACCCTGTACAGTATACAATCAATATTCCAGCGTGTACCCTGTACAGTATACAAATCAATGCTCTAGAGTGGACTGTGTACAGTATACAAATCAATGTTCCAGAGTGGACCCTGTACAGTATACAAATCAATGGTCCAGAGTGCACCCTGTACATTATACAAATCAATGCTCTAGAGTGGACCCTGTACAGTATACAAATCAATACTCCAGAGTGCACCATGTACAGTATACAAATCAATGCTCCAGAGTGCACTATGTACAGTATACAAATCAATGCTCCAGAGTGCACCCTGTACAGTATACAAATCAATGCTCCAGAGTGCACCACATATATTATAAAAATCATTGCTCCAGAGTGCACCATGCACATTAAAAAATTCAATGCTCCAGAGTGCACCATGTACAGTATACAAATCAATGCTCCAGAATGGACCATGTACAGTATACAAATCAATGCTCTAGAGTGGACCCTGTACAGAATACAAATCAATGTCCCAGAGTGGACCCTGTACAGTATACAAATCAATGCTCCAAAGTGGACCATGTACAGTATACAAATCAATGCTCCAGAGTGCACCCTGTACATTATACAAATCAATGCTCTAGAGTGGACCCTGTACAGTATACAAATCAATGCTCCAGAGTGCACCATGTACAGTATACAAATCAATGCTCCAGAGTGCACCATGTACAGTATACAAATCAATGCTCCAGAGTGCACCCTGTACAGTATACAAATCAATGCTCCAGAGTGCACCACATACATTATACAAATCAATGCTCCAGAGTGCACCATGCACATTAAAAAATTCAATGCTCCAGAGTGGACCATGTACATTATACAAATCAATATTCCAGAGTGCACCCTGTACAGTATACAAATCAATGCGCCAGTGTGGACACTGTACAGTATACAAATCAATGTTCCAGAGTGCACGATGTACATTATACAAATCAATGCTCCAGAGTGGATCATGTACATTATACAAATCAATATTCCAGTGTGCACCATGTACATTATACAAATCAATGTTCCAGAGTGCACCCTGTACAATATACAAATCAATGCTCCAGAATACACGATGTACATTATACAAATCAATGCTCCAGAGTGGACCATGTACAGTATACAAATCAATGCTCCAGACTGCACCATGTAAAGTATACAAATAAATGCTCCAGAGTGCACCATGTACAGTATACAAATCAATGCTCCAGAGTGCACCCTGTACAGTATACAAATCAATGCTCCAGAGTGCACCACGTACATTATACAAATCAATGCTCCAGAGTGCACCATGTACATTATACAAATCAATGCTCCAGAGTGGACCATGTACAGTATACAAATCAATATCCAGAGTGGACCATTTATAGTATACAAATCAATGTTCCAGAGTGGACCCTGTACAGTATATAAATCAATGTTCCAGAGTGGACACTTTACAGTATACAAATCAATGTTCCAGTGTGGACCCTGTACAGTATACAAACCAATGCTCTAGAGTGGACCATGTACAGTATAAAAATCAATGCTCTAGAATGAACCCTGTACAGTATACAAATCAATGCTCCAGAGTGGACCATGTACAGTATACAAACTAATGCTCCAGAGTGCACACTGTACAGTATACAAATCAATGTTCCAGAGTGGACAATGTACAGTATACAAATCAATGTTCCAGAGTGGACCATGTACATTATACAATTTAATGTTCCAGAGTAGACCCTGTACAGTATACAAATTATTGCTCCAGAAGGGACAATGTACCGTATACAAATCAATGCGCCAGTGTGCACCATGTACATTATACAAATCAATGTTCCAGAGTGCACCCTGTACAGTATACAAATCAATGCTCCAGAGTGCACCATGTACATTATACAAATCAATATTCCAGTTTGCACCCTGTACAGTATACAAATCAATGCTCCAGAGTGCACCACATACATTATACAAATCAATGCTCCAGAGTGCACCATGCACATTAAAAATTTCAATGCTCCAGAGTGGACCATGTACATTATACAAATCAATATTCCAGAGTGCACCCTGTACAGTATACAAATCAATGCTCCAGTGTGGACACTGTACAGTATACAAATCAATGTTCCAGAGTGCACGATGTACATTATACAAATCAATGCTCCAGAGTGGATCATGTACATTATACAAATCAATATTCCAGTGTGCACCATGTACATTATACAAATCAATGTTCCAGAGTGCACCCTGTACAATATACAAATCAATGCTCCAGAATGCACGATGTACATTATACAAATCAATGCTCCAGAGTGGACCATGTACAGTATACAAATCAATGCTCCAGACTGCACCATGTAAAGTATACAAATAAATGCTCCAGAGTGCACCATGTACAGTATACAAATCAATGCTCCAGAGTGCACCCTGTACAGTATACAAATCAATGCTCCAGAGTGCACCACGTACATTATACAAATCAATGCTCCAGAGTGCACCATGTACATTATACAAATCAATGCTCCAGAGTGGACCATGTACAGTATACAAATCAATATCCAGAGTGGACCATTTATAGTATACAAATCAATGTTCCAGAGTGGACCCTGTACAGTATATAAATCAATGTTCCAGAGTGGACACTTTACAGTATACAAATCAATGTTCCAGTGTGGACCCTGTACAGTATACAAACCAATGCTCTAGAGTGGACCATGTACAGTATAAAAATCAATGCTCTAGAATGAACCCTGTACAGTATACAAATCAATGCTCTAGAGTGGACCCTGTACAGTATACAAATCAATGTTCCAGAGTGGACCATGTACAGTATACAAACTAATGCTCCAGAGTGCACACTGTACAGTATACAAATCAATGTTCCAGAGTGGACAATGTACAGTATACAAATCAATGTTCCAGAGTGGACCATGTACAGTATACAAATTATTGCTCCAGAAGGGACAATGTACCGTATACAAATCAATGCGCCAGTGTGCACCATGTACATTATACAAATCAATGTTCCAGAGTGCACCCTGTACAGTATACAAATCAATGCTCCAGAGTGCACCATGTACATTATACAAATCAATATTCCAGTTTGCACCCTGTACAGTATACAAATCAATGCTCCAGTATGGACACTGTACAGTATATAAATCAATGCTCCAGTGTGCACCATGTACATTATACAAATCAATGTTCCAGAGTGCACCCTGTACAGTATACAAATCAATGCTCCAGAGTGCAGCATGTACATTATACAAATTAATGCTCCAGAGTGGACCATGTATAGTATACAAATCAATGCTCCAGACTGCACCATGTACAGTATTCAAATCAATGCTCCAGAGTGCACCATGTACAGTATACAAATCAATGCTCCAGAGTGCACCCTGTACAGTATACAAATCAATGCTCCAGAGTTCACCAGGTACCTTATACAAATCAATGCTCCAGAGTGCACCATGTACTTTATACAAATCAATGCTCCAGAGTGGACCATGTACAGTATACAAATCAATATCCAGAGTGGACCATGTATAGTATACAAATCAATGTTCCAGAGTGGACCATGTACAGTATACAAATCAATGTTCCAGAGTGGACACTTTACAGTATACAAATCAATGTTCCAGTGTGGACCCTGTACAGTATACAAATCAATGCTCTAGAGTATACCATGTACAGTATAAAAATCAATGCTCTAGAATGGACCCTGTACAGTATACAAATCAATGCTCCAGAGTGGACCCTGTACAGTATACAAATCAATGTTCCAGAGTGGACCATGTACAGTATACAAATCAATGTTCCAGAGTGCACCCTGTACAATATACAAATCAATGCTCCAGAATGCACGATGTACATTATACAAATCAATGCTCCAGAGTGGACCATGTACAGTATACAAATCAATGCTCCAGACTGCACCATGTAAAGTATACAAATAAATGCTCCAGAGTGCACCATGTACAGTATACAAATCAATGCTCCAGAGTGCACCCTGTACAGTATACAAATCAATGCTCCAGAGTGCACCACGTACATTATACAAATCAATGCTCCAGAGTGCACCATGTACATTATACAAATCAATGCTCCAGAGTGGACCATGTACAGTATACAAATCAATATCCAGAGTGGACCATTTATAGTATACAAATCAATGTTCCAGAGTGGACCCTGTACAGTATATAAATCAATGTTCCAGAGTGGACACTTTACAGTATACAAATCAATGTTCCAGTGTGGACCCTGTACAGTATACAAACCAATGCTCTAGAGTGGACCATGTACAGTATAAAAATCAATGCTCTAGAATGAACCCTGTACAGTATACAAATCAATGCTCCAGAGTGGACCCTGTACAGTATACAAATCAATGTTCCAGAGTGGACCATGTACAGTATACAAACTAATGCTCCAGAGTGCACACTGTACAGTATACAAATCAATGTTCCAGAGTGGACAATGTACAGTATACAAATCAATGTTCCAGAGTGGACCATGTACATTATACAATTTAATGTTCCAGAGTAGACCCTGTACAGTATACAAATTATTGCTCCAGAAGGGACAATGTACCGTATACAAATCAATGCGCCAGTGTGCACCATGTACATTATACAAATCAATGTTCCAGAGTGCACCCTGTACAGTATACAAATCAATGCTCCAGAGTGCACCATGTACATTATACAAATCAATATTCCAGTTTGCACCCTGTACAGTATACAAATCAATGCTCCAGAGTGCACCACATACATTATACAAATCAATGCTCCAGAGTGCACCATGCACCTTAACAATTTCAATGCTCCAGAGTGGACCATGTACATTATACAAATCAATATTCCAGAGTGCACCCTGTACAGTATACAAATCAATGCTCCAGTGTGGACACTGTACAGTATACAAATCAATGTTCCAGAGTGCACGATGTACATTATACAAATCAATGCTCCAGAGTGGATCATGTACATTATACAAATCAATATTCCAGTGTGCACCATGTACATTATACAAATCAATGTTCCAGAGTGCACCCTGTACAATATACAAATCAATGCTCCAGAATGCACGATGTACATTATACAAATCAATGCTCCAGAGTGGACCATGTACAGTATACAAATCAATGCTCCAGACTGCACCATGTAAAGTATACAAATAAATGCTCCAGAGTGCACCATGTACAGTATACAAATCAATGCTCCAGAGTGCACCCTGTACAGTATACAAATCAATGCTCCAGAGTGCACCACGTACATTATACAAATCAATGCTCCAGAGTGCACCATGTACATTATACAAATCAATGCTCCAGAGTGGACCATGTACAGTATACAAATCAATATCCAGAGTGGACCATTTATAGTATACAAATCAATGTTCCAGAGTGGACCCTGTACAGTATATAAATCAATGTTCCAGAGTGGACACTTTACAGTATACAAATCAATGTTCCAGTGTGGACCCTGTACATTATACAAATCAATGATCTATAGTGGACCATGTACAGTATACAAATCAATGCTCTAGAATGGACCCTGTACAGTATACAAATCAATGCTCCAGAGTGGACCCTGTACAGTATACAAATCAATGTTCCAGAGTGGATCTTGTACAGTATACAAATCAATGTTCTAGAGTGGACCATGTACAGTATACAAATCAATGTTCCAGAGTGGACCATGTACAGTATACAACTCAATGTTCCAGAGTAGACCCTGTAGAGTATACAAATCAATGTTCCAGAGTGGAAACTGTACAGTATACAAATCAATGATCTAGTGTGCACCATGTACATTATACAAATCAATGTTTCAGAGTGCACCCTATACAGTATACAATCAATACTCCAGCGTGTACCCTGTACAGTATACAAATCAATGCTCTAGAGAGGACTGTGTACATTATACAAATCAATGCTCCAGAGTGCACCATGTACATCATACAAATCAATGCTCCAGAGTGGACCATGTACATCATACAAATCAATGCTCCAGAGTGCACCATGTACATCATACAAATCAATGCTCCAGAGTGGACCATGTTCAGTATACAAATCAATGCTCCAGACTGCACCATGTACAGTATACAACTCAATGCTCCAGAGCGCACCATGTACAGTATACAAATCAATGCTCCAGAGTGCACCCTGTACAGTATACAAATCAATGCTCCAGAGTGCACCACGTACATTATACAAATCAATGCTCCAGAGTGCACCATGTACATTATAAAATTCAATGCTCCAGAGTGGACCATGTACAGTATACAAATCAATGATCCAGAGTGGACCATGTACAGTATACAATTCAATGCTCTAGAGTGGACCCTGTACAGTATACAAATCAATGTCTCAGAGTGGACCCTGTACAGTATACAAATCAATGCTCCAAAGTGGACCATGTACAGTATACAAATCACTGCTCCAGAGTGCACCATGTACATTATACAAATCAATGCTCCAGAGTGGACACTCTACAGTATACAAATCAATGCTCCAGTGTGCACCATGTACATTATACAAATCAATGTTCCAGAGTGCATCCTGTACAGTATACAAATCAATGCTCCAGAGTGCACCATGTACATTATACAAATCAATGCTCCAGAGTGGAACATGTACAGTATATAAATCAATGCTCCAGACTGCACCATGTACAGTATACAAATCAATGCTCCAGAGTGCACCATGTACAGTATACAAATCATTGCTCCAGAGTGCACCCTGTACAGTATACAAATCAATGCTCCAGAGTGCACCACGTACATTATACAAATCAATGCTCCAGAGTGCACAATGTACATTATACAAATCAATGCTCCAGAGTGGACCATGTACAGTATACAAATCAATGCTCCAGAGTGGCCCATGTACAGTATACAAATCAATATCCAGAGTGGACCATGTATAGTATACAAATCAATGTTCCAGAATGGACAATTTACAGTATACACATCAATGTTCCAGTGTGGACCCTGTACAGTATACAAATCAATGCTCTAGAGTTCACCATGTACAGTATACAAATCAATGCTCCAGAGTGCACCCTGTACGGTATACAAATCAATGCTCCAGAGTGGACCATGTACAGTATACAAATCAATATCCAGAGTGGACCATGTATAGTATACAAATCAATGTTCCAGAGTGGACACTTTACAGTATATAAATCAATGCTCCAGACTGCACCATGTACAGTATACAAATCAATGCTCCAGAGTGCACCATGTACAGTATACAAATCAATGCTCCAGAGTGCACCCTGTACAGTATACAAATCAATGCTCCAGAGTACACCACGTACATTATACAAATCAATGCTCCAGAGTGCACAATGTACATTATACAAATCAATGCTCCAGAGTGGACCATGTACAGTATACAAATCAATGCTCCAGAGTGGACCATGTACAGTATACAAATCAATATCCAGAGTGGACCATGTGTAGTATACAAATCAATGTTCCAGAGTGGACACTTTACAGTATACACATCAATGTTCCAGTGTGGACCCTGTACAGTATACAAATCAATGCTCTAGAGTTCACCATGTACAGTATACAAATCAATGCTATAGAATGGACCCTGTACAGTATAAAAATCAATGTTCCATAGTGGACTATGTACAGTATACACATCAATGTTCCAGAGTGCACCCTGTAGAGTATACAAATCAATATTCCAGAGTGGATTCTGTACAGTATACAAATCAATGTTCCAGAGTGGACACTGTAGAGTATACAAATCAATATTCCAGAGTGGACACTGTAGAGTATACAAATCAATGTTCCAGAGTGCACCCTGTACAGTATACAAATCAATGTTCCAGAGTGCACCCAGTACAGTATACAAATCAATGTTCCAGAGTGTACCCTGTACAGTATATAAATCAATGTTCCAGAGTGGACCATGTACAGTATACAAATCAATGCTCCAGAGTGCACCATGTACAGTATACAAATCAATGTTCCAGAGTGGACCATGTACAGTATACAAATCAATGCTCCAGAGTGCACCATGTACAGTATACAAATCAATGTTTCAGAGGGCACACTTTACAGTATACAAATCAATATTCCAGAGTGCAACCTATACAGTATACAAATCAATGTTCCAGAGTGGACCATGTACAGTATACAAATCAATGTTCAAGAGTGGACAATGTACAGTATACAAATCAATGTTCCAGAGTGGACCATGTACAGTATAGAAATCAATGCTCCAGAGTTGACCATGTACAGTATACAAATCAATGCTCCAGAGTTCACCATGTACAGTATACAAATCAATGCTATAGAATGGACCCTGTACAGTATACAAATCAATGTTCCATAGTGGACTCTGTACAGTATACACATCAATGTTCCAGAGTGCACCCTGTAGAGTATACAAATCAATATTCCAGAGTGGACCCTGTACAGTATACAAATCAATGTTCCAGAGTGGACCATGTACAGTATACAAATCAATGCTCCAGAGTGCACCCTGTACAGTATACAAATCAATGTTCCAGAGTGGACCATGTACAGTATACAAATCAATGTTCCAGAGTGGACCATGTACAGTATACAACTTAATGTTCCAGAGTAGACCCTGTACAGTATACAAATCAATGCTCCAGAGTGGACACTGTACAATATACAAATCAATGCTCCAGTGTGCACCATGTACATTATACAAATCAATGTTCCAGAGTGCACCCTGTACAGTATACAAATCAATGCTCCAGAGTGCACCATGTACATTATACAAATCAATGCTCCAGAGTGGACCACGTACATTATTCAAATCAATGCTCCAGACTGCACCATGTACAGTAAACAAATCAATGCTCCAGAGTGCACCATGTACAGTATACAAATCAATGCTCCAGAGTGCACCCTGTACAGTATACAAATCAATGCTCCAGAGCGCACCACATACATTATTCACATCAATGCTCCAGAGTGCACCATGTACATTATGCAAATCAATGCTCCAGAGTGGACCATGTACAGTATACAAATCAATGCTCCAAAGTGGACCCTGTACAGTATACAAATCAATGTTCCAGAATGGACACTTTACAGTATACACATCAATGTTCCAGTGTGGACCCTGTACAGTATACAAATCAATGCTCTAGAGTTCACTATGTACAGTATACAAATCAATGCTCCAGAGTGCACCCTGTACGGTATACAAATCAATGCTCCAGAGTGGACCATGTACAGTATACAAATCAATATCCAGAGTGGACCATGTATAGTATACAAATCAATGTTCCAGAGTGGACACTTTACAGTATATAAATCAATGCTCCAGACTGCACCATGTACAGTATACAAATCAATGCTCCAGAGTGCACCATGTACAGTATACAAATCAATGCTCCAGAGTGCACCCTGTACAGTATACAAATCAATGCTCCAGAGTACACCACGTACATTATACAAATCAATGCTCCAGAGTGCACAATGTACATTATACAAATCAATGCTCCAGAGTGGACCATGTACAGTATACAAATCAATGCTCCAGAGTGGACCATGTACAGTATACAAATCAATGTCCATGAGTGGACCATGTGTAGTATACAAATCAATGTTCCAGAGGGATGACTTTACAGTATATTCAAATCAATGTTCAGTTGGTGGACCATGTACAGTGTACAAATCAATGCTCTAGAGTTGACCCTGTACAGTATACAAACATGCTATAGAGTGACCTTACAGTATACAAATCAATGTTCCAGAGTGGACCATGTACAGTATACAAATCAATGTTACAGAGTGGACAATGTACAGTATACAAATAAATGTTCCAGAGTGGACCATGTACAGTATAAAAATCAATGTTCCAGAGTGCACCATGTACAGTATACAAATCAATGCTCCAGAGTGCACCATGTACAGTAAACACATCAATGCCACAGAGTGCACCCTGTACAGTTTACAAATCAATGTTCCAGAGTGGACCCTGTACAGTATACAAATCAATGCTCCAGAGTGCACCCTGTACATTATACAAATCAATGTTCCAGAGTGCACCCTGTACAGTATACAAATCAAATCAATGCTCCAGAGTGGACCCTGTACAATATGCAAAATAAATTTCCAGAGTGGACCATGCGTCAGTATTACAATGTACTTAGAACAGCTAAATATGTGATACATGTACTTAGAAGAGCTAAATATGTGATACATGTACTTAGAAAGTAAATATGTGATACATGCACTTAGAACAGCTAAATATGTGATACATGCACTTAGAACAGCGAAATATGTGATACATGCACTTAGAACAGCTAAATATGTGATACATGCACTTAGAACAGCTAAATATGTGATACATGCACTTAGAAGAGCTAAATATGTGATACATGTACTTAGAACAGCTAAATATGTGATACATGCACTTAGAACAGCTAAATATGTGATACATGCACTTAGAACAGCTAAATATGTGATACATGTACTTAGAACAGCTAAATATGTGATACATGTACTTAGAAGAGCTAAATATGTGATACATGCACTTAGAACAGCTAAATATGTGATACATGTACTTAGAACAGCTAAATATGTGATACATGTACTTAGAACAGCTAAATATGTGATACATGCACTTAGAACAGCTAAATATGTGATACATGTACTTAGAACAGCTAAATATGTGATACATGCACTTAGAACAGCTAAATATGTGATACATGCACTTAGAACAGCTAAATATGTGATACATGTACTTAGAAGAGCTAAATATGTGATACATGTACTTAGAACAGCTAAATATGTGATACATGTACTTAGAAGAGCTAAATATGATACATATACATGTACTTAGAACAGCTAAATATGTGATACATGTACTTAGAAGAGCTAAATATGTGATACATGTACTTAGAAGAGCTAAATATGTGATACATGTACTTAGAACAGCTAAATATGTGATACATGTACTTAGAACAGCTAAATATGTGATACATGCACTTAGAACAGCTAAATATGTGATACATGTACTTAGAACAGCTAAATATGTGATACATGTACTTAGAACAGCTAAATATGTGATACATGCACTTAGAACAGCTAAATATGTGATACATGCACTTAGAACAGCTAAATATGTGATACATGTACTTAGAACAGCTAAATATGTGATACATGTACTTAGAACAGCTAAATATGTGATACATGCACTTAGAAGAGCTAAATATGTGATACATGTACTTAGAACAGCTAAATATGTGATACATGTACTTAGAAGAGCTAAATATGTGATACATGCACTTAGAACAGCTAAATATGTGATACATGTACTTAGAACAGCTAAATATGTGATACATGTACTTAGAAGAGCTAAATATGTGATACATGCACTTAGAACAGCTAAATATGTGATACATGTACTTAGAACAGCTAAATATGTGATACATGTACTTAGAAGAGCTAAATATGTGATAAATGTACTTAGAAGAGCTAAATATGTGATACATGCACTTAGAACAGCTAAATATGTGATACATGCACTTAGAAGAGCTAAATATGTGATACATGCACTTAGAAGAGCTAAATATGTGATACATGCACTTAGAACAGCTAAATATGTGATACATGTACTTAGAACAGCTAAATATGTGATACATGCACTTAGAAGAGCTAAATATGTGATACATGCACTTAGAACAGCTAAATATGTGATACATGTACTTAGAACAGCTAAATATGTGATACATGACTTAGAACAGCTAATATGTGATACATGTACTTAGAACAGCTAAATATGTGATACATGTACTTAGAACAGCTAAATATGTGATACATGTACTTAGAACAGCTAAATATGTGATACATGTACTTAGAACAGCTAAATATGTGATACATGTACTTAGAACAGCTAAATATGTGATACATGTACTTAGAAGAGCTAAATATGTGATACATGCACTTAGAACAGCTAAATATGTGATACATGTACTTAGAACAGCTAAATATGTGATACATGTACTTAGAAGAGCTAAATATGTGATACATGTACTTAGAACAGCTAAATATGTGATACATGTACTTAGAACAGCTAAATATGTGATACATGTACTTAGAACAGCTAAATATGTGATACATGTACTTAGAAGAGCTAAATATGTGATACATGTACTTAGAAGAGCTAAATATGTGATACATGTACTTAGAACAGCTAAATATGTGATACATGCACTTAGAACAGCTAAATATGTGATACATGCACTTAGAACAGCTAAATATGTGATACATGTACTTAGAACAGCTAAATATGTGATACATGCACTTAGAAGAGCTAAATATGTGAATGTACTTAGAAAGCTAAATATGTGATACATGTACTTAGAAGAGTATATGTGATATGAAGTAATATGTGTAAGCTAATATGTGATACATGACTTAGAAAGCTAATATGTGATACATCACTTAGAACAGCTAAATATGTGATACATGTACTTAGAACAGCTAAATATGTGATACATGTACTTAGAACAGCTAAATATGTGATACATGTACTTAGAACAGCTAAATATGTGATACATGTACTTAGAACAGCTAAATATGTGATACATGTACTTAGAAGAGCTAAATATGTGATACATGTACTTAGAACAGCTAAATATGTGATACATGTACTTAGAACAGCTAAATATGTGATACATGCACTTAGAACAGCTAAATATGTGATACATGCACTTAGAACAGCTAAATATGTGATACATGTACTTAGAAGAGCTAAATATGTGATACATGTACTTAGAAGAGCTAAATATGTGATACATGTACTTAGAACAGCTAAATATGTGATACATGCACTTAGAAGAGCTAAATATGTGATACATGTACTTAGAACAGCTAAATATGTGATACATGTACTTAGAACAGCTAAATATGTGATACATGCACTTAGAAGAGCTAAATATGTGATACATGTACTTAGAAGAGCTAAATATGTGATACATGTACTTAGAAGAGCTAAATATGTGATACATGTACTTAGAACAGCTAAATATGTGATACATGCACTTAGAACAGCTAAATATGTGATACATGTACTTAGAACAGCTAAATATGTGATACATGTACTTAGAACAGCTAAATATGTGATACATGTACTTAGAACAGCTAAATATGTGATACATGCACTTAGAACAGCTAAATATGTGATACATGTACTTAGAACAGCTAAATATGTGATACATGTACTTAGAAGAGCTAAATATGTGATACATGTACTTAGAAGAGCTAAATATGTGATACATGCACTTAGAAGAGCTAAATATGTGATACATGACTTAGAACAGCTAATTGTGAACATGTACTTAGAAGAGCTAAATATGTGATACATGCACTTAGAACAGCTAAATATGTGATACATGCACTTAGAACAGCTAAATATGTGATACATGTACTTAGAACAGCTAAATATGTGATACATGTACTTAGAACAGCTAAATATGTGATACATGTACTTAGAACAGCTAAATATGTGATACATGCACTTAGAACAGCTAAATATGTGATACATGTACTTAGAACAGCTAAATATGTGATACATGTACTTAGAAGAGCTAAATATGTGATACATGTACTTAGAACAGCTAAATATGTGATACATGCACTTAGAAGAGCTAAATATGTGATACATGTACTTAGAACAGCTAAATATGTGATACATGTACTTAGAAGAGCTAAATATGTGATACATGCACTTAGAACAGCTAAATATGTGATACATGTACTTAGAACAGCTAAATATGTGATACATGTACTTAGAACAGCTAAATATGTGATACATGTACTTAGAACAGCTAAATATGTGATACATGTACTTAGAAACTTAGAAGAGCTAAATATGTGATACATGTACTTAGAACAGCTAAATATGTGATACATGTACTTAGAACAGCTAAATATGTGATACATGTACTTAGAACAGCTAAATATGTGATACATGCACTTAGAACAGCTAAATATGTGATACATGTACTTAGAAGAGCTAAATATGTGATACATGTACTTAGAAGAGCTAAATATGTGATACATGCACTTAGAACAGCTAAATATGTGATACATGCACTTAGAACAGCTAAATATGTGATACATGTACTTAGAACAGCTAAATATGTGATACATGTACTTAGAACAGCTAAATATGTGATACATGCACTTAGAAGAGCTAAATATGTGATACATGACTTAGAAAGCAAATATGTGATACATGACTTAGAAAGTATGTGATATGACTAGAACAGCTAAATATGTGATACATGTACTTAGAACAGCTAAATATGTGATACATGTACTTAGAAGAGCTAAATATGTGATACATGTACTTAGAAGAGCTAAATATGTGATACATGTACTTAGAACAGCTAAATATGTGATACATGCACTTAGAAGAGCTAAATATGTGATACATGTACTTAGAACAGCTAAATATGTGATACATGTACTTAGAAGAGCTAAATATGTGATACATGTACTTAGAAGAGCTAAATATGTGATACATGTACTTAGAACAGCTAAATATGTGATACATGTACTTAGAACAGCTAAATATGTGATACATGTACTTAGAAGAGCTAAATATGTGATACATGTACTTAGAAGAGCTAAATATGTGATACATGTACTTAGAAGAGCTAAATATGTGATACATGCACTTAGAACAGCTAAATATGTGATACATGTACTTAGAACAGCTAAATATGTGATACATGTACTTAGAACAGCTAAATATGTGATACATGTACTTAGAACAGCTAAATATGTGATACATGTACTTAGAACAGCTAAATATGTGATACATGTACTTAGAACAGCTAAATATGTGATACATGCACTTAGAACAGCTAAATATGTGATACATGTACTTAGAACAGCTAAATATGTGATACATGCACTTAGAACAGCTAAATATGTGATACATGTACTTAGAAGAGCTAAATATGTGATACATGTACTTAGAACAGCTAAATATGTGATACATGTACTTAGAAGAGCTAAATATGTGATACATGCACTTAGAACAGCTAAATATGTGATACATGTACTTAGAACAGCTAAATATGTGATACATGTACTTAGAAGAGCTAAATATGTGATACATGCACTTAGAACAGCTAAATATGTGATACATGCACTTAGAACAGCTAAATATGTGATACATGCACTTAGAAGAGCTAAATATGTGATACATGCACTTAGAACAGCTAAATATGTGATACATGCACTTAGAACAGCTAAATATGTGATACATGTACTTAGAACAGCTAAATATGTGATACATGTACTTAGAACAGCTAAATATGTGATACATGCACTTAGAACAGCTAAATATGTGATACATGCACTTAGAACAGCTAAATATGTGATACATGTACTTAGAACAGCTAAATATGTGATACATGCACTTAGAACAGCTAAATATGTGATACATGCACTTAGAACAGCTAAATATGTGATACATGCACTTAGAACAGCTAAATATGTGATACATGTACTTAGAACAGCTAAATATGTGATACATGTACTTAGAAGAGCTAAATATGTGATACATGCACTTAGAACAGCTAAATATGTGATACATGTACTTAGAACAGCTAAATATGTGATACATGCACTTAGAACAGCTAAATATGTGATACATGTACTTAGAACAGCTAAATATGTGATACATGTACTTAGAAGAGCTAAATATGTGATACATGCACTTAGAACAGCTAAATATGTGATACATGCATTAGAAGTAAATATGTGATACATGCACTTAGAAGAGCTAAATATGTGATACATGCACTTAGAACAGCTAAATATGTGATACATGCACTTAGAACAGCTAAATATGTGATACATGTACTTAGAACAGCTAAATATGTGATACATGTACTTAGAAGAGCTAAATATGTGATACATGCACTTAGAACAGCTAAATATGTGATACATGTACTTAGAACAGCTAAATATGTGATACATGTACTTAGAACAGCTAAATATGTGATACATGTACTTAGAAGAGCTAAATATGTGATACATGTACTTAGAAGAGCTAAATATGTGAT
>CM026389.1:16613604-16646414 GCA_014843695.1 Archivesica marissinica | reverse complement strand
GTTCCAGAGTTGACCCTGTACAGTATACAAATCAATGTTCCAGAGTGGACCCTGTACAGTATACAAATCAATGTTCCAGAGTGCACCCTGTACATTATACAAATCAATGTTCCAGAGTTGACCATGTACAGTATACAAATCAATGCTCCAGAGTGGACCATGTACAGTATACAAATCAATGCTCCAGAGTGGACCATGTACAGTATACAAATCAATGCTCCAGAGTGGACCCTGTACAGTATACAAATCAATGCTCCAGAGTGGACCATGTATAGTATACAACTCAATGCTCCAGAGTGCACCATGTACAGTATACAAATCAATGCTCCAGAGTGCACCATGTGCAGTATACAAATCAATGTTCCAGAGTGCACCATGTACAGTATACAAATCAATGTTCCAGAGTGTACTCTGTACAGTATACAAATCAATGCTCCAGAGTGTACTCTGTACAGTATTCAAATCAATGTTCCAGAGTGCACCCTGTACATTATACAAATCAATGTTCAAGAGTTGACCCTGTACAGTATACAAATCAATGTTCCAGAGTGGACCCTGTACAGTATACAAATCAATGTTCCAGAGTGCACCCTGTACATTATACAAATCAATGTTCCAGAGTTGACCCTGTACAGTATACAAATCAATGCTCCAGAGTGGACCGTGTACAGTATACAAATCAATGCTCCAGAGTGGACCATGTACAGTATACAAATCAATGCTCCAGAGTGGACCCTGTACAGTATACAAATCAATGCTCCAGAGTGGACCATGTACAGTATACAACTCAATGCTCCAGAGTGCACCATGTACAGTATACAAATCAATGCTCCAGAGTGCACCATGTGCAGTATACAAATCAATGTTCCAGAGTGCACCATGTACAGTATACAAATCAATGTTCCAGAGTGTACTCTGTACAGTATACAAATCAATGCTCCAGAGTGTACCCTGTACATTATACAAATCAATGTTCCAGAGTTGACCCTGTACAGTATACAAATCAATGTTCCAGAGTGGACCCTGTACAGTATACAAATCAATGTTCCAGAGTGCACCCTGTACATTATACAAATCAATGTTCCAGAGTTGACCCTGTACAGTATGTAAATCAATGCTACAGTGTGGACACTGTACAGTATACAAATCAATGTTCCAGAGTGCACCATGTACAGTATACAAATCAATGCTCCAGAGTGCACCCTGTACAGTATACAAATCATTGTTCCAGATTGCACCCTGTACAGTATACAAATCAATGATCCAGAGTGTACCCTGTACAGTATACAAATCAATGTTCCAGAGTGCACCCTGTGCAGTATACAAATCAATGTTCCAGAGTGCACCATGTACAGTATACAATCAATGTTCCAGAGTGTACTCTGTACAGTATACAAATCAATGCTCCAGAGTGTTCCCTGTACAGTATACAAATCAATGTTCCAGAGTGCACCCTGTACATTATACAAATCAATGTTCCAGAGTTGACCCTGTACAGTATACAAATCAATGTTCCAGGGTGGACCATGTACAGTATACAAATCAATGCTCCAGAGTGGACCCTGTACAGTATACAAATCAATGTTCCAGAGTGGACCATGTACAGTATACAAATCAATGTTCCAGAGTGGACCATGTACAGTATACAAATCAATGCTCCAGAGTGGACCCTGTACAGTATACAAATCAATGCTCCAGAGTGGACCCTGTACAGTATACAAATCAATGTTCCAGTGGACCATGTACAGTATACAAATCAATGTTCCAGAGTGGACCCTGTACAGTATACAAATCAATGCTCCAGAGTGGACCATGTACATTATACAAATCAATGCTCCAGAGTGCACCATGTACAGTATACAAATCAATGTTCCAGAGTGCACCATGTACAGTATACAAATCAATGCTCCAGAGTGCACCATGTACAGTATACAAATCAATGCTCCAGAGTGCACCCTGTACAGTATACAAATCAATGCTCCAGAGTGCACCATGTACATTATACAAATCAATGCTCCAGAGTGCACCATGTACATTATACAAATCAATGCTCCAGAGTGGACCATGTACAGTATACAAATCAATGCTCCAGAGTGGACCCTGTACAGTATACAAATCAATGAGTGGACCCTGTACAGTATACAAATCAATGTTCCAGAGTGGACACTTTACAGTATACACATCAATGTTCCAGTGTGGACCCTGTACAGTATACAAATCAATGCTCTAGAGTTCACTATGTACAGTATACAAATCAATGCTCCAGAGTGCACCCTGTACGGTATACAAATCAATGCTCCAGAGTGGACCATGTACAGTATACAAATCAATATCCAGAGTGGACCATGTATAGTATACAAATCAATGTTCCAGAGTGGACACTTTACAGTATATAAATCAATGCTCCAGACTGCACCATGTACAGTATACAAATCAATGCTCCAGAGTGCACCATGTACAGTATACAAATCAATGCTCCAGAGTGCACCCTGTACAGTATACAAATCAATGCTCCAGAGTACACCACGTACATTATACAAATCAATGCTCCAGAGTGCACAATGTACATTATACAAATCAATGCTCCAGAGTGGACCATGTACAGTATACAAATCAATGCTCCAGAGTGGACCATGTACAGTATACAAATCAATATCCAGAGTGGACCATGTGTAGTATACAAATCAATGTTCCAGAGTGGACACTTTACAGTATACACATCAATGTTCCAGTGTGGACCCTGTACAGTATACAAATCAATGCTCTAGAGTTCACCATGTACAGTATACAAATCAATGCTATAGAATGGACCCTGTACAGTATAAAAATCAATGTTCCATAGTGGACTATGTACAGTATACACATCAATGTTCCAGAGTGCACCCTGTAGAGTATACAAATCAATATTCCAGAGTGGATTCTGTACAGTATACAAATCAATGTTCCAGAGTGGACACTGTAGAGTATACAAATCAATATTCCAGAGTGGACACTGTAGAGTATACAAATCAATGTTCCAGAGTGCACCCTGTACAGTATACAAATCAATGTTCCAGAGTGCACCCAGTACAGTATACAAATCAATGTTCCAGAGTGTACCCTGTACAGTATATAAATCAATGTTCCAGAGTGGACCATGTACAGTATACAAATCAATGCTCCAGAGTGCACCATGTACAGTATACAAATCAATGTTCCAGAGTGGACCATGTACAGTATACAAATCAATGCTCCAGAGTGCACCATGTACAGTATACAAATCAATGTTTCAGAGGGCACACTTTACAGTATACAAATCAATATTCCAGAGTGCAACCTATACAGTATACAAATCAATGTTCCAGAGTGGACCATGTACAGTATACAAATCAATGTTCAAGAGTGGACAATGTACAGTATACAAATCAATGTTCCAGAGTGGACCATGTACAGTATAGAAATCAATGCTCCAGAGTTGACCATGTACAGTATACAAATCAATGCTCCAGAGTTCACCATGTACAGTATACAAATCAATGCTATAGAATGGACCCTGTACAGTATACAAATCAATGTTCCATAGTGGACTCTGTACAGTATACACATCAATGTTCCAGAGTGCACCCTGTAGAATATACAAATCAATATTCCAGAGTGGACCCTGTACAGTATACAAATCAATGTTCCAGAGTGGACCATGTACAGTATACAAATCAATGCTCCAGAGTGCACCCTGTACAGTATACAAATCAATGTTCCAGAGTGGACCATGTACAGTATACAAATCAATGTTCCAGAGTGGACCATGTACAGTATACAACTTAATGTTCCAGAGTAGACCCTGTACAGTATACAAATCAATGCTCCAGAGTGGACACTGTACAATATACAAATCAATGCTCCAGTGTGCACCATGTACATTATACAAATCAATGTTCCAGAGTGCACCCTGTACAGTATACAAATCAATGCTCCAGAGTGCACCATGTACATTATACAAATCAATGCTCCAGAGTGGACCACGTACATTATTCAAATCAATGCTCCAGACTGCACCATGTACAGTAAACAAATCAATGCTCCAGAGTGCACCATGTACAGTATACAAATCAATGCTCCAGAGTGCACCCTGTACAGTATACAAATCAATGCTCCAGAGCGCACCACATACATTATTCACATCAATGCTCCAGAGTGCACCATGTACATTATGCAAATCAATGCTCCAGAGTGGACCATGTACAGTATACAAATCAATGCTCCAAAGTGGACCCTGTACAGTATACAAATCAATGTTCCAGAGTGGACACTTTACAGTATACAAATCAATGTTCCAGTGTGGACCCTGTACAGTATACAAATCAATGATCTATAGTGGACCATGTACAGTATACAAATCAAGGCTCTAGAATGGACCCTGTACAGTATACAAATCAATGCTCCAGAGTGGACCCTGTACAGTATACAAATCAATGTTCCAGAGTGGATCTTGTACAGTATACAAATCAATGTTCTAGAGTGGACCATGTACAGTATACAAATCAATGTTCCAGAGTGGACCATGTACAGTATACAACTCAATGTTCCAGAGTAGACCCTGTAGAGTATACAAATCAATGTTCCAGAGTGGAAACTGTACAGTATACAAATCAATGATCTAGTGTGCACCATGTACATTATACAAATCAATGTTTCAGAGTGCACCCTATACAGTATACAATCAATACTCCAGCGTGTACCCTGTACAGTATACAAATCAATGCTCTAGAGAGGACTGTGTACATTATACAAATCAATGCTCCAGAGTGCACCATGTACATCATACAAATCAATGCTCCAGAGTGGACCATGTACATCATACAAATCAATGCTCCAGAGTGCACCATGTACATCATACAAATCAATGCTCCAGAGTGGACCATGTTCAGTATACAAATCAATGCTCCAGACTGCACCATGTACAGTATACAACTCAATGCTCCAGAGCGCACCATGTACAGTATACAAATCAATGCTCCAGAGTGCACCCTGTACAGTATACAAATCAATGCTCCAGAGTGCACCACGTACATTATACAAATCAATGATCCAGAGTGCACCATGTACATTATAAAATTCAATGCTCCAGAGTGGACCATGTACAGTATACAAATCAATGCTCCAGAGTGGACCATGTACAGTATACAAATCAATGCTCTAGAGTGGACCCTGTACAGTATACAAATCAATGTCTCAGAGTGGACCCTGTACAGTATACAAATCAATGCTCCAAAGTGGACCATGTACAGTATACAAATCACTGCTCCAGAGTGCACCATGTACATTATACAAATCAATGCTCCAGAGTGGACACTCTACAGTATACAAATCAATACTCCAGTGTGCACCATGTACATTATACAAATCAATGTTCCAGAGTGCATCCTGTACAGTATACAAATCAATGCTCCAGAGTGCACCATGTACATTATACAAATCAATGTTCCAGAGTGCACCCTGTACAGTATACAAATCAATGCTCCAGAGTGCACCATGTACATTATACAAATCAATGCTCCAGAGTGGACCACGTACATTATTCAAATCAATGCTCCAGACTGCACCATGTACAGTAAACAAATCAATGCTCCAGAGTGCACCATGTACAGTATACAAATCAATGCTCCAGAGTGCACCCTGTACAGTATACAAATCAATGCTCCAGAGCGCACCACATACATTATTCACATCAATGCTCCAGAGTGCACCATGTACATTATGCAAATCAATGCTCCAGAGTGGACCATGTACAGTATACAAATCAATGCTCCAAAGTGGACCCTGTACAGTATACAAATCAATGTTCCAGAGTGGACACTTTACAGTATACAAATCAATGTTCCAGTGTGGACCCTGTACAGTATACAAATCAATGATCTATAGTGGACCATGTACAGTATACAAATCAAGGCTCTAGAATGGACCCTGTACAGTATACAAATCAATGCTCCAGAGTGGACCCTGTACAGTATACAAATCAATGTTCCAGAGTGGATCTTGTACAGTATACAAATCAATGTTCTAGAGTGGACCATGTACAGTATACAAATCAATGTTCCAGAGTGGACCATGTACAGTATACAACTCAATGTTCCAGAGTAGACCCTGTAGAGTATACAAATCAATGTTCCAGAGTGGAAACTGTACAGTATACAAATCAATGATCTAGTGTGCACCATGTACATTATACAAATCAATGTTTCAGAGTGCACCCTATACAGTATACAATCAATACTCCAGCGTGTACCCTGTACAGTATACAAATCAATGCTCTAGAGAGGACTGTGTACATTATACAAATCAATGCTCCAGAGTGCACCATGTACATCATACAAATCAATGCTCCAGAGTGGACCATGTACATCATACAAATCAATGCTCCAGAGTGCACCATGTACATCATACAAATCAATGCTCCAGAGTGGACCATGTTCAGTATACAAATCAATGCTCCAGACTGCACCATGTACAGTATACAACTCAATGCTCCAGAGCGCACCTGTACAGTATACAAATCAATGCTCCAGAGTGCACCCTGTACAGTATACAAATCAATGCTCCAGAGTGCACCACGTACATTATACAAATCAATGCTCCAGAGTGCACCATGTACATTATAAAATTCAATGCTCCAGAGTGGACCATGTACAGTATACAAATCAATGCTCCAGAGTGGACCATGTACAGTATACAAATCAATGCTCTAGAGTGAACCCTGTACAGTATACAAATCAATGTCTCAGAGTGGACCCTGTACAGTATACAAATCAATGCTCCAAAGTGGACCATGTACAGTATACAAATCACTGCTCCAGAGTGCACCATGTACATTATACAAATCAATGCTCCAGAGTGGACACTCTACAGTATACAAATCAATACTCCAGTGTGCACCATGTACATTATACAAATCAATGTTCCAGAGTGCATCCTGTACAGTATACAAATCAATGCTCCAGAGTGCACCAAGTACAGTATACAAATCAATGTTTCAGAGGGCACACTTTACAGTATACAAATCAATATTCCAGAGTGCAACCTATACAGTATACAAATCAATGTTCCAGAGTGGACCATGTACAGTATACAAATCAATGTTCAAGAGTGGACAATGTACAGTATACAAATCAATGTTCCAGAGTGGACCATGTACAGTATAGAAATCAATGCTCCAGAGTTGACCATGTACAGTATACAAATCAATGCTCCAGAGTTCACCATGTACAGTATACAAATCAATGCTATAGAATGGACCCTGTACAGTATACAAATCAATGTTCCATAGTGGACTCTGTACAGTATACACATCAATGTTCCAGAGTGCACCCTGTAGAGTATACAAATCAATATTCCAGAGTGGATTCTGTACAGTATACAAATCAATGTTCCAGAGTGGACACTGTAGAGTATACAAATCAATATTCCAGAGTGGACACTGTAGAGTATACAAATCAATGTTCCAGAGTGCACCCTGTACAGTATACAAATCAATGTTCCAGAGTGCACCCAGTACAGTATACAAATCAATGTTCCAGAGTGGACCCTGTACAGTATATAAATCAATGTTCCAGAGTGGACCATGTACAGTATACAAATCAATGCTCCAGAGTGCACCATGTACAGTATACAAATCAATGCTCCAGAGTGCACCATGTACAGTATACAAAACAATGTTCCAGAGTGGACCATGTACAGTATACAAATCAATGCTCCAGAGTGCACCATGTACAGTATACAAATCAATGTTTCAGAGGGCACACTGTACAGTATACAAATCAATATTCCAGAGTGCAACCTATACAGTATACAAATCAATGTTCCAGAGTGGACCATGTACAGTATACAAATCAATGTTCAAGAGTGGACAATGTACAGTATACAAATCAATGTTCCAGAGTGGACCATGTACAGTATAGAAATCAATGCTCCAGAGTGGACCATGTACAGTATACAAATCAATGCTCCAGAGTGCACCCTGTACAGTATACAAATCAATATTCCAGAGTGGACCATGTACGGTATACAAATTAATGCTCTAGAGTGGACTGTGTACAATATACAAATCAATGTTCCAGAGTGGACACTGTACAGTATACAAATTAATGCTCCAGAGTGGACCATGTAAAGTATACACATCAATGTTCCAGAGTGGACCCTGTACAGTATACAAATCAATGTTCAAAAGTGGACCATGTACAGTATACAAATCAATGCTCCAGAGTGCACTATGTACATTATACAAATCAATGTTCCAAAGTGCACCCTGTACAGTATACAAATCAATGCTCCAGAGTGGACACTGTACAGTATACAAATCAATGCTCCAGAGTGCACCATGTACATTATACAAATCAATGCTCCAGAGTGCACCATGTACATCATACAATTCAATGCTCCAGAGTGGACCATGTACCGTATACAAATAAATGCTCCAGAGTGCACCCTGTACAGTATACAAATCAATGCTCCAGAGTGCACCACGTACATTATACAAAACAATGCTCCAGAGTGCACCATGTACATTATACAAATCAATGCTCCAGAGTGGACCATGTACAGTATACAAATCAATGTTCCAGAGTGGACCCTGTACAGTATACAACTCAATGTTCCAGAGTGGACACTTTACAGTATACAAATCAATGTTCCAGTGTGGACCCTGTACTGTATACAAATCAATGCTCTAGATTGGACCATGTACAGTATACATATCAATGCTCTAGACTGGACCCTGTACAGTATGCAAATCAATGCTCCAGAGTGTACCCTGTACAGTATACAAATCAATGTTCCAGAGTGGACCCTGTACAGTATACAAATCAATGCTCCAGTGTGCATCCTGTACAGTATACAAATCAATGTTCCAGAGTGGACCATGTACAGTATACAAATCAATGTTCCAGAGAGCACCATGTACAGTATACAAATCAATGCTCCAGAGTGCACCCTGTACAGTATACAAATCAATACACCAGAGTGCACCCTGTACAGTATACAAATTAATGCTCTAGAGTGGACTGTGTACAATATACAAATCAATGTTCCAGAGTGGACACTGTACAGTATACAAATTAATGCTCCAGAGTGGACCATGAACAGTATACACATCAATGTTCCAGAGTGGACCCTGTACAGTATACAAATCAATGTTCCAAAGTGGACCATGTACAGTATACAAATCAATGCTCCAGAGTGCACTATGTACATTATACAAATCAATGTTCCAAAGTGCACCCTGTACAGTATACAAATCAATGCTCCAGAGTGGACACTGTACAGTATACAAATCAATGCTCCAGAGTGCACCATGTACATTATACAAATCAATGCTCCAGAGTGCACCATGTACATCATACAATTCAATGCTCCAGAGTGCACCACGTACATTATACAAAACAATGCTCCAGAGTGCACCATGTACATTATACAAATCAATGCTCCAGAGTGGACCATGTACAGTATACAAATCAATGTTCCAGAGTGGACCCTGTACAGTATACAACTCAATGTTCCAGAGTGGACACTTTACAGTATACAAATCAATGTTCCAGTGTGGACCCTGTACTGCATACAAATCAATGCTCTAGATTGGACCATGTACAGTATACATATCAATGCTCTAGACTGGACCCTGTACAGTATGCAAATCAATGCTCCAGAGTGTACCCTGTACAGTATACAAATCAATGTTCCAGAGTGGACCCTGTACAGTATACAAATCAATGCTCCAGTGTGCATCCTGTACAGTATACAAATCAATGTTCCAGAGTGGACCATGTACAGTATACAAATCAATGTTCCAGAGTGCACCATGTACAGTATACAAATCAATGCTCCAGAGTGGACCATGTACAGTATACAAATCAATGCTCCAGAGTGGACCATGTACAGTATACAAATCAATGCTCCAGAGTGCACCATGTACAGTATACAAATCAATGTTCCAGAGTGGCACATGTACAGTATACAAATCAATGTTCCAGAGTGCACCTGTACAGTATACAAATCAATGTTCCAGAGTGGACCCTGTACAGTATACAAATCAATGTTCCAGAGTGGACCATGTACAGTATAGAAATCAATGCTCCAGAGTGGACCATGTACATTATACAAATCAATGCTCCAGAGTGCACCCTGTACAGTATACAAATCAATGTTCCAGAGTGGACCATGTACAGTATAGAAATCAATGCTCCAGAGTGGACCATGTACATTATACAAATCAATGCTCCAGAGTGCACCCTGTACAGTATACAAATCAATGTTCCAGAGTGGACCTTGTACGGTATACAAATCAATGTTCCAGAGTGGACCATGTACAGTATAGAAATCAATGCTCCAGAGTGCACCCTGTACAGTATACAAATCAATGGGCCAGAGTGGACCATGTACATTATACAAATCAATGCTCTAGAGTGCACCCTGTACAGTATACAAATCAATGTTCCAGAGTGGACCCTGTTCAGTATACAATCATTGCTCCAGAGTGCACCCTGTACAGTATACAAATTAATGCTCTAGAGTGGACTGTGTACAGTATACAAATCAATGTTCCAGAGTGGACACTGTACAGTATACAAATCAATGCTCCAGAGTGGACCATGTACAGTATACACATTAATGTTCCAGAGTGGACCCTGTACAGTATACAAATCAATGCTCCAGAGTGCACCCTGTACATTATACAAATAAATGCTCTAGAGTGGACCCTGTACAGTATACAAATCAATGACCCAGAGTGGACTCTGTACAGTATACAAATCAATGCTCCAAAGTGGACCATGTACATTATACAAATCAATGCTCCAGAGTGCACCATGTACATTATACAAATCAATGTTCCAAAGTGCACCCTGTACAGTATACAAATCAATGCTCCAGAGTGGACCATGTACAGTATACAAATCAATGCTCCAGAGTGCACCCTGTACAGTATACAAACCAATGTTCCAGAGTGGACCATGTACAGTATACAAATCAATGCTGCAGAGTGCACCCTGTACAGTATACAGATCAATGGGCCAGAGTGGACCATGTACAGTATAAAAATCAATGCTCCAGAGTGGACCCTGTACAGTATACAAATCAATGTTCCAGAGTGGACCCTGTACAGTATACAAATCAATATTCCAGAGTGGACCCTGTACAGTATAGAAATCAATGCTCCAGAGTGGACCATGTACAGTATACAAATCAATGCTCCAGAGTACACCCTGTACAGTATACAAATCAATGTTCCAGAGTGGACCATGTACAGTATACAAATCAATGCTCCAGAGTGCACCCTGTATAGTATACAAATCGATGGGCCAGAGTGGACCATGTACAGTAAAAAAATCAATGCTCCAGAGTGGACCCTGTACAGTATACAAATTAAAGCTCTAGAGTGGACTGTGTACAGTATACAAATCAATGTTCCAGAGTGGACACTGTACAGTATACAAATCAATGCTACAGAGTGGACCATGTACAGTATACACATCAATGTTCCAGAGTGGACCTTGTAGAGTATACAAATCAATGTTCCAGAGTGGAACATGTACAGTATATAAATCAATGCTCCAGACTGCACCATGTACAGTATACAAATCAATGCTCCAGAGTGCACCATGTACAGTATACAAATCAATGCTCCAGAGTGCACCCTGTACAGTATACAAATCAATGCTCCAGAGTGGACCATGTACAGTATATAAATCAATGATCCAGACTGCACCATGTACAGTATACAAATCAATGCTCCAGAGTGCACCATGTACAGTATACAAATCAATGCTCCAGAGTGCACCATGTACAGTATACAAATCAATGCTCCAGAGTGCACCCGTTACAGTATACAAATCAATGCTCCAGAGTGCACCACGTACATTATACAAATCAATGCTCCAGAGTGCACAATGTACATTATACAAATCAATGCTCCAGAGTGGACCATGTACAGTATACAAATCAATGCTCCAGAGTGGACCATGTACAGTATACAAATCAATATCCAGAGTGGACCATGTATAGTATACAAATCAATGTTCCAGAGTGGACACTTTACAGTATACACATCAATGTTCCAGTGTGGACCCTGTACAGTATACAAATCAATGATCTAGAGTTCACCATGTACAGTATACAAATCAATGCTCCAGAGTGCACCATGTACAGTATACAAATCAATGCTCCAGTGTGGACCATGTACAGTATACAAATCAATATCCAGAGTGGACCATGTATAGTATACAAATCAATGTTCCAGAGTGGACACTTTACAGTATAAAAATCAATTCTCCAGACTGCACCATGTATAGTATACAAATCAATGCTCCAGAGTGCACCATGTACAGTATACAAATCAATGCTCCAAAGTGCACCCTGTACAGTATACAAATCAATGCTCCAGAGTGCACCACGTACATTATACAAATCAATGCTCCAGAGTGCACAATGTACATTATACAAATCAATGCTCCAGAGTGGACCATGTACAGTATACAAATCAATGCTCCAGAGTGTACCATGTACAGTATACAAATCAATATCCAGAGTGGACCATGTATAGTATACAAATCAATGTTCCAGAGTGGACACTTTACAGTATACACATCAATGTTCCAGTGTGGACCCTGTACAGTATACAAATCAATGCTCTAGAGTTCACCATGTACAGTATACAAATCAATGCTATAGAATGGACCCTGTACAGTATACAAATCAATGTTCCATAATGGACTCTGTAGAGTATACAAATCAATATTCCAGAGTGGATTCTGTATAGTATAAAAATCAATGTTCCAGAGTGGACACTGTAGAGTATACAAATCAATATTCCAGAGTGGACACTGTACAGTACACAAATCAATGCTCCAGAGTGCACCATGTACATTATACAAATCAATGCTCCCGAGTGCACCATGTACATCATACAATTCAATGCTCCAGAGTGGACCATATACCGTATACAAATAAATGCTCCAGAGTGCACCCTGTACAGTATACAAATCAATGCTCCAGAGTGCACCACGTACATTATACAAAACAATGCTCCAGAGTGCACCATGTACATTATACAAATCAGTGCTCCAGAGTGGACCATGTACAGTATACAAATCAATGTTCCAGAGTGGACCCTGTACAGTATACAACTCAATGTTCCAGAGTGGACACTTTACAGTATACAAATCAATGTTCCAGTGTGGACCCTGTACTGTATACAAATCAATGCTCTAGATTGGACCCTGTACAGTATGCAAATCAATGCTCCAGAGTGTACCCTGTACAGTATACAAATCAATGTTCCAGAGTGGACCCTGTACAGTATACAAATCAATGCTCCAGAGTGCATCCTGTACAGTATACAAATCAATGTTCCAAAGTGGACCATGTACAGTATACAAATCAATGTTCCAGAGTGCACCATGTACAGTATACAAATCAATGCTCCAGAGTGCACCATGTACAGTATACAAATCAATGTTCCAGAGTGGACCATGTACAGTATACAAATCAATGCTCCAGAGTGCACCATGTACAGTATACAAATCAATGTTCCAGAGGGCACACTGTACAGTATACAAATCAATATTCCAGAGTGCACCCTATACAGTATACAAATCAATGTTCCAGGGTGGACCATGTACAGTATACAAATCAATGTTCAAGAGTGGACAATGTACAGTATACAAATCAATGTTCCAGAGTGGACCATGTACAGTATAGAAATCAATGCTCCAGAGTGGACCATGTACATTATAAAAATCAATGCTCCAGAGTGCACCCTGTACAGTATACAAATCAATGTTCCAGAGTGGACCTTGTACGGTATACAAATCAATGTTCCAGAGTGGACCATGTACAGTATAGAAATCAATACTCCAGAGTGCACGCTGTACAGTATACAAATCAATGGGCCAGAGTGGACCATGTACATTATACAAATCAATGCTCTAGAGTGCACCCTGTACAGTATACAAATCAATGTTCCAGAGTGGACCCTATTCAGTATACAATCAATACTCCAGAGTGCACCCTGTATAGTATACAAATTAATGCTCTAGAGTGGACTGTGTACAGTATACAAATCAATGTTCCAGAGTGGACACTGTACAGTATACAAATCAATGCTCCAGAGTGGACACTGTACATTATACAAATCAATGCTCCAGAGTGCAACATGTACATTATACAAATCAATGTTCCAAAGTGCACCCTCTACAGTATACAAATCAATGCTCCAGAGTGGACACTGTACAGTATACAAATCAATGCTCCAGAGTGCACCATGTACATTATACAAATCAATGCTCCCGAGTGCACCATGTACATCATACAATTCAATGCTCCAGAGTGCACCCTGTACAGTATACAAATCAATGCTCCAGAGTGCACCATGTACATTATACAAATCAATGCTCCAGAGTGGACCAAGTACAGTATACAAAACAATATTCCAGAGTGCACCCTGTACAGTATACAAATCAATGCTCCAGAGTGGACATTGTACAGTATACAAATCAATGCTCCAGAGTGGACAATGTACAGTATACAAATCAATGTTCCAGAGTGGACCATGTACAGTATACAAATCAATGCTCCAGAGTGCACCCTGTACAGTATACAACTCAATGTTCCAGAGTGGACTATGTACAGTATACAAATCAATGCTGCAGAGTGCACCCTGTACAGTATACAGATCAATGGGCCAGAATGGACCATGTACAGTATAAAAATCAATGCTCCAGAGTGGACCCTGTACAGTATACAAATCAATGTTCCAGAGTGGACCCTGTACAGTATACAAATCAATGTTCCAGAGTGGACCCTGTACAGTATAGAAACCAATGCTCCAGAGTGGACCATGTACAATATACAAATCAATGCTCCAGAGTGCACCCTGTACAGTATACAAATCAATGTTCCAGAGTGGACCATGTACGGTATACAAATCAATGTTCCAGAGTGGACCATGTACAGTATACAAATCAATGCTCCAGAGTGCACCCTGTATAGTATACAAATCGATGGGCCAGAGTGGACCATGTACAGTAAAAAAATCAATGCTCCAGAGTGGACCCTGTACAGTATACAAATCAGTGTTCCAGAGTGGACCCTGTACAGTATACAAATCAATGTTCCAGAGTGGACCCTGTACAGTATACAATCAATACTCCAGAGTGCACCCTGTACAGTATACAAATTAAAGCTCTAGAGTGGACTGTGTACAGTATACAAATCAATGTTCCAGAGTGGACACTGTACAGTATACAAATCAATGCTACAGAGTGGACCATGTACAGTATACACATCAATGTTCCAGAGTGGACCCTGTAGAGTATACAAATCAATGTTCCAAAGTGGACCATGTACAGTATACAAATCAATGCTCCAGAGTGCACTATGTACATTATGCAAATCAATGTTCCAGAGTGCACCCTGTACAGTATACAAATCAATGCTCCAGAGTGGACACTGTACAGTATACAAATTAATGCTCCAGAGCGCACCAAGTACATTATACAAATCAATGCTCCAGAGTGCACCATGTACATCATACAATTCAATGCTCCAGAGTGGACCATGTACAGTATACAAATAAATGCTCCAGAGTGCACCCTGTACAGTATACAAATCAATGCTCCAGAGTGCACCAAGTACATTATACAAATCAATGCTCCAGAGTGCACCATGTACATTATACAAATCAATGCTCCAGAGTGGACAATGTACAGTATACAAATCAATGTCCCAGAGTGGACCCTGTACAGTATACACATCAATGTTCCAGAGTGGACACTTTACAGTATACAAATCAATGCTCTAGAGTGCTCCATGTACAGTATACAAATCAATGCTCCAGAGTGGACCCTGTACAGTATACAAATCAATGTTCCAGAGTGGACGCTGTATAGTATACAAATCAATGTTCCAGAGTGCACCCTGTACAGTATACAAATCAATGTTCCAGAGTGCACCATGTACAGTATACAAATCAATGTTCCAGAGTGGACCCTGTACAGTATACAAATCAATGCTCCAGAGTGCATCCTGTACAGTATACAAATCAATGTTCCAGAGTGGACCATGTACAGTATACAAATCAATGTTCCAGAGTGCACCATGTACAGTATACAAATCAATGCTCCAGAGTGCACCATGTAAAGTATGCAAATCAATGTTCCAGAGTGGACCATGTACAGTATACAAATCAATGCTCCAGAGTGCACCATGTACAGTATACAAATCAATGTTCCAGAGGGGACCATGTACAGTATACAAATCAATGTTCAAGAGTGGACAATGTACAGTATACAAATCAATGTTCCAGAGTGGACCATGTACAGTATAGAAATCAATGCTCCAGAGTGGACCATGTACATTATACAAATCAATGCTCCAGAGTGCACCCTGTACAGTATACAAATCAATGTTCCAGAGTGGACCTTGTACGGTATACAAATCAATGTTCCATAGTGGACCATGTACAGTATAGAAATCAATGCTCCAGAGTGCACCCTGTACAGTATACAAGTCAATGGGCCAGAGTGGACCATGTACATTATACAAATCAATACTCTAGAATGCACCATGTACAGTATACAAATCAATGCTCTATAGTGGACTGTGTACAGTATACAAATCAATGTTCCAGAGTGGACATTGTACAGTATACAAATCAATGCTCCAGAGTGGACCATGTACAGTATACACATTAATGTTCCAGAGTGGACCCTGTACAGTATACAAATCAATGATCCAGAGTGCACCCTGTACATTATACAAATAAATGCTCTAGAGTGGACCCTGTACAGTATACAAATCAATGACCCAGAGTGGACTCTGTACAGTATACAAATCAATGCTCCAGAGTGGACACTGTACAGTATACAAATCAATGCTCCAGAGTGCACCATGTACATTATACAAATCAATGCTCCCGAGTGCACCATGTACATCATACAATTCAATGCTCCAGAGTGCACCCTGTACAGTATACAAATCAATGCTCCAGAGTGCACCATGTACGTTATACAAATCAATGCTCCTGAGTGGACCATGTACAGTATACAAAACAATATTCCAGAGTGCACCCTGTACAGTATACAAATCAATGCTCCAGAGTGGACATTGTACAGTATACAAATCAATGCTCCAGAGTGGACAATGTACAGTATACAAATCAATATTCCAGAGTGGACCATGTACAGTATACAACTCAATGCTCCAGAGTGCACCCTGTACAGTATACAAATCAATGTTCCAGAGTGGACCATGTACAGTATACAAATCAATGCTCCAGAGTGCACACTGTACAGTATACAGATCAATGGGCCAGAGTGGACCATGTACAGTATAAAAATCAATGCTCCAGAGTGGACCCTGTACAGTATACAAATCAATGTTCCAGAGTGGACCCTGTACAGTATACAAATCAATGTTCCAGAGTGGACCCTGTACAGTATAGAAATCAATGCTCCAGAGTGGACCATGTACAGTATACAAATCAATGCTCCAGAGTGCACCCTGTACAGTATACAAATCAATGTTCCAGAGTGGACCATGTACGGTATACAAATCAATGTTCCAGAGTGGACCATGTACTGTATACAAATCAATGCTCCAGAGTGCACCCTGTATAGTATACAAATCGATGGGCCAGAGTGGACCATGTACAGTAAAAAAATCAATGCTCCAGAGTGGACCATGTACAGTATACAAATCATTGTTCCAGAGTGGACCCTGTACAGTATACAAATCAATGTTCCAGAGTGGACCCTGTACAGTATACAATCAATACTCCAGAGTGCACCCTGTACAGTATGCAAATTAATGCTCTAGAGTGGACTGTGTACAGTATACAAATCAATGTTCCAGAGTGGACACTGTACAGTATACAAATCAATGCTCCAGAGTGGACCATGTACAGTATACACATCAATGTTCCAGAGTGGACCCTGTACAGTATACAAATCAATGTTCCAAAGTGGACCATGTACAGTATACAAATCAATGCTCCAGAGTGCAATATGTACATTATACAAATCAATGTTCCAGAGTGCACCCTGTACAGTATACAAATCAATGCTTCAGAGTGGACACTGTACAGTATACAAATCAATGCTCCAGAGTGCACCATGTACATTATACAAATCAATGCTCCCGAGTGCACCATGTACATCATACAATTCAATGCTCCAGAGTGGACCATGTACAGTATACAAATAAATGCTCCAGAGTGCACCCTGTACAGTATACAAATCAATTCTCCAGAGTGCACCACGTACATTATACAAATCAATGCTCCAGAGTGCACCATGTACATTATACAAATCAATGCTGCAGAGTGGACCATGTACAGTATACAAACAATGTCCCAGAGTGGTCCCTGTACAGTATACAAATCAATGTTCCAGAGTGGACACTTTACAGTATACAAATCAATGCTCTAGAGTGGTCCATGTACAGTATACAAATCAATGCTCCAGAGTGGACCCTGTACCGTATACAAATCAATGTTCCAGAGTGGACCCTGTACAGTATACAAATCAATGTTCCAGTGTGGACCCTGTACAGTATACAAATCAATGCTCTAGAGTGGACCATGTACAGTATTCAAATCAATGCTCTAGTATGGACCTTGTACAGTTTGCAAATCAATGCTCCAGAGTGTACCCTGTACAGTATACAAATCAATGTTCCAGAGTGGACCCTGTACAGAATACAAATCAATGCTCCAGAGTGCATCCTGTACAGTATACAAATCAATGTTCCAGAGTGGACCATGTACAGTATACAAATCAATGTTCCAGAGTTCACCATGTACAGTATGCAAATCAATGCTCCAGAGTGCACCATGTACAGTATACAAATCAATGTTCCAGAGTGGACCATGTACAGCATACAAATCAATGTTCCAGAGGGCATACTGTACAGTATACAAATCAATATTCCAGAGTGCACCCTATACAGTATACAAATCAATGTTCCAGAGTGGACCATGTACAGTATACAAATCAATGTTCAAGAGTGGACAATGTACAGTATACAAATCAATGTTCCAGAGTGGACCATGTAAAGTATAGAAATCAATGCTCCAGAGTGGACCATGTACATTATACATATCAATGCTCCAGAGTGGACCATGTACAGTATACAACTCAATGCTCCAGAGTGCACCCTGTACAGTATACAAATCAATGGGCCAGAGTGGACCATGTACATTATACAAATCAATGCTCCAGAGTGGACACTGTACAGTATACAAATCAATGCTCCCGAGTGCACCATGTACATCATACAATTCAATGCTCCAGAGTGCACCCTGTACAGTATACAAATCAATGCTCCAGAGTGCACCATGTACATTATTCAAATCAATGCTCCAGAGTGGACCATGTACAGTATACAAAACAATATTCCAGAGTGCACCCTGTACAGTATACAAATCAATGCTCCAGAATGGACATTGTACAGTATACAAATCAATGCTCCAGAGTGGACCATGTACAGTATACAAATCAATGCTCCAGAGTGCACCCTGTACAGAATACAAATCAATGTTCCAGAGTGCACCCTGTACAGTATACAGATCAATGGGCCAAAGTGGACCATGTACAGTATAAAAATAAATGCTCCAGAGTGGACCCTGTACAGTATACAAATCAATGTTCCAGAGTGGACCCTGTACAGTATACAAATCAATGTTCCAGAGTGGACCCTGTACAGTATACAATCAATACTCCAGAGTGCACCCTGTACAGTATACAAATTAATGCTCTAGAGTGGACTGTGTACAGTATACAAATCAATGTTCCAGAGTGGACACTGTACAGTATACAAATCAATGCTCCAGAGTGGACCATGTACAGGATACACATCAATGTTCCAGAGTGGACCCTGTACAGTATACAAATCAATGCTCCCGAGTGCACCATGAACATCATACAATTCAATGCTCCAGAGTGGACCCTGTACAGTATACAAATCAATGTTCCAGAGTGCACCCTGTACAGTATACAAATCAATGCTCCAGAGTGGACACTGTACAGTATACAAATCAATGCTCCAGAGTGTACCATGTACATTATACAAATCAATGTTCCAGAGTGCACCCTGTACAGTATACAAATCAATGCTCCAGAGTGCACCATGTACATTATACAAATCAATGCTCCAGAGTGCACCATGTACATCATACAAATCAATGCTCCAGAGTGGACCATGTACAGTATACAAATCAATGCTCCAGAGTGCACCATGTACAGTATACAAATCAATGCTCCAGAGTGCACCATATACAGTATACAAATCAATGCTCCAGAGTGCACACTGTACAGTATACAAATCAATGCTCCAGAGTGCACCCTGTACAGTATACAAATCAATGCTCCAGAGTGCACCACGTACATTATACAAATCAATGTTCCACAGTGGACCATGTACAGTATACAAATCAATGCTCCAGAGTGGACCATGTACAGTATACAAATCAATAGCCAGAATGGACCATGTACAGTATTCAAATCAATGTTCCAGAGTGGACCCTGTACAGTATACAAATCAATGTTCCAGAGTGGACACTTTACAGTATACAAATCAATGTTCCAGAGTGGACCCTGTACAGTATACAAATCAATGCTCTAGAGTGGACCATGTACAGTATACAAATCAATGCTCTAGAATGGACACTGGACAGTATGCAAATCAATGCTCCAGAGTGGACCCTGTACAGTATACAAATCAATGTTCCAGAGTAGACCCTGTACAGTATACAAATCAATGCTCCAGAGTGCACCCTGTACAGTATACAAATCAATGTTCCAGAGTGGACCATGTACAGTATACAAATCAATGTTCCAGAGTGGACCATGTACAGTATGCAACTCAATGTTCCAGAGTAGACCCTGTACTGTATACAAATCAATGTTCCAGAGTGGACCCTGTACAGTATACAAATCAATGTTCCAGAGTGCACCCTGTACAGTATACAAATCAATGTTCCAGAGTGGACACTGTACAGTATACAAATCAATGCTCCAGAGTGGACCATGTACAGTATACAAATCAATGCTCTAGAGTGGACCCTGTACAGTATACAAATCAATGTCCCAGAGTGGACCCTGTACAGTATACAAATCAATGCCCCAAATTGGACCCTGTACAATATACAAATCAATGCTCCAGAGTGGACGCTGTCCAGTATACAAATCAATGTTACAAAGTGGACCCTGTACAGTATACAAATCAATGCTCCAGAGTGGACCCTGTACAGTATATAGATCAATGATCCAGAGTGGACCCTGTACATTATACAAATCAATGCTCCAGAGTTGACCATGTACAGTATACAAATCAATGCTCCAGAGTTGACCATGTACAGTATACAAATCAAAAACACACACAAGGTTTCATCCTGCACTTTTCATGTTAACTTTACGTTTATTTCCCATTAGCACACTAATGTATGCAGCCTGGTAGAGACGGACCAGTGGTTCACCTGTAGCCTGGGTTCCAGCCTAGTAGAGACGGATCAGTGGTTCACCTGTAGCCAGCCTGGGTTCCAGTCTGGTAGAGTCGGGCCAGTGGTTCTCCTGTAGCCTGGGTTCCAGTCTGGTAGAGACGGACCACTGGTTCACCTGTAGCCTGGGTTCCAGCCTGGTAGAGACGGACCAGTGTTTCACCTGTAGCCTGGGTTCCAGCCTGGTATAGACGGACCAGTGGTTCACCTGTAGCCTGGGTTCCAGTCTGTCGATGTTTCACTTTTTTAACTTCTGACAAATTGATATTATCAGAAACTCAATACGTCCCAATTAATAGTCTCGGTGTTAAAAAATATTTATTTGACTGACCATGCAAAATATATCGACGCCGATTGGCAGGCTATAATTTATGTTACTATTGCCTATAGTATAGAATAAAAGTAATGATCTAAAATAATGTGGAGTCATGATAGCACAGTGGTAGTGGTGGTGGTAGTGGTAGTTGTAGCGCGTTCGCTTCAGGTGTGAGAGGCCAGGAGTTTGTGTCAAGCTGTTGTCATTACGAGTATGTCCTTGGGCAAAATATTTAAATTTTGCATTGCCTCTTCTCTCTCCATCGTGGCGATGGATTCCATCAGGAATGAGGTCTCGAGAGCGATATAACTAATGTTGTATGAACTTATTTCGCAATTGAGCTAAAATAAATTTGTAGAAACTAATAAAAATAATTCTATTTCAGATATTTTTGATGATTGTAAAGGTCATATCTGTTTCAACAATGGTACATGTAGCGACCTGACTGACGGATACGAGTGCATTTGCCAAGCTGGATTTGACGGAAACTATTGCGAGAAGAGTAGGTACAACAATAACTTATCTAACTCAATGCATGCTGGGTAAAATCTATCCTCCAACAATCTAAAATGATAAATCTCTTCGGGAGGCGTCGCTCACATGGGCAACCAGTAGCGACGATAAATAAACGTAAAACACACACAAGGCGAGTGGACCTACCTTAAAAATTGTCACTTTAATATTTTGGATTATTTTGAATCATTTCAATAATCGTTGACAATGGCATTACTGTGCATTGTGACACCATGTTAGGGCTCTAGGAACTAGTTTTGAAGGGAGCCGTATACGGTGCCAAGTGGCTATATACATATATATACGTAACGGTATATCAACATCGTATTCTGAATTATACATTTTTTACCACAATTTGAAAATGTGTGAATATACCGCTGAATATATCACAGTAATGATGAATGCCCCCCCCATAGCCGAAGCCGTCACTGTCCGGACTGGAAATATTAACTCGGGCGGTCACAGGGACAGTGCAAAACCGCACAGACACTTGGGGTCTGAATAATTGGCTTCTGGTTCAAAACCAATTAATTTTTTAATTAATACACCATAGGCTTGACACTATACATACAAAGCCATATCCAAGCATATTTAAAACTATCAGATTAATTACACAGATGCTACTGGGGCATACACATATTGTAATATTATCTTGAATATACAGATATAGATGACTGCAAGTCTCAGCCATGCAATAATAATGGTACGTGCACGGATAAGCTGAATGGTTTTACATGCGCATGTGCACAGGGGTTTGAAGGTGTGAGTTGCGATACAGGTATGTACAGAAAAACACATTATTTCTATTGTTTTACATTAGCACCTGTAATCACCATGTAGGCTGGGTGGTCATGGTCATTGACTTATAATCACTTGCCCCTCGCCACTGTAGGTTTGAATCCAACAGGGGTGTCGAATTCCCTAAAATGGGGAAGCTATCGAGCTAGCTTGTTGAAGGTCGGTGGTTCTATCCGGGTACCCACCCTTGCATCAAATACTGCCGGTATCTTCCTCCACATATATTACCTAGATAGTCGCCATATGATCGAAGCTGATTGTGGAATGTTGCTGGTTCTAACCGAGTACTCGCCGTACCGGAAATGATCATTGAGGTACCCGTTATCTTCCTCCACCAAACACCAACTGGAGAGTCGCCATATGACCGAGGCTGTCTGTATTTAGTTGAATTAGTGTAACAATTCCCCTCATTGTATGCCAGGCGTCAGGCAGATAGGCAATCAGTATTAATTATTTAATTAGCTCGCAGCTCACCAACCGGCCATGTCAGAAACAACCCCGGGCGATTGTTCGAATATTCGACCTCCCGCTCCATAGGCGGACGTCTTAACCACTTGGCCATGGAGAACCTTCGACCTCCCGCTCCGTATGTGGACGTCTTAACCACTTGGCCATGGAGAACCTTCGACCTCCCGCTCCGTTGGCGGACGTCTTAACCACTTGGCCATGGAGAATATTCGACCTCCCGTTCTGTAGGCGGACGTCTTAACCACTTGGCCATGGAGAACCTTCGACCTCCCGCTCCGTATGTGGACGTCTTAACCACTTGGCCATGGAGAACCTTCGACCTCCCGCTCCGTATGTGGACGTCTTAACAACTTGGCCGTGGAGAACCTTCGACCTCCCGCTCCGTATGTGGACGTCTTAACCACTTGGCCATGGAGAACCTTCGACCTCCCGCTCCGTAGGCCACGGAGGTGGTAATAAAATTACCGTGCATCATTATGTAAATACCAAATTTACACTTTTATAATACGATATTTGACATTAAGTTGTAGAAACCGGAAACCAGTCTACACTGATCATTGCAGTCGTAGTTGCATCATGTGCACTGCTCGTCGGCATTGCACTTAATGTGTGGTGCTGTCACAGATGTAGACGAACCACACGTGGATCAGGTTAGATTTGATATTTCTTTGATATTTTATTTCTGAATTCCAATAGGCTCAAAACCCCATGAGGACATGTACATGCATACTTTATGGCAAACAGTGATAATAGCATAAACTATATAAATACGTGTACACTGTACATAGATATCAAACATAAAGAAATATAGAGTTGTTCAAATTTGGAGAAGGTTATACGTATTCATGATCATATTTTACATATAGTATGCATACATTTACAGTAATTACTCACATTTAAAATATTGCTATATTGTTACAGTTACTATAATATTCCAGGTTATTTATATTGCTTATCTGTTCATTCGCTATTTAAATTTTCTCTCTAACTAATAATAAATAGACATTTTTTTAAATGAAACCAATATGACGTCAATCTTAAACGAAACGAAACAGAAAGACCAACAAATGGTTTCCTAATGTGTAATTCTATTTGTATGTTAACCATTTAGCATCCACGCTCCGTAAAGTGTAAGATTCGGATGGTGTGCTAACTATTCAACACGTTAAGTAATACAACGTACATTTCTAGGGAGTTAGCTGAAAGTACCAGGAATATTACATTACATTATTTGCTGCATACAGATTTTCATTTCATTTTGCAAAAGCATTATGTACATACACATCTAATTTCCTAATTATAGTCTGGCTTTCATTATTAATCAATTCTATAAACTTATACATATTTGGATGCCTCCAAAAGTTAGCTGGAATATACTGACACCTTAAATCATTGTACAATGAGCATTCCATAACAAAGTGAAATTCATCCTCTATATCATTACATATATAACAAACTCTTTCGTTTCTAGGTATACCTCTAGGTCTAGCCCATCTACCTGCCTCAATATGTAGTCTATGCGACGATACTCTTAATTTAGTAATTTACTGACAAAATTTATTTATTGTAAAGTATTCTAAATATGGTTGAAATTTAAAGGAAGCAATAGTTCTATAAAGATATTATCTATTAGATATTTACATCGGTGATATAGAAATCTATCCCATGATATATACACTACAAATAGTGGAGTGTTGGCCCGGGTGGCGTGAGGTATATTTTAGATAATATTATGTATGATATGCAATGTGGGCATCACAATCAAGTGGGCATTTGCCTTTTTGCTCTACGAGGCTTCTTTCTTCACTGAGCCCACCTTAGTTTAAACATTGTGTATTTCAGTATTTTACATGTACATAACATAATTAACATTTTACATATAAATTAACAGTAAGGGACTGAAAAGGATTAGAACGAAAGAAAACATATATAGTTCTTCTCCCTAACGATTGGTTGTTATATAATAGGCCGGAGCATAATATATTGAACACAGAAAATACCTGAATCCTAATCACGATAGCCCACCTTAGGACATCTACGTTACCGTTTTGACAGATGTACCGCCCCAGTGTTACTCATCTTCTATAAAATTAATACTATCCAATTTGCATAATCTATTTATTATAATTTTAAGTTAATTTAACATGAGCGACAGTCAGTTTACCTAATATCATTCCTGTGCAGGTTCCAGCGGTTAACCTCTGTAAGAAACTGCCAATCGTTTCATATAAATAGAAACGGTATGATCGGGACTCGAACCCATGACCACCAGTGACAATGACCATCTATTTTGTATTTGTACCGTACAATATCACTTATATTCCTGCATTATAATGTAGATAAAAAATGTTTGCATGGACTGCATAATTGACAATTTACCTAAGGACTTTAAAGCGACATTACATCGCAAAAAGCCAACAAAATACATTTCTACTACCAATTCTTCCGAATACATTACACACATTTTGAATCAATAAACAGTGTGTTTGTGGTCTACAAACTTACAAAAGTGAATGTAGGAGTTCATATACCGGTCATCCACACTCCTGCATTGACATTTCTTTGTCATTGTAGTCAATACTAAACGCTTGATACTGTCGCTTAGAGATAATAAATTTAAATAAATTATAAATTAACTATTACAAATAAATATAGGCACAAAAGTGAGACATGGCGGGAAATATGTACAATAAATCTCGTTATTCGGGATATACAGGCTGTAGTACGCATGCATGTCGACCCTGTTTACATTATTTTGTTATGTCAACAAACTGCGTATACGACCCTTGTTTATTAGCTGAAATATTTAGTTTTTGAGACAAATATTTGGAGAAACAAATTATACCATATCTCACAGTTGTGCCCATTTATTCGTAGACTATTCTTAGTTAAATGATCTCTAAACGACATTATCTCGCGTTTAGTATTGACTCCGATGACAAACAAGTCAATTCAGGAGCATAGATGACCGTTATATGAAATCATTCTTTCAATCCACAATTATTGAATCAATGTTAGTGTTCGAATGTATTCGGAAGAATTTGTAGTAGCAATGCATTTATACGTGAAAAAATGCATTTATTTGCTTTTTGCGATGTAATGTCGCTTTAAAACAAACATTTCGTATTTTCTTTACTACAGAGCCGAAGAGGAACGATACACCTAAACAAGTGTAAGTATATGACAGACAAGCCATGTGAAATGAGTTCCAATCGCACAAGAACCACGGTCGTTGGTGGTGTTCGTGTTGCAAGAAGGCTTATGGTTATATCTGACTTAAAACACACACTTATACAACAAGATCCTACTAATTAAATAGTTATTTTCGTACATTTACGCGTAATATTTAATATACTATTCTGGCCTTTTGACAATATTTTATTATGGACTGCAAGTACAGAAGTATGACGTCATGACAGTGTTTTAAAAATAATTATTATGTGGCAAATTATTTTAAAATGTTTATGCGGATTGCATAAATTGGATTCAGTTTTACAAATAATATGATAGTTATCAGGGATACACGAGTCTGTTCCTAATAGCGTGTAAGGTATGCCACTGAGCGAGCTAATCGTGCAGGTTTCTAGTCGGACAAGAAATACAGGTTCCAAACTTCAATGATAGCAGTCACATTTAGGTACATCTGCGCAGGCAGGCAGCAGTCCAATTCAATTTAAACTTTATTTATTGTCGAGTGTTTACAAACAAATAACATTAGCATTGTATTAAAAAAGAATCAAGTCAGTAAGTAAGTGTACCATAATCTAAAGCTCTAATGCTCATATTTTGCTTCGGAAATCCGATTATTAACGAAGTAAGTTCACGGAATATGCAAATGTCTCCGTTTAATATTGCCAAACAATAACTATTTACCGACATACAATAAATAATGTTTAAAGTAAATAGACAAGACATTGTAATCAAGACAATAATATCAACATTCATCATATGTCATTAAAGGGACAATATGTCAAGGTATAAAAAACACCACGTAATTATTAACCCGTAACCTGCTAATCACGACAAAAGTCGCTTTTGCAAACAGCATAGAGCCAGATCAGACGACACAGAACGTGCCGTCTGATCAGGCTCTAGGTTGTTTGCACATTCCATTTAATTTATTCATCATGAACGACAGTGACACTGTTGACAATGACGGATCTGTAGTCCAGTGGTTAACACGCTGGACTGGTAATCCAGGGATCGCAGGTTCGATCCCCCGTCTGACCATAATAAAATTAACAGTCTTTCAGATGGGACGTTAAACCGAGGTCTCGTGTCGGTGCTTTACACCGTGCACGTAAAAGAACCAGAGGAGACTCTAAAATGACTAATCTCTTCAGGAGGCGTCGCTCATATGGGTAACCGGTAGCGACGGTAAATAAACGTAAAACACACACACTGTTGACAGAAGGCTGTACGAGCAATCTACACACATAGTGCTGCCAACAATGTGTACCATATATGAAAGATACACATAATAATTGTTAATCATTATATATCTAAAACATGTATAAGCAACACATGTAGGTTTAAAACAGCATTAAATGAATGGAAGGTAACATTCTAGCTAGAACATTAGAAGCTGGAAAGGGTACGGTAGTCCATGCATACGGTTATGTTATATAATATATTATACATATTATGTTATATTTCGGGTTTTACGCCTGCATCAGCACCATTTCGGGCTATATCGCCAGCGGGCAGTTTACTTAACAACATCTTTCCTGGGCAGGCTCCAGCGGTTAACCAGTACTTAGGTGCACCAACCTCCGTAAGAAACTGCCAACTTTTTCATATAAATGAGACAATGCCTGAGCGGGGCTCGAACCCGTGATCATCAGTGATGATAGGTTACAGTGGTATACAAGTCAGCGACCTTAACCACTCGACAACTGAAGCGGACTTTCATGCATACGGTAGTAATGTAATCAACCTACAGGAGGCAGCCAGCCACGGGAATCACAGAAAGTGGCTGCTTAACCCTTTCCATCATAGAGATTTAGGTTAATATACTATTATATCTCCATACAAACGACAGCCATTTAGCTATCATGCAGTGGATATGTAGTTGCCATATCTATCCCACCTCCATAGATATTACTGGAACTTGGCTACTACAATGTCAATGTAATTCGTATTGGTAATGACGTCAAGAGGTGCTTCTATGACGGAAAGGCTTAATACAGGTCAAATGTATAAGAAAGTAACATATTAGGAATATGAATGCTGGCTGCTTAATGCAGGTTGGCTGCTTAATAGAGATGACCAGTAACACAGGTTTGACTGTAATGTCTTCATCAATCTTTTTGTCTTCTACAGGAACAATAGTAGCGAGGCAGGAGCATACGAAAACCCAGTATCAGAAAATAAAGACGTACCTTCAAACATTTACAACTCTGTGAAAGAGAAAGATGAATATGACACTGTTGTCGAAGAGGTGTATGACGAGATCAAGGAAGTTGCAGTAGAGCAGGATGATTATCTAACTCCAAGGTCTGGAAATAGACTTGCAATGCGAAAGGATGAATTCGGGTATCTTTCATACGAGGGTGATGACAAAATGAGATACTACAATTTGAAGGACAAGAACGTTAGTGGTTATAAAGACGAAGAACAAAGGAAATATTACAATCTGAAGGACAGGAAACCCGAAGATTACACAAGCCTTGCACATGTACCTGCACAGAAATAAAGAGTGTGTGTGTCTCCTGAAGAGATTAGTTATTTTAGATTTTGGAGAATAGTGCATGATACAGAGAGACACCCATTCCAGAGCATCCTCTGGTTGTTTTACGTGCACGGACCTGCGACGCCTGGATTACCAGTCAGGCATTTTACCACTGGATTACAGATCCGTCTGTAGCGAATATATAGAAATAAAGAGATGATGATACAATCTTTATTACTAAATATTCAAAGATATAACTAACGAACAGTTAGGAGTGGAATATGCAGACGACATATATCTAGCAAGTGCGTTCCGATTTGATTTACGGGTCATTAAGTATATTCTCTTCTATGTAAAAGGAACAATGTATGTGGGTGGTCGCAAGACAGGTGAATTTTTCTCTAGGTACTTCGGTTTCCTGCCACACAAACGACACTGATTAATATACATTGTTAAAGCTTGTTTCGCAATCGTTGTAAAACGAATAAAGTTTAAACTAAAAAAGGAATAGAATGATGGTTGACGTGTTGAGTTGTGATTGATGCTATGTGTTAGCAGGGAACACTTACGGGTTTTTCTCCGGGTACTCCGGTTTCCTCCTACAATAATGACCACATTTACGCTTTCATCTGTGCGACAACAAGACCGATTACTATAAATTGTTAAAGCTTGTTTCGCAATCATTGTAAAACGAATAAAGTTTAAACTAAAAAAGGAATAGAATGATGGTTGACGTGTTGAGGTGTGATTGATGCTATGTGTTAGCAGGGAACACTTACGGGTTTTTCTCCGGGTACTCCGGTTTCCCTATACAATAATGACCACATCTGCGAGCCAACAAGACCGATTACTATAAATTGTTAAAGCTTGTTTCGCAATCGTTGTAAAGCAAATAAAGTTTAAAATAAACAGTGTGACGGAGGCTAAAACAGATTTATAATTACCCACAGCACAACCCTCCACACATTGTAGGCTTGGCACAAAGCTTTTCTATCTGTTGTCAATAAATATATGTACGGACCGGCAAGTATTTGGGATGGTACTGTGGTCACCAAATCGGAAAAGTGGATTTACTCTGGGGACTCCACCGCTAATTTCCATGGAAGTCGTGATAGCGCAGTGGATGCGCGTTCGCTTCAGGTGCGAAAGGTCTGGAGTTCGAGCCCCGCTGGAGCCGTTACGATTGTGCCCTTAGGCAAGGCATTTAAATTCCACGTTGCCTCTTCTCTCTCCCTCGTGGCGATGGATTCCATCAGGAATGAGGTCTCGAGAGTGATTAATATAAGTTGTAATAACTTGTTTCGCAATCGAGCTAAAATAAATTTGTATAAATTAATTTCCTCCCACAGAAAAGACTACATTTACGTTTTCATCTGTGCCAATAATAGTGAATGTTTGTTTGAGTTTACGGTCATCGCAACAACAGATTAGGTCCTATGGTGACTCCAGGTATTAATGGTGGTGGTAGAACCTAGGTGCCCTCCGAGACGCATTTCAGGGAGACGGGCATACAGGTAGAACCTAGGTGCCCTCCGAGACGCATTTCAGGGACAGACGGGCATACAGGTAGAACCTAGGTGCCCTCCGAGACGCATTTCAGGGACAGACGGGCATACAGGTAGAACCTAGGTGCCCTCCGAGACGCATTTCAGGGACAGACGGGCATACAGGTAGAAACTAGGTGCCCTCAGAGACGCATTTCAGGGACAGACGGGCATACAGGTAGAACCTAGGTGCCCTCCGAGACGCATTTCAGGGAGACGGGCATACAGGTAGAACCTAGGTGCCCTCCGAGACGCATTTCAGGGACAGACGGGCATACAGGTAGAACCTAGGTGCCCTCCGAGACGCATTTCAGGGAGACGGGCATACAGGTAGAACTAGGTGCCCTCCGAGACGCATTTCAGGGACAGACGGGCATACAGGTAGAACCTAGGTGCCCTCCGAGACGCATTTCAGGGACAGACGGGCATACAGGTAGAACCTAGGTGCCCTCCGAGACGCATTTCAGGGACAGACGGGCATACAGGTAGAACCTAGGTGCCCTCCGAGACGCATTTCAGGGACAGACGGGCGTACAGGTAGAACCTAGGTGCCCTCCGAGACGCATTTCAGGGACAGACGGGCGTACAGGTAGAACCTAGGTGCCCTCCGAGACGCATTTCAGGGACAGACGGGCATACAGGTAGAACCTAGGTGCCCTCCGAGACGCATTTCAGGGACAGACGGGCATACAGGTAGAACCTAGGTGCCCTCCGAGACGCATTTCAGGGACAGACGGGCATACAGGTAGAACCTAGGTGCCCTCCGAGACGCATTTCAGGGACAGACGGGCATACAGGTAGAACCTAGGTGCCCTCCGAGACGCATTTCAGGGACAGACGGGCATACAGGTAGAACCTAGGTGCCCTCCGAGACGCATTTCAGGGACAGACGGGCATACAGGTAGAACCTAGGTGCCCTCCGAGACGCATTTCAGGGACAGACGGGCATACAGGTATAACCTAGGTGCCCTCCGAGACGCATTTCAGGGACAGACGGGCGTACAGGTAGAACCTAGGTGCCCTCCGAGACGCATTTCAGGGACAGACGGGCGTACAGGTATAACCTAGGTGCCCTCCGAGACGCATTTCAGGGACAGACGGGCATACAGGTATAACCTAGGTGCCCTCCGAGACGCATTTCAGGGACAGACGGGCATACAGGTAGAACCTAGGTGCCCTCAGAGACGCATTTCAGGGACAGACGGGCATACAGGTATAACCTAGGTGCCCTCCGAGACGCATTTCAGGGACAGACGGGCGTACAGGTAGAACCTAGGTGCCCTCCGAGACACATTTCAGGGACAGACGGGCATACAGGTAGAACCTAGGTGCCCTCAGAGACGCATTTCAGGGACAGACGGGCGTACAGGTAGAACCTAGGTGCCCTCCGAGACGCATTTCAGGGACAGACGGGCATACAGGTAGAACCTAGGTGCCCTCCGAGACGCATTTCAGGGACAGACGGGCGTACAGGTAGAACCTAGGTGCCCTCCGAGACGCATTTCAGGGACAGACGGGCGTACAGGTAGAACCTAGGTGCCCTCCGAGACGCATTTCAGGGACAGACGGGCGTACAGGTAGAACCTAGGTGCCCTCCGAGACGCATTTCAGGGACAGACGGGCATACAGGTAGAACCTAGGTGCCCTCCGAGACGCATTTCAGGGACAGACGGGCATACAGGTAGAACCTAGGTGCCCTCCGAGACGCATTTCAGGGACAGACGGGCGTACAGGTAGAACCTAGGTGCCCTCCGAGACGCATTTCAGGGACAGACGGGCATACAGGTAGAACCTAGGTGCCCTCCGAGACGCATTTCAGGGACAGACGGGCGTACAGGTAGAACCTAGGTGCCCTCCGAGACGCATTTCAGGGACAGACGGGCATACAGGTAGAACCTAGGTGCCCTCCGAGACGCATTTCAGGGACAGACGGGCATACAGGTATAACCTAGGTGCCCTCCGAGACGCATTTCAGGGACA
>CM026389.1:16594623-16612604 GCA_014843695.1 Archivesica marissinica | reverse complement strand
GGGGTTAACCAATAACCCCCATAATCCCCGTTCCTAAGGTGGGGTTAACCAATAACCCCCATAATCCCCGTTCCTAAGGTGGGGTTAACCAATAACCCCCATAATCCCCGTTCCTAAGGTGGGGTTAACCAATAACCCCCATAATCCCCGTTCCTAAGGTGGGGTTAACCAATAACCCCCATAATCCCCGTTCCTAAGGTGGGGTTAACCAATAACCCCCATAATCCCCGTTCCTAAGGTGGGGTTAACCAACAAACCCCGTTCCTAAGGTGGGGTTAACCAATAACCCCCATAATCCCCGTCCCTAAGGTGTGGTTAACCAATAACCCCCATAATCCCCGTCCCTAATGTGGGGTTAACCAATAGGCCCCATAATCCCCGTTCCTAAGGTGTGGTTAACCAATACTCCCCATAATCCCCGTTCCTAAGGTGGGGTTAACCAATAACCCCCATAATCCCCGTTCCTAAGGTGTGGTTAACCAAAACCCCCATAATCCCCGTTCCTAAGGTGGGATTAACCAATAACCCCCATAATCCCCGTTCCTAAGATGGGGTTAACCAATAACCCCCATAATCCCCGTTCCTAAGGTGGGGTTAACCAATAACCCCCATAATCCCCGTTCCTAAGGCGGGGTTAACAATAATCCCCGTTCCTAAGGTGGGGTTGACCAATAACCCACATAATCCCCGTTCCTAAGGTGGGGTTAACCAACAAACCCCGTTCCTAAGGTGGGGTTAACCAATAACCCCCATAATCCCCGTTCCTAAGGTGTGGTTAACCAACACACCCCGTTCCTAAGGTGGGGTTAACCAATAACCCCCATAATCCCCGTCCCTAATGTGGGGTTAACCAATATCCCCCATAATCCCCGTTCCTAAGGTGGGGTTAACCAACAAACCCGTTCCTAAGGTGGGGCTAACCAATAACCCCCATAATCCCCGTCCCTAATGTGGGGTTAACCAATATCCCCCATAATCCCCGTTCCTAAGGTGGGGTTAACCAACAAACCCCGTTCCTAGGTGGGGTTAGCCAATAACCCCCATAATTCCCGTCCCTAATGTGGGGTTAACCAATAGCCCCCATAATACCCGTACCTAAGGTGGAGTTAACCAATACTCCCCATAATCCCCGTTCCTAAGGTGGGCTTAACCAATACTCCCCATAATCCCCGTTCCTAACATGGGGTTAACCAATAATCCACATAATCCCCGTTCCTAATGTGGAGTTAACCAATAACCCCCATAATCCCCGTCCCTAATGTGGGGTTAACCAACAAACCCCGTTCCTAAGGTGGGGTTAACCAATAACCCCCATAATCCCCGTCCCTAAGGTGGGGTTAACCAATAGCCCCCAGAATCCCCGTCCCTAAGGTGTGGTTAACCAATAACCCCCATAATCCCCGTTCCTAAGGTGGGGTTAACCAACAAACCCCGTTCCTAAGGTGGGGTTAACCAATAACCCCATAATCCCCGTCCCTTAGGTGGGGTTAACCAATAGCCCCCATAATCCCCGTTCCTAAGGTGGGGTTAACCAATACTCCCCATAATCCCCGTTCCTAAGGTGGGGTTAACCAATAACCCCCATAATCCCCGTTTCTAAGGTGGGGTTAACTAATAGCCCCATAATCCCCGTACCTAAGGTGGAGTTAACCAATACTCCCCATAATCCCCGTTCCTAAGGTGGGCTTAACCGATACTCCCCATAATCCCCGTTCCTAACGTGGGGTTAACCAATAATCCACATAATCCCCTTTCCTAATGTGGGGTTAACCAATAGCCCCCATAATCCCCGTTCCTAAGGTGGGGTTAACCAATACTCCCCATAATCCCCGTTCCTAAGGTGAGGTTAACCAAAAACCCACATAATCCACGTTCCTAAGGTGCTGTTAACCAATAGCCATCATAATCCCGGTTCCTAAGGTGGGGTTAACCAATAATCCCCATAATCCCTGTTCCTAAGGTGGGGTTAACCAATAGCCCCCATAATCCCCGTTCCTAAGGTGGGGTTAACCAATAGCCCCCATAATCCCGGTTCCTAAGGTGGGGTTAACCAACAGCCCCATAATCCCCGTTTCTAAGGTGTGGTTAACCAATAATCCCCATAATCCCCGTTCCTAAGGTGTAGTTAACCAATAACCCCCATAATCCCCGTTCCTATGGTGGGGTTAAACAATATCCCCCATAATCCCCGTTCCTAAGTTTGGGTTAACCAATAGCCCCCATAATCCCCGTTCCTAAGCTGGGGTTAATCAATAACCCCCATAATCCCCGTTCCTAAGGTGTGGTTAACCAATAACCCCCATAATCCCCGTTCCTATAGTTGGGTTAACCAATATCCCCCATAATCCCCGTTCCTATGGTGGGGTTAACCAATATCCCCCATAATCCCCGTTCCTAATTTTGGGTTAACCAATTGCCCCCATAATCCCCGTTCCTAAGGTTGGGTTAACCAATAACCCCCATAATCCCCGTTCCTAAGGTGGGGTTAATCAATAACCCCCATAATCCCCGTTCCTAAGTGGGTTAACCAATACCCCCATAATCCCCGTTCCTAAGGTGGGTTAACCAATACCCCCATATCCCCGTTCCTAAGGTGGGGTTAACCATAACCCCATAATCCCCTTCCTAAGGTGGGGTTAATCATAACCCATAATCCCCGTTCCTAAGGTGGTTAACCAATAACCCCCATAATCCCCGTTCCTAAGGTGGGGTTAACCAATATCCCCATAATCCCCGTTCCTAAGGTGGGGTTAACCAATAGCCCCCATAATCCCCGTTCCTAAGGTGGGGTTAACCAATAGCCCCCATAATCCCCGTTCCTAAGGTGGGGTTAACCAATAACCCCCATAATCCCCGTTCCTAAGGTGGGGTTAACCAATAACCCCCATAATCCCCGTTCCTAAGGTTGGGTTAACCAATAGCCCCCATAATCCCCGTTCCTAAGGTGGGGTTAATCAATAACCCCCATAATCCCCGTTCCTACGGTGGGGTTAACCAATAACCCCCATAATCCCCGTTCCTAAGGTGGGGTTAACCAATAACCCCCATAATCCCCGTTCCTAAGGTGGGGTTAACCAATAACCCCCATAATCCCCGTTCCTAAGGTGTGGTTAACCAATACTCCCCATAATCCCCGTTCCTAAGGTGGGGTTAACCAATAACCCCCATAATCCCCGTTCCTAAGGTGGGGTTAACCAATAACCCCCATAATCCCCGTTCCTAAGGTGGGGTTAACCAATAACCCCCATAATCCCCGTTCCTAAGTGGGTTAATCAATAACCCCCATAATCCCCGTTCCTAAGGTGGGGTTAACCAATAACCCCCATAATCCCCGTTCCTAAGGTGTGGTTAATCAATAACCCCCATAATCCCCGTTCCTAAGGTGTGGTTAACCAATAACCCCCATACTCCCCGTTCCTATAGTTGGGTTAACCAATATCCCCCATAATCCCCGTTCCTATAGTTGGGTTAACCAATAACCCACATACTCCCCGTTCCTATAGTTGGGTTAACCAATATCCCCCATAATCCCCGTTCCTATGGTGGGGTTAACCAATATCCCCCATAATCCCCGTTCCTATAGTTGGGTTAACCAATATCCCCCATACTCCCCGTTCCTATAGTTGGGTTAACCAATATCCCCCATAATCCCCGTTCCTATGGTGGGGTTAACCAATATCCCCATAATCCCCGTTCCTACGTTTGGGTTAACCAATTGCCCCCATAATGCCCGTTCCTAATGTTGGGTTAATCAATAACCCCCATAATCCCCGTTCCTACGGTGGGGTTAACCAATACTCCCCATAATCCCCATTCCTATGGTGGGGTTAACCAATACTCCCCATAATCCCCGTTCCTAAGGTGTGGTTAACCAATAGGCCCCATAATCCCCGTTCCTAAGGTGTGGTTAACCAATACTCCCCATAATCCCCGTTCCTACGGTGGGGTTAACCAATACTCCCCATAATCCCCATTCCTATGGTGGGGTTAACCAATACTCCCCATAATCCCCGTTCCTAAGGTGTGGTTAACCAATAGGCCCCATAATCCCCGTTCCTAAGGTGTGGTTAACCAATACTCCCCATAATCCCCGTTCCTACGGTGGGGTTAACCAATACTCCCCATAATCCCCATTCCTATGGTGGGGTTAACCAATACTCCCCATAATCCCCGTTCCTAAGGTGTGGTTAACCAATAGGCCCCATAATCCCCGTTCCTAAGGTGTGGTTAACCAATACTCCCCATAATCCCCGTTCCTACGGTGGGGTTAACCAATACTCCCCATAATCCCCATTCCTATGGTGGGGTTAACCAATAATACCCGTTCCTAAGGTGGGGTTAACCAATACTCCCCATAATCCCCGTTCCTAAGGTGGGGTTAACCAATAACCCCATAATCCCCTTTCCTAAGGTGTGGTTAACCAAAACCCCCATAATCCCCGTTCCTAAGGTGGGATTAACCAATAACCCCCATAATCCCCGTTCCTAAGGTGGGGTTAACCAATAACCCCCATAATCCCCGTTCCTAAGGTGGGGTTAACCAATAACCCCCATAATCCCCGTTCCTAAGGTGGGGTTAACAATAATCCCCGTTCCTAAGGTGGGGTTAACCAATAACCCACATAATCCCCGTTCCTAAGGTGGGGTTAACCAACAAACCCCGTTCCTAAGGTAGGGTTAACCAATAACCCCCATAATCCCCGTTCCTAAGGTGGGGTTAACCAATAACCCACATAATCCCCGTTCCTAAGGTGGGGTTAACCAATAACCCACATAATCCCCGTTCCTAAGGTGGGGTTAACCAATAATCCACATAATCCCCGTTCCTAAGGTGGGGTTAACCAATAACCCCCATAATCCCCGTTCCTAAGGTGCGGTTAACCAACATACCCCGTTCCTAAGGTGGGGTTAACCAATAACCCACATAATCCCCGTTCCTAAGGTGCGGTTAACCAATAACCCACATACTCCCCTTCCTAAGGTGGGGTAACCAATTGCCCCCATAATCCCCGTTCCTAAGGTGCGGTAACCAATAATCCATATAATCCCCTTTCCTATGGTGCGGTTAACCAATCCACATAATCCCGTTCCTATGGTGCGGTTAACCAATAACCCACATACTCCCCGTTCCTATGGTGCGGTTAACCAATAACCCACATAATCCCCGTTCCTAAGGTGCGGTTAACCAATAACCCATATACCCCGTTCCTATGGTGCGGTTAACCAATAACCCACATACTCCCCGTTCCTATGGTGCGGTTAACCAATAACCCACATAATCCCCGTTCCTAAGGTGCGGTTAACCAATAACCCACATACTCCCCGTTCCTATGGTGCGGTTAACCAATAACCCACATAATCCCCGTTCCTAAGGTGCGGTTAACCAATAATCCATATACTCCCCGTTCCTAAGGTGGTCTTAACCAATAATCCCCGTTCCTAAGGTGGGCTTAACCAATAATCCCCGTTCCTAATCACAGACGCTTGGGGTCTGGACAAATGTGTGCGGTTACAAAGCCACAACACTAAGAAACTTAGTTTTGTTTTAAGAGCACTGTGATACATTATGCACCATTCCAAGCAAGCTTAAGAATGAAACCCCGTCACTACCAAGCTATAATACTAGTATTTGTTATGTATAGTGTCAAGCCTATAGTGTATCATAGTGTTCTTATCACCCCACCCCCACCCCACAGTTTCTTAGTTTTGTGGTTTTGAACCCGCAAACATTTATAGTTTGTCATATTTGATCATGCATTGTATTATAATTATCATATCGTGAATTGAATTGAACACACCTTTTTATTATATATCCAAAATCACAAACATAACTTCTTATCCCGTCCAAATACAAACTAATTGATACTATTCTCTCCAACTTCCTATTCTGAGTATAATTTTTATATTATGTTACATTTAGTAGATTCAATTACCCGTAACCATATGTATGCAATATTATACCCCCATCACTGAATATGTAACTTAATACCTTTTCGTGCTTATAGTTTGGTGGACTAGTTTGATGTTCAGTAGAGTGTGGCATGAATGGGTCGGTTTAAGCATATAATTATATTATCCACAATTTGCTATAAACATACTGATGCACACTACTCATATATACAAGTAACAACAACATCGTTTATTTAGATGGCCCACTACTAACAAATTTGTATCTCTTATGAATGCTAACAGCGATAGAGTTATTAAGAGTACAGCTAAATTTGTATATCATGTGTTCAAACTTAGAGCACAAATAAGGTAATATATATTACTATGAAGTTTCATCCCATGCAGCATTATTTGATTATGACTGGTATATAATGAGTTCTTCCTTGCTAATGCTAGTTATACTTGCGAATTTATTTTTCACCATATTGATTATGTTTAAGGCTATAAACATGTAAATGTTTTATGCAAATAAACTTTATGCTATGTTATGTTATGTAATGTTATTTAGCAGAAAAACAACACGCTCCTTCCACAGCATTACGAAACGTTTGTTCCAAATGGTGTTTGTTTCAAGGAGGAAGTTGGAGGATAAATAAACGTAAAACACACAAGTTAATAATAATTAGGATTTACGTTAGATGAGAAACAACGTTATGTCCTATTGTTACAGTACAACTATATACTTTCAGGAGCAATCATATCGACAGAGACAATCGAATCATGTGTGTGTGATTTACGTTTATTTATCGTCGCTACCTATTGCCCATATGAGCGACGCCTCCTGAAGAGATTAGTCGTTTTAGAATTTTGGAGGATAGTGCATGATACAGACAGAGACCCATTTCAGAATCTCCTCTGGTCCTGTTACGTGCACGATGTAAAGCACCGACACGAGACTTCGGTTTAATGTCCCAGCTGAAAGATTGTTAATTTTATTAGGGTCAGACGGGTGATCGAACCCACTGGACTACATATCCGTCTGTCAATCGAATCATGACCCAGGCTGCTTAACCAATTCAATACCAAAACACTGACATGGACTGGTGCATGATAGTTTTAGACCAATAAATTAATAAGAAAATTACATTTGGGCCAGTTCATTCATCAAAATGAGTAATAGTAACAATAGTAATATTACTGGCACACTGTGCAGATCTTGATGAAACGGCGGCGAATCTTCATCTACACTTTTTGTAAGCCTATTTAGAGGTATGTGGGGTTGAAAGGGTTAACTAACATAATGGTTGCTTCTTAAAATTCTGTAACATTTATAATCAAGTTCTGTGTGTAACACTGAATAACAAGTGTATACGTGTTATCTCATGTATATCAAATTGATATTGCTGTATTTAATAATACCGTATACATATATGGGATCCTACATGAGTGGTGATTCCATACCATATTTTTGAAGAGAGTGTTGCCATTAAGCTCGCCATGAAACGAGTTTTAGAATGTTTTTATTAAACGAGCCTTTTGGCTAGGGAACAACAGTAAAAACAAAGGATTATAACTTAAGAATCGATATACATTTCGGGATATATCAGAATGTATCCGCCAAGGGAGGTAATATCATTTCGGGATATATCTGACTTTATCTGCCAAGGGAGGTAATATCATTTCGGGATATATCGGACTTTATCTGCCAAGGGAGGTAATATCATTTCGGGATATATCTGACTTTATCAGTCAAGGGAGGTAATAACATTTCGGGATATATCTGACTTTATCTGCCAAGGGAGGTAATATCATTTCGGGATATATCGGACATTATCTGCCAAGAGAGGTAATAACATTTCGGGATATATCTGACTTTATTTGCCAAGGGAGGTAATAACATTTCGGGATATATCGGACTTTATCTGTCAAGGGAGGTAATAACATTTCGGGATATATCTGACTTTATCTGCCAAGGGAGGTAATAACATTTCGGGATATATCTGACTTTATCTGCCAAGGGAGGTAATAATATTTCGGGATATATCGGACTTTATCTGCCAAGGGAGGTAATAAAAAAGCCAGCGATGTCGCTCATTGTGCTTCAATGTTGGTAAATAGCTACAATGCTAATGTTATTAATTTTGTTTGTAATATCCCGAATAGAGTTTGAATTCTATGGAATTTACTTGACGATGCGCGTACATGTATATGTTTATTCGAAGACTTTTGAATTAATTTCGAATATGTTTATGGAGATGATTGTACTAAGGTGAGAGGTCCAATCTGGAATCGACATGTGTTGTTGTTGTTGTTGTTTTATGGTGGTGGTGGTGTGGTTGTGGTGGTGGTGGTGGTGTGTATGTGGGTGGGTGTGGAGGGTATGCTGCATCAACAGCTTATGTCATATGGCGACTCTCCAGCCATTATTGGTGGAGGAAGACACCGGGTGTTCATCCTTCCAGTATATTAGCTACGGACGGGCACCTGGGTAGAACCACCGACCTTCCACAAATAAGCTGGATAGCTTCCTCACATGAAATAATTATATATCCCAAGTTGGATTCGAACCTGATTTAACAAAGTATTTAAATGTGTAGAATGAGGTATATTAACCGTAAAACGTACGCACCATATATATACAAATGTATTGCAACCCAATATAACAATTTTACAATCTTACTCCCATTCAATACTACACTCGTCAATACTTCTAGATCTCATTCCTGCATCATTTATTCTATTCCAATGTCATCCTTATTTCCTTTTTCTATTGCTAAGCCCTTAGCTACCAATATTCAGATATTTATAAACGTTTCCAGTTTGAATAAGACATATTTAAGTTCTGGTCATTTTCGATATTAGGCCAAGTTATTAAACTTGCCATATATACCTGGTATCAACATCTAAAGTACGCAGTGGAAAGAATTACCTTAAGATTTTAGCTTTCATTTCAATCCACATATCACGATATAAATGTATGTTTCTGTATATTTCTCAATGTATATTACATGTATCCTGATAAATAAATATGTTTAACCAACAATTTTACTGTGAACAATTGATGCACCGGAAAATGGAAATGGAAATGTATTTCAAATAACGGAAATGTGTGCGTCCAGACACAGAAGCTTGGGGTCTGGACAAATGTTTGTGGGTTCAAAACCAGAAAACTAAGAAACTTTTTTTAGCGTGATGAGGTGTCATTTTAAAACATGCTTGGATTGATGTAACACTTTATATGTATACTGTCAAGCCTAAAGTGTATCATAGTGTTCTTAAAAACAATAAAAAAAAGTTTCTTAGTTTTGTGGTTTTCAACCCACAATCATGTGTCCAGACACAAGCGTCTGTGCTTCCAGACGAATAGTTTGTGATTTACGTTTATTTATCGTCGCTACAGGTTGCCCTTATGAGCGACGCCTCCTGAAGAGATTAGTCATTTTAGATTTTGGAGGATAGTGCAATGATACAGACAGAGACCCATTACCGGGGGTCCTCTGGTTCTTTTACGTGCACGGTGTAAAGCACCGACACGAGACCTCTGTTTAAAGTCCCATCTGAAAGACTGTTAATTGTATTAGGGTCTGACGGGGGATCGAACCTGCGATCCCTGGATTACCAGTTCAGCGTGTTACCAGCACTGGACTACAGACCTGTCTGTAATAGTTGTTGTACATCGTACTGTTTATGTGAATATAGTATTCATAATTACAATGTTCTGCTTCAAGTAACCCCATGCAATCACCCCTGTACTAAAATCGCCTTAATGCACACAACAGGTCTACTATTTCTATGCCATAGTGCCTGAGATTACAGACATAATTAAACGGCATTAGGCTCGGGCATTGTGTCAAACTACTTATATGCCATACAGTAAAACCTGTCTTAAGCAGCAAGCCCAGGGAATCACAGAAAGTGACTGCTTAGCACAGGTGGTTGCTTAATAGAGGTCAAATGTATAATAAACCATCATATTTGAATATCACTGAACAAATACAAGAAGCCGACTACCCAGACAATGACATTCCAAGAAGATCTGCTACTACCACTTGGAAACAGCCAGGTTTAAATATAAGGAATAGAACACAGATTTTGGTTTGGTTCGGAAGGAAATGTTGACGCTCTTGTGGCGTCCGTGGCCCAGTGGTAGAACGTCGGATTTGGAATCGAACGGTCCCGGGTTCGATACTCGGTCAGGCCACGTATGTAGTGGCATTGAGCAAGGCACCTCACACACATTGCTTAGTACTGGTTAATCGCTTATGTCGGCTAAGTCTGCCCAGGAAAACATGTCTAAGTCCCCGCGAGGGGTTTGACATTAAAGGAACATACATACATACTGAATAAAATGTGATTTAATGAATAAATATGGATTGTGAAATGTTGGATTTAGTCGCAGAATAGTTTGGAAATGTGAGGTACACATTATGGTACGTTCACTTTGTGTTCCAGTGTTGTAAAAGAACTATAACAGACATTTTCAAATTGAACAAAGGATATGTTTTCTATCGATGACCATGTGGCCATGTTTTTGCTTTAGGATAACATATATGTCGATAATAATACCAATTGTTATAACTCTATTGTACTGTGAAAAGTAACAATGCATACATAAAAATATAGCAAGGTAATATCAGTTAACAAAGGAACATTTCCTTGGCTGTAAACAAAAACTACGGAAGCTCAAACAGGACAAAGAGAACGTCCGCTCTGTAGCAATTACGAAAATCTACGGAAGACGAAAGTGAACATATATTACAAAGCACCAAAATGCAATCTGAACATAGTGACAAGATCGAGAGCAATGATTCAACGGGGAAGACATATAAAAGGAAACGCGGCGAGCAATCAAGTATGAGTGAACTTGAAACAAGTACATTGGAGACACATGAAACTCAATCTAATAACAAAACAAAGAAGAAAAATAAAAAGATGACAAAACGAGAACCCTCAATCGACGAGTATTTCATTAACGTGAACGAAGATAAAAGCACAAAAGCTGAAATGAAAGATATTAACCAACAACTGAAAGAAGTAAACTCTAAACTAACCAGTGTTATAAATAAAGTTGATAAATCAGACAGAAAATTTAAAGATGCTGTAATGAAAAACGATGGCTCTTTAAGGGCACTTTTACGAGATATGATGACAGAAATGAAGACAGAACTGCTCAATTCATTAGTAAACCGTATATAAATGCTCGAAAGTAAAATTTATGACAGGGATTCGAAAACAGAAACACTAACTAACGATGTGAAACGCTTAGAGAAAATAGTTGAAAATCAAAAAAACGCGAATGAAACACTTAGAAAAACAATTGACAAAAATACGGAAAATATGGTGAAATACCAGAACGACTCAGAACAATACAGCAGGTCCAATAACATACGAATACACGGACTCGTTAGTAATACAGCATATGAAACAGCAGAGGAACCTACAGACAATGTGATTAAAATGTTACATCGCACAATGAACATCAACCTGCGCAGGGAAGACATCGACGTCGCGCACCGCATGGAAACCTTCAACCATGGACGTCAAGAGACAATAGTAAAGCTACAATCGAGGTTAACAAAAGACAGAATATTAAGAAACCGGAAACAGCTTAATGGAACGGGAATATTTATAAATGAAGACCTTACCCAATTAAACCAGCAAGTGCTAATTTCTGTGAAGCGGAAAATGCCTGATGAAGTTAATAGTGTATTTTCCAGAAATGGGGTAATAAAATACGTAACAAAGACAGATCAGGTAAAGACTGTACTGTATAAAGACTACAGGCACTGGCTAGAGCTACCGTGGCCAACTCGAGGACCACCCGCTCCTCCCACGCGCAATACTGCCATGATGAATACTTCAAGAAGTTAATAACCTAAGTTACTAGTGGTTATTAACATGTACTATAAGAACACAGTATAAGCTGCTTGTGGAGTAACATTGTGTATGCTGATAGCATATGTTTTATCAATACATAAATAATACAATCATGTGATAATGTAACAAGTACTATAAAACCGCAGTCGATAATGCGAGCTGTGTATATAGAACATTATGTATGCTAAGAACATATGATTTGTCATCACATATATACATGCATAAATACAACCATGTGATACTGCAACAACTGCAGGCACATTTGATCATACCCTCGCTAACTTTCGTCTTTTCGCCTTCAGCGAGGACTAACACATTTATATAATTTAGTTCAAGGACATAATGTTAAACCCATAGATATCCCTCCCTCTTGGAAGGGGAAGGTGTTATATTGGGCGAATATGCATATATGACGCATGCATTTGTATACAAATCAATAGGGTTCCCTTTGTTAAACCTATTTAGTTATTAGACTAATGCTATTCTACATTTCCCATGATCTCGTTCATATAAATGGACGGTGGTACATTTTCCTGTAGCATAATTGTATGTGTAAATACTACCTTGTGTAGCAGAGACCACCGTCTTCCAATAAATACCTGTGCAATAGTTCGTGAGGTAATTAGCATGTATACTACAAAGGTATTTATAACACGAAACAGTAAGCAATTTCGACAACTATTGCATGAATTTACTAACGAATGCTAAATGCGGTTACCGCCCCTGTATTACTTGCATTACCTGCATACTTATACATTCTGGTAAATTGAGATTATATCTTGATCAACACGTATTTCCAATTATCGACATGTGTTTCAATGTTGTCTATATGTATATTATGTAATCAATATATCGTGTCATTCAATATAAAGACCACGTTCACAACAAAGCCATACTGTAAACATAATTTATACTCTTTAACTGCATACAAACTGTATGAAGATACAAAATACTAAATGTATTGATTGTATGTAAAAAATTGCCATAACACTCATTCTAGATAGCTGTCTGAAGTTCTGAGAATAGTCATTTACTATATACCATAATTGTGTATCATGCATAGTGAATATCCAGGACATGTATATATATATACTATGCATTGTTGTATGTTTGTTTTCTGAAGGGGAATCAATGCGACAACTAGTGAATTATAGTGAGGAACTGTTGGAGAATACAGAACACATACAGATGTATACACGTATTATTATTTTAATAGCATTATAGAACACAGTCGGTATCAATCCGAACACAAACAGTTTAGAAACGGTTCTGGTCGCTGTCAGTTAGCAAACATACAATACTGCAAATGAGAATAGTTTTTAAAAGGGACGCACTCATAGCATGTGACGATGCTTCTCTATAATTCAGCTTACAAAGCCATGCACTTCGTAAGTGTATATGTATCTGTGATTACGTGTTCGTGCACATGTGGCGATATGCATAAGTATGGGTACGCATGTGTACATGTATATATACAAATACAAGTGTTAATTTGTATATATATATAGGTATGTGTGTATGTGTATGCGTGTGTGTGTGTGTGCGTGCGTGCGTGCGTGCGTGCGTGCGTGCGTGCGTGCGTGCGTGCTGCGTGCGTGCGTGCGTGCGTGCGTGCGTGCGTGCGTGCGTGCGTGCGTGCGTGCGTGCGTGCGTGTATATATGTGTATATATGTATGTATATATGTGTGTATATGTGCATATGTGTATGTATGTGTATGTGTGTATGTATGTATATGTATGTCTATGTGTATATATGTATATATATGTATATGTTTATGTGAGTGTACATGTATGTGTGTATGTATATGTATGTATATATGTATATGTGTATATATGTGTATGTATGTGTATATATGTATGTATTTATGTATGTGTGCGTGCGTACGTGCATGCGTGCGTGTGAGTGTATATGTATTTATGTATATAAGTGTGTGTATGCGTATGTATATATATGTATGTGTATATATGTGTGTATATGCGTATGTATATATACATGTGAGTGTATGTATGCATACATATTAAGCAAGTGTAAGGGTATATATATGTATATGTATGTGTATATAGGTGTGTATATATACCCATACATACTAAACACTTGCTTGGAATCCAATAACATTTCAAACCGAATATATTCTGATTTCTAGATGAAACCACTGTTCACTACCTCCAATTACCATATATATCCCAATTCATACACATACAAATATAATACCATCCACAATATATACATACATACAAATACAAGTGCTCTATTGAATAAACTGAATGGATACATCATAGACCAGTATGTTAACAACATAACATTAATTAGGTTAGATATCATACTGAAAATGATAAACAATCTTGAACATGGATATACAAATATGCAGCTTTAATGTCAATGGGCTTGGGAACCAACCAAAACGCGAAAAGATTTTCAGTTGGCTTAAGCAAAATAAACTCAATATTTGTTTCTTACAAGAACTTCATTGCACACAAGAAAATACAGAGAAATGGAAAAAACAATGGCGCCATGATCTTTTCCTCAGTGGAAATAGTTCCAACAGAGCAGGCATAGGAATTCTAATCAACTTAAATACTAACTATGAAATAATAAATCATACGGAAATAATTCCAGGTAGATTACAGCTAGTAAAAATAAAACTATATAGCTCTACAGTTACATTTATGAACCTATACGGAACCAACATAGATGACACAACATTCTTTTCAACAGTTGAAAATACGGTTATGAATAATAACAGTGAAGCCATTATTCTTGGAGGAGATTTCAATAATGTTCTAGATTTTCAGATAGATAAACAGAATGGGAGAATAGATCCCAACAAGAAATGTTTATCCAAAATATGGCATATATAGACTTCGACATCCAAATACAAAACGATTTACGTGGCACTCAAATCATAAACCAGCAATCTTTTGTCGATTAGACTACTTTCTCATATCATTTCATTTATTGAATACAGTGTCAAATTGTAACATTATTCCAGGATTTCTATCAGACCACTCCGTAGTTACTTCAAACTTAAACCTCTGTGAAACATTATGAGGTCCGGGCTACTTTAAACTTAACAACAGTATTCTACTACAGTCAGATTTTAAACATAATAGTAAAGAGTGTATTCAATATATCGCGACAAACAACAAAGGATGTAACCCAGACATCATGTGGGAAATAATAAAGGGTACAGTCAGAAAAGAATCTATCAAATATTCAAGCAAATTGAAGAAACAACAAAGGGAAGAAGAAGAAGAAAAAATAATATCGGAAATATTAGAAGAATATATTGTAAAAAATCCCAATAGTCTAGACTTAACAGAACAACTTAAAAATGAAACAGATAAACTAAATAATATAATCGAAGAAAAAAACAAAGGACTTATCATTCGTTCAAAAGCAGAATGGGTCGAAGGTGCCGAAAGAAATACTAAATATTTTTCTAACTTAGAAAAGAAAAGAGCCGAAGAAAAAACAATCAAACAATTAATAATAAATAATGCATTAGATAATAATCAGTCAAACATTCTTAATCATGCCAAAAAATACTACGAACATATATATAGCGAAAATCCTGCTATAGACCACGAAAACATCAGTTTCTTTAATGAACCAGGCATCCAGCTGAAGGAAAATGAAAAATTATTATGCGAAGGTCACATCAGTGAATATGAATGTCAAATAGCTATTAAAGATATGAAAAACATGAAATCACCTGGGTCGGATGGGCTAACAGCTGAGTTTTATAAACTTTATTGGAATGATATTAAACAATCCTATGTCGCTTCTATTAACTACTGCTATGAAAATGGAACATTTTCAGAACTTCAAAAACAAGGAATAATTACACTCTTACCCAAAAATGATAAGAATACACTCTCAATTGACAATTGGAGGCCTATCTCTCTTTTAAATGTAGACTACAATATAGCTACAAAAGTAATAAGCAATAGAATAAAAACTGTACTAGACTCAATAATTAATGTTAATCAAACTGGATTTATAAAAGGCAGATACATAGGAGAAAATGTTAGAACACTAATGGAAATCATTGAGGAAACAAACGGTAATAACATACCTGGAATAATCTTCTTTGCCGACTTTCAGAAAGCATTTGATAGTATTGATCATAAATTCATGATTAAATGCTTAAAACATTTCAACTTTGGCGATTCTCTTGTGAAATGGATCTCATTGTTTTACAACGATTCAAAAAGCTGTATTTCAAATAATGGACATTTATCAGAATATTTTAAAGTAAAAAAGGGGGTACGACAAGGTTGTCTATTATCCTCCTATATATTCATAATATGTATAGAAATTCTGTCAAGATCAATAAATAATAATCAAGATATTAAAGGGTTGGTTCTTGGCGATAATGAAATAAAACAAACATTATTTGCTGACGATGCAAGCTTCACATTAGATGGATCTGAAAAATCGTTCACCGAACTAATAAAAAACTTAGAAAAATTCTCAACAATATCTGGTCTAAAACTAAATAAGTCAAAATGTTCTGTCCTCAAACTAGGAACAACGAAATTTAATACAAGCAATTGGTGCAATAATAATATGTATAAATGGTCAATCGATCAAGCTACAACGCTTGGAATAATATTTGCAAATAAAAATTAATGCTACTTCCATTAAATTTGACTCCCAAAATTATAACATTACAGCACTGCTTAAATAACTGAAAAAAATGGAATCTAACTCTAATTGGTAAGATAACAGTCTTAAAAACGTGTGCCTTCCCAAATCTGGTATATCCATTGATAGTTCTCGAAACACCAGCAGAGGAAATAATTACAGATATAAATAACATAATGTACGACTTTCTTTGGGATGGCAAACCGGATAAAATATCGAGGAAAACTATCATACAAACATACGAAAATTTCGGGCTTAAAATGATTAATATACATGCATTCATAAATTCCTTGAAATGTTCATGGCTTAAAAGACTAAAAGGTAAACAGAGCCACTTAAAACTAGCATACAACGCTGAACTAGAGATGTATGGAGGAGATTTGATATTAAAAAGTAATATTAACCCAATAGATGCTAGTAAAATCACAAATCGCTACCATTTTTTTAAATGATATAATAGTTGCATGGAGCAAAACTAACTATACTACAACAAGTATTAATATATCTAATACCATTTTATGGCACAATTCACAATTAAAAAACGCAAACAGTAATCCATTTTTCTTCAAGGAATGGTTTAATAAAGGAATTATGTTCACACATCATATATATGATTATAGAATAAAAGACTTTTACATTTTTGATAACATTATAGCTTTAAACAATATAGACAATAGAGATTTTATGAAATACTACACATTAATAGGAAACATAAAAAATGAATGGAAAATAAGGCTGAAGACAGAAGTAGCAAACAACAACATACCAAGCTATCTAATTAACAACATATTATTATTAAAAAATATTAATAAAATATTATATAATAAACAAATTGAAGCAATGAGGTTAACACAATTGAAACACATTATTAAATGGGAAAACGAATTAGACAAACAAGATATAGAATGGAAGCAAATATTTTCAATACCATATAGATGTACAATAAGTACAAAACTTAGGGCATTCCAATATAAATATATCATGCGAATTGTGTCAAATAACTCTTTTTTATTCAAATGTAAACTAAAACCATCTAATCTCTGCGAGTTTTGTCTGATGTCAATCGACTCAAATAAACATATGTTTTGGGAATGTAATATTGTGCAACCATTTTGGTCTGAAATAAAAAACCTTCTACATTCTAGAAGATTGGAACTGTTATCAAATCTATCCTATGAAAATATATCATTCTGCAATGCAAATAATGCAAATTCTAGTAAATCAAAACCTGTCATAAACTTCATAATTCTATTAGCAAAATACTTTATTTTCAAGTGTAAATGTAATTCAGAAATACCATCAATTAGCATGTTTAATCTATATCTAAACAAACTATTAAACTCGAAGAAACCATTGCAACAATCAAAGATAAAATGGAAATGTATGACAATAAGGGGAAATACTTTTTTCAGTCAGTGATATGACAAGTCAATTATTACGGGTTACCCATTTATTAGCATAAAAACCGTCACATATAAACACATTCATAAGGGTATGGATATATATAACACAGTGTCAATTATACACCATATATTCCCCTCATTGTCATATTGAAATCTAAAAATAC
>CM026389.1:16573080-16593623 GCA_014843695.1 Archivesica marissinica | reverse complement strand
TGCTCCAGAGTGCACCCTGTACAGTATACAAATCAATGCTCCAGAGTGCACCATGTACAGTATACAAATCAATGCTCCAGAGTGCACCATGTACAGTATACAAATCAATGCTCCAGAGTGGACCCTGTACAGTATACAAATCAATGATCCAGAGTGGACCATGTACAGTATACAAATCAATGCTCCAGAGTGGACCATGTACAGTATACAAATCAATTCTCCAGAGTGGACCATGTACAGTATACAAATCAATGCTCCAGAGTGGACCATGTACAGTATACAAATCAATGCTCCAGAGTGGACCATGTACAGTATACAAATCAATGCTCCAGAGTGGACCATGTACAGTATACAAATCAATGCTCCAGAGTGGACCCTGTACAGTATACAAATCAATACTCCAGAGTGGACCATGTACAGTATACAAATAAATGTTCCAGAGTGCACCCCATACAGTATACAAATCAATGATCCAGAGTGGACCCTGTACAGTATACAAATCAATGTTCCAGAATGGACCCTGTACAGTATACAAATCAATGCTCCAGAGTGGACCTTGTACAGTGTACAAATCAATGTTCCAGAGTGAACCTGTGCTGTATACAAATCAATGTTCCAGAGTGCACCATGTACAGTCTACAAATCAATGTTCCAGAGTGTACTCTGTACAGTATACAAATCAATGCTCCAGAGTGCACCCTGTACAGCATACAAATCAATGCTCCAGAGTGCACCCTGTACAGCATACAAATCAATGCTCCAGAGTGGACCATGTACAGTATACAAATCAATGCTCCAGAGTGGACCATGTACTGTATACAAATCAACGCTCCAGAGTGGACCCTGTACAGTATACAAATCAATACTCCAGAGTGGACCATATACAGTATACAAATAAATGTTCCAGAGTGCACCCCATACAGTATACAAATCAATGATCCAGAGTGGACCCTGTACAGTATACAAATCAATGTTCCAGAGTGGACACTGTACAGTATACAAATCAATGCTCCAGAGTGGACCTTGTACAGTGAACAAATCAATGTTCCAGCGTGGACCATGTACAGTATACAAACCAATTTTCCAGAGTGGACCCTGTACAGTATACAAAATCAATGTTCCAGAGTGGACCATGTACAGTATACAAATCAATGCTACAGAGTGGACACTGTACAGTATACAAATAAATGTTCCAGAGTGCACCATGTACAGTATACAAATCAATGTTCCAGAGTGCACCATGTACAGTATACAAATCAATGCTCCAGAGTGCACCATGTACAGTAAACACATCAATGCCACAGAGTGCACCCTGTACAGTTTACAAATCAATGTTCCAGAGTGGACCCTGTACAGTATACAAATCAATGCTCCAGAGTGCACCCTGTACATTATACAAATCAATGTTCCAGAGTGCACCCTGTACAGTATACAAATCAAATCAATGCTCCAGAGTGGACCCTGTACAATATGCAAAACTATGCTACATAGTGCACCCTGTACAGTATACAAATCAATGCTCCAGAGTGCACCATGTACAGTATACAAATCAATGCTCCAGAGTGCACCCTGTACAGCATACAAATCAATGCTCCAGAGTGCACCCTGTACAGCATACACATCAATGCTCCAGAGTGCATCCTGTACAGTTTACAAATCAATGCTCCAGAGTGGACCATGTACAGTATACAAATCAATGCTCCAGAGTGAACCATGTACAGTATACAAATCAATGCTCCAGAGTGGACCATGTACAGTATACAAATCAATGCTCCAGAGTGTACCATGTACAGTATACAAATCAATGCTCCAGAGTGGACCATGTACAGTATACAAATCATTGCTCCAGAGTGGACCATGTAGAGTATACAAATCAATGCTCCAGAGTGCACCCTGTACAGCATACAAATCAATGCTCCAGAGTGCACCCTGTACAGCATACACATCAATGCTCCAGAGTGCATCCTGTACAGTTTACAAATCAATGCTCCAGTGTGCACCCTGTACAATATACAAATCAATGCTCCAGAGTGGACCATGTACAGTATACAAATCAATGCTCCAGAGTGAACCATGTACAGTATACAAATCAATGCTCCAGAGTGGACCATGTACAGTATACAAATCAATGCTCCAGAGTGGACCATGTACAGTATACAAATCATTGCTCCAGAGTGGACCATGTAGAGTATACAAATCAATGCTCCAGAGTGGACCCTGTACAGTATACAAATCAATGCTCCAGAGTGTACCATGTACAGTATACAACTCAATGCTCCAGAGTGCACAATGTACAGTATACAAATCAATGCTCCAGAGTGGACCCTGTACAGTATACAAATCAATGATCCAGAGTGGACCATGTACAGTATACAAATCAATGCTCCAGAGTGGACCATGTACAGTATACAAATCAATTCTCCAGAGTGGATCATGTACAGTATACAAATCAATGCTCCAGAGTGGACCATGTATAGTATACAAATCAATGCTCCAGAGTGGACCATGTACAGTATACAAATCAATGCTCCAGAGTGGACCATGTACAGTATACAAATCAATGCTCCAGAGTGGACCCTGTACAGTATACAAATCAATACTCCAGAGTGGACCATGTACAGTATACAAATAAATGTTCCAGAGTGCACCCCATACAGTATAAAAATCAATGATCCAGAGTGGACCCTGTACAGTATACAAATCAATGTTCCAGAATGGACCCTGTACAGTATACAAATCAATGCTCCAGAGTGGACCTTGTACAGTGTACAAATCAATGTTCCAGAGTGAACCTGTGCTGTATACAAATCAATGTTCCAGAGTGCACCATGTACAGTCTACAAATCAATGTTCCAGAGTGTACTCTGTACAGTATACAAATCAATGCTCCAGAGTGCACCCTGTACAGCATACAAATAAATGCTCCAGAGTGCACCCTGTACAGCATACACATCAATGCTCCAGAGTGGACCATGTACAGTATACAAATCAATGCTCCAGAGTGGACCATGTACAGTATACAAATCAACGCTCCAGAGTGGACCCTGTACAGTATACAAATCAATACTCCAGAGTGGACCATATACAGTATACAAATAAATGTTCCAGAGTGCACCCCATACAGTATACAAATCAATGATCCAGAGTGGACCTGTACAGTATACAAATCAATGTTCCAGAGTGGACACTGTACAGTATACAAATCAATGCTCCAGAGTGGACCTTGTACAGTGAACAAATCAATGTTCCAGCGTGGACCATGTACAGTATACAAACCAATTTTCCAGAGTGGACCCTGTACAGTATACAAAATCAATGTTCCAGAGTGGACCATGTACAGTATACAAATCAATGCTACAGAGTGGACACTGTACAGTATACAAATCAATGCTCCAGAGTGGACCTTGTACAGTGAACAAATCAATGTTCCAGCGTGGACCATGTACAGTATACAAACCAATTTTCCAGAGTGGACCCTGTACAGTATACAAAATCAATGTTCCAGAGTGGACCATGTACAGTATACAAATCAATGCTACAGAGTGGACACTGTACAGTATACAAATAAATGTTCCAGAGTGCACCATGTACAGTATACAAATCAATGTTCCAGAGTGCACCATGTACAGTATACAAATCAATGCTCCAGAGTGCACCATGTACAGTAAACACATCAATGCCACAGAGTGCACCCTGTACAGTTTACAAATCAATGTTCCAGAGTGGACCCTGTACAGTATACAAATCAATGCTCCAGAGTGCACCCTGTACATTATACAAATCAATGTTCCAGAGTGCACCCTGTACAGTATACAAATCAAATCAATGCTCCAGAGTGGACCCTGTACAATATGCAAAACTATGCTACATAGTGCACCCTGTACAGTATACAAATCAATGCTCCAGAGTGCACCATGTACAGTATACAAATCAATGCTCCAGAGTGCACCCTGTACAGCATACAAATCAATGCTCCAGAGTGCACCCTGTACAGCATACACATCAATGCTCCAGAGTGCATCCTGTACAGTTTACAAATCAATGCTCCAGAGTGGACCATGTACAGTATACAAATCAATGCTCCAGAGTGAACCATGTACAGTATACAAATCAATGCTCCAGAGTGGACCATGTACAGTATACAAATCAATGCTCCAGAGTGAACCATGTACAGTATACAAATCAATGCTCCAGAGTGTACCATGTACAGTATACAAATCAATGCTCCAGAGTGGACCATGTACAGTATACAAATCATTGCTCCAGAGTGGACCATGTAGAGTATACAAATCAATGCTCCAGAGTGGACCCTGTACAGTATACAAATCAATGCTCCAGAGTGCACCATGTACAGTATACAAATCAATGCTCCAGAGTGCACCATGTACAGTATACAAATCAATGCTCCAGAGTGGACCCTGTACAGTATACAAATCAATGCTCCAGAGTGGACCATGTACAGTATACAAATCAATGCTCCAGAGTGGACCATGTACAGTATACAAATCAATGCTCCAGAGTGGACCATGTACAGTATACAAATCAATGCTCCAGAGTGGACCATGTACAGTATACAAATCAATGCTCCAGAGTGGACCATGTACAGTATACAAATCAATGCTCCAGAGTGGACCATGTACAGTATACAAATCAATGCTCCAGAGTGGACCATGTACAGTATACAAATCAATGCTCCAGAGTGGACCATGTACAGTATACAAATCAATGCTCCAGAGTGGACCCTGTACAGTATACAAATCAATACTCCAGAGTGGACCATGTACAGTATACAAATAAATGTTCCAGAGTGCACCCCATACAGTATACAAATCAATGATCCAGAGTGGACCCTGTACAGTATACAAATCAATGTTCCAGAGTGGACCCTGTACAGTATACAAATCAATGCTCCAGAGTGGACCTTGTACAGTGTACAAATCAATGTTCCAGAGTGAACCTGTACAGTATACAAATCAATGTTCCAGAGTGCACCATGTACAGTATACAAATCAATGTTCCAGAGTGTACCCTGTACAGTATACAAATCAATGCTCCAGAGTGCACCCTGTACAGTATACAAATCAATGCTCCAGAGTGCACCCTGTACAGTATACACATCAATGCTCCAGAGTGGACCCTGTACAGTATACAAATCAATGCTCCAGAGTGGACCCTGTACAGTATACAAATCAATGCTCCAGAGTGGACCCTGTACAGTATACAAATCAATGCTCCAGAGTGGACCATGTACAGTATACAAATCAATGCTCCAGAGTGGACCCTGTACAGTATACAAATCAATGCTCCAGAGTGGACCCTGTACAGTATACAAATCAATGCTCCAGAGTGGACCCTGTACAGTATACAAATCAATGCTCCAGAGTGGACCATGTACAGTATACAAATCAATGTTCCAGAGTGGACCCTGTACAGTATACAAATCAATGCTCCAGAGTGGACCCTGTACAGTATACAAATCAATGCTCCAGAGTGGACCCTGTACAGTATACAAATCAATGTTCCAGAGTGCACCATGTACAGTATACAAATCAATGTTCCAGAGTGCACCCTGTACAGTATACAAATCAATGCTCCAGAGTGCACCCTGTACAGTATACAAATCAATGCTCCAGAGTGCACCCTGTACAGTATACAAATCAATGCTCCAGAGTGGACCCTGTACAGTATACAAATCAATGCTCCAGAGTGCACCCTGTACAGTATACAAATCAATGTTCCAGAGTGGACCCTGTACAGTATACAAATCAATGCTCCAGAGTGGACCCTGTACAATATGCAAATCTATGCTACATAGTGCACCCTGTACAGTATACAAATCAATGCTCCAGAGTGCACCATGTACAGTATACAAATCAATGCTCCAGAGTGCACCCTGTACAGCATACAAATCAATGCTCCAGAGTGCACCCTGTACAGCATACACATCAATGTTCCAGAGTGCATCCTGTACAGTTTACAAATCAATGCTCCAGAGTGGACCATGTACAGTATACAAATCAATGCTCCAGAGTGAACCATGTACAGTATACAAATCAATGCTCCAGAGTGGACCATGTACAGTATACAAATCAATGCTCCAGAGTGAACCATGTACAGTATACAAATCAATGCTCCAGAGTGTACCATGTACAGTATACAAATCAATGCTCCAGAGTGGACCATGTACAGTATACAAATCATTGCTCCAGAGTGGACCATGTAGAGTATACAAATCAATGCTCCAGAGTGGACCCTGTACAGTATACAAATCAATGCTCCAGAGTGTACCATGTACAGTATACAACTCAATGCTCCAGAGTGCACAATGTACAGTATACAAATCAATGCTCCAGAGTGGACCCTGTACAGTATACAAATCAATGATCCAGAGTGGACCATGTACAGTATACAAATCAATGCTCCAGAGTGGACCATGTACAGTATACAAATCAATTCTCCAGAGTGGATCATGTACAGTATACAAATCAATGCTCCAGAGTGGACCATGTACAGTATACAAATCAATGCTCCAGAGTGGACCATGTACAGTATACAAATCAATGCTCCAGAGTGGACCATGTACAGTATACAAATCAATGCTCCAGAGTGGACCCTGTACAGTATACAAATCAATACTCCAGAGTGGACCATGTACAGTATACAAATAAATGTTCCAGAGTGCACCCATACAGTATAAAAATCAATGATCCAGAGTGGACCCTGTACAGTATACAAATCAATGTTCCAGAATGGACCTGTACAGTATACAAATCAATGCTCAGAGTGGCCTTGTACAGTGTACAAATCAATGTTCCAGAGTGAACCTGTACAGTATACAAATCAATGTTCCAGAGTGCACCATGTACAGTCTACAAATCAATGTTCCAGAGTGACCCTGTACAGTATACAAATCAATGCTCCAGAGTGCACCCTGTACAGTATACAAATCAATGCTCCAGAGTGCACCCTGTACAGCATACAAATCAATGCTCCAGAGTGCACCCTGTACAGTATACAAATCAATGCTCCAGAGTGGACCATGTACAGTATACAAATCAATGCTCCAGAGTGGACCATGTACTGTATACAAATCAACGCTCCAGAGTGGACCCTGTACAGTATACAAATCAATACTCCAGAGTGGACCATATACAGTATACAAATAAATGTTCCAGAGTGCACCCCATACAGTATACAAATCAATGATCCAGAGTGGACCCTGTACAGTATACAAATCAATGTTCCAGAGTGGACACTGTACAGTATACAAATCAATGCTCCAGAGTGGACCTTGTACAGTGAACAAATCAATGTTCCAGCGTGGACCATGTACAGTATACAAACCAATTTTCCAGAGTGGACCCTGTACAGTATACAAAATCAATGTTCCAGAGTGGACCATGTACAGTATACAAATCAATGCTACAGAGTGGACACTGTACAGTATACAAATCAATGTTCCAGAGTGCACCATGTACAGTATACAAATCAATGTTCCAGAGTGCACCATGTACAGTATACAAATCAATGTTCCAGAGTGCACCCTGTACAGTATACAAAATCAATGTTCCAGAGTGGACCCTGTACAATATGCAAAACTATGCTACATAGTGACCCTGTACAGTATACAAATCAATGCTCCAGAGTGCACTGTACAGTATACAAATCAATGCTCCAGAGTGCACCCTGTACAGTATACAAATCAATGCTCCAGAGTGCACCCTGTACAGCATACAAATCAATGCTCCAGAGTGCACCCTGTACAGTATACAAATCAATGCTCCAGAGTGGACCATGTACAGTATACAAATCAATGCTCCAGAGTGGACCATGTACAGTATACAAATCAATGCTCCAGAGTGGACCATGTACAGTATACAAATCAATGCTCCAGAGTGAACCATGTACAGTATACAAATCAATGCTCCAGAGTGGACCATGTACAGTATACAAATCAATGCTCCAGAGTGCACCATGTACAGTATACAAATCAATGCTCCAGAGTGCACCATGTACAGTATACAAATCAATGCTCCAGAGTGGACCATGTACAGTATACAAATCAATGCTCCAGAGTGCACCCTGTACAGCATACAAATCAATGCTCCAGAGTGCACCCTGTACAGCATACACATCAATGCTCCAGAGTGCACCCTGTACAGTTTACAAATCAATGCTCCAGAGTGCACCCTGTACAGTATACAAATCAATGCTCCAGAGTGGACCATGTACAGTATACAAATCAATGCTCCAGAGTGGACCATGTACAGTATACAAATCAATGCTCCAGAGTGGACCATGTACAGTATACAAATCAATGCTCCAGAGTGGACCATGTAGAGTATACAAATCAATGCTCCAGAGTGGACCCTGTACAGTATACAAATCAATACTCCAAAGTGGACCATGTACAGTATACAAATAAATGTTCCAGAGTGCACCCCATACAGTATACAAATCAATGATCCATAGTGGACCCTGTACAGTATACAAATCAATGTTCCAGAGTGGACCCTGTACAGTATACAAATCAATGCTCCAGAGTGGACCTTGTACAGTGTACAAATCAATGTTCCAGCGTGGACCATGTACAGTATACAAACCAATTTTCCAGAGTGGACCCTGTACAGTATACAAAATCAATGTTCCAGAGTGGACCATGTACAGTATACAAATCAATGCTACAGAGTGGACACTGTACAGTATACAAATCAATGTTCCAGAGTGCACCATGTACAGTATACAAATCAATGCTCCAGAGTGCACCATGTACAGTATACAAATCAATGCTCCAGAGTGGACCCTGTACAGTATACAAATCAATACTCCAGAGTGGACCATGTACAGTATACAAATAAATGTTCCAGAGTGCACCCCATACAGTATACAAATCAATGTTCCAGAGTGGACCCTGTACAGTATACAAATCAATGCTCCAGAGTGGACCCTGTACAGTGTACAAATCAATGTTCCAGAGTGAACCTGTACAGTATACAAATCAATGCTCCAGAGTGGACCATGTACAGTATACAAATCAATGCTCCAGAGTGGACCATGTACTGTATACAAATCAACGCTCCAGAGTGGACCCTGTACAGTATACAAATCAATACTCCAGAGTGGACCATATACAGTATACAAATAAATGTTCCAGAGTGCACCCAATACAGTATACAAATCAATGATCCAGAGTGGACCCTGTACAGTATACAAATCAATGTTCCAGAGTGGACACTGTACAGTATACAAATCAATGCTCCAGAGTGGACCTTGTACAGTGAACAAATCAATGTTCCAGCGTGGACCATGTACAGTATACAAACCAATTTTCCAGAGTGGACCCTGTACAGTATACAAAATCAATGTTCCAGAGTGGACCATGTACAGTATACAAATCAATGCTACAGAGTGGACACTGTACAGTATACAAATAAATGTTCCAGAGTGCACCATGTACAGTATACAAATCAATGTTCCAGAGTGCACCATGTACAGTATACAAATCAATGCTCCAGAGTGCACCATGTACAGTAAACACATCAATGCCACAGAGTGCACCCTGTACAGTTTACAAATCAATGTTCCAGAGTGGACCCTGTACAGTATACAAATCAATGCTCCAGAGTGCACCCTGTACATTATACAAATCAATGTTCCAGAGTGCACCCTGTACAGTATACAAATCAAATCAATGCTCCAGAGTGGACCCTGTACAATATGCAAAACTATGCTACATAGTGCACCCTGTACAGTATACAAATCAATGCTCCAGAGTGCACCATGTACAGTATACAAATCAATGCTCCAGAGTGCACCCTGTACAGCATACAAATCAATGCTCCAGAGTGCACCCTGTACAGCATACACATCAATGCTCCAGAGTGCATCCTGTACAGTTTACAAATCAATGCTCCAGAGTGGACCATGTACAGTATACAAATCAATGCTCCAGAGTGAACCATGTACAGTATACAAATCAATGCTCCAGAGTGGACCATGTACAGTATACAAATCAATGCTCCAGAGTGGACCATGTACAGTATACAAATCAATGCTCCAGAGTGGACCATGTACAGTATACAAATCAATGCTCCAGAGTGGACCATGTACAGTATACAAATCAATGCTCCAGAGTGGACCCTGTACAGTATACAAATCAATGCTCCAGAGTGAACCATGTACAGTATACAACTCAATGTTCCAGAGTGCACCATGTACAGTATACAAATCAATGCTCCAGAGTGGACCCTGTACAGTATACAAATCAATGCTCCAGAGTGCACCATGTACAGTATACAAATCAATGCTCCAGAGTGCACCCTGTACAGTATACAAATCAATGTTCCAGAGTGCACCATGTACAGTATACAAATCAATGTTCCAGAGTGTACCCTGTACAGTATACAAATCAATGCTCCAGAGTGCACCCTGTACAGCATACAAATCAATGCTCCAGAGTGCACCCTGTACAGTATACAAATCAATGCTCCAGAGTGGACCATGTACAGTATACAAATCAATGCTCCAGAGTGGACCATGTACAGTATACAAATCAATGCTCCAGAGGACCATGTACAGTATACAAATCAATGCTCCAGAGTGACCAGTAGAGTATACAAATCAATGCTCCAGAGTGGACCCTGTACAGTATACAAATCAATACTCCAAAGTGCCTGTACAGTATACAAATAAATGTTCCAGAGTGCCCCCATACAGTATACAAATCAATGATCCATAGTGGACCCTGTACAGTATACAAATCAATGTTCCAGAGTGGACCTGTACAGTATACAAATCAATGCTCCAGAGTGGACCTTGTACAGTATACAAATCAATGTTCCAGAGTGGACCATGTACAGTATACAAATCAATGTTCCAGAGTGGACCCTGTACAGTATACAAAATCAATGTTCCAGAGTGGACCATGTACAGTATACAAATCAATGCTCCAGAGTGGACCATGTACAGTATACAAATCAATGCTCCAGAGTGGACCCTGTACAGTATACAAATCAATACTCCAGAGTGGACCATGTACAGTATACAAATAAATGTTCCAGAGTGCACCCCATACAGTATACAAATCAATGATCCAGAGTGGACCCTGTACAGTATACAAATCAATGTTCCAGAGTGGACACTGTACAGTATACAAATCAATGCTCCAGAGTGGACCTTGTACAGTGAACAAATCAATGTTCCAGCGTGGACCATGTACAGTATACAAACCAATTTTCCAGAGTGGACCCTGTACAGTATACAAAATCAATGTTCCAGAGTGGACCATGTACAGTATACAAATCAATGCTACAGAGTGGACACTGTACAGTATACAAATCAATGTTCCAGAGTGCACCATGTACAGTATACAAATCAATGTTCCAGAGTGCACCATGTACAGTATACAAATCAATGCTCCAGAGTGGACCCTGTACAGTATACAAATCAATACTCCATAGTGGACCATGTACAGTATACAAATAAATGTTCCAGAGTGCACCCCATACAGTATACAAATCAATGATCCAGAGTGGACCCTGTACAGTATACAAATCAATGTTCCAGAATGGACCCTGTACAGTATACAAATCAATGCTCCAGAGTGGACCTTGTACAGTGTACAAATCAATGTTCCAGAGTGCACCCTGTACAGTATACAAATCAATGCTCTAGAGTGGACCATATACAGTATACAAATCAATGCTCCAGAGTGGACCCTGTACAATATGCAAACCTATGCTACATAGTGCACCCTGTACAGTATACAAATCAATGCTCCAGAGTGCACCATGTACAGTATACAAATCAATGCTCCAGAGTGCACCCTGTACAGCATACAAATCAATGCTCCAGAGTGCACCCTGTACAGCATACACATCAATGCTCCAGAGTGCATCCTGTACAGTATACAAATCAATGCTCCAGAGTGAACCATGTACAGTATACAAATCAATGCTCCAGAGTGGACCATGTACAGTATACAAATCAATGCTCCAGAGTGGACCATGTACAGTATACAAATCATTGCTCCAGAGTGGACCCTGTACAGTATACAAATCAATGCTCCAGAGTGTACCATGTACAGTATACAACTCAATGCTCCAGAGTGCACAATGTACAGTATACAAATCAATGCTCCAGAGTGGACCCTGTACAGTATACAAATCAATGATCCAGAGTGGACCATGTACAGTATACAAATCAATGCTCCAGAGTGGACCATGTACAGTATACAAATCAATGCTCCAGAGTGGATCATGTACAGTATACAAATCAATGCTCCAGAGTGGACCATGTACAGTATACAAATCAATGCTCCAGAGTGGACCCTGTACAGTATACAAATCAATACTCCAGAGTGGACCATGTACAGTATACAAATAAATGTTCCAGAGTGCACCCCATACAGTATACAAATCAATGATCCAGAGTGGACCCTGTACAGTATACAAATCAATGTTCCAGAATGGACCCTGTACAGTATACAAATCAATGCTCCAGAGTGGACCTTGTACAGTGTACAAATCAATGTTCCAGAGTGAACCTGTGCTGTATACAAATCAATGTTCCAGAGTGCACTATGTACAGTCTACAAATCAATGTTCCAGAGTGTACTCTGTACAGTATACAAATCAATGCTCCAGAGTGCACCCTGTACAGCATACAAATCAATGCTCCAGAGTGCACCCTGTACAGCATACACATCAATGCTCCAGAGTGCACCCTGTACAGTTTACAAATCAATGCTCCAGAGTGCACCCTGTACAGTATACAAATCAATGCTCCAGAGTGGACCATGTACAGTATACAAATCAATGCTCCAGAGTGGACCATGTACTGTATACAAATCAACGCTCCAGAGTGGACCCTGTACAGTATACAAATCAATACTCCAGAGTGGACCATGTACAGTATACAAATAAATGTTCCAGAGTGCCCCCATACAGTATACAAATCAATGACAAGATCCAGAGTGGACCCTGTACAGTATACAAATCAATGTTCCAGAGTGGACACTGTACAGTATACAAATCAATGCTCCAGAGTGGACCTTACAGTTAACAAATCAATGTCCAGCGTGGACCATGTACAGTATACAAACCAATTTTCCAGAGTGGACCCTGTACAGTATACAAAATCAATGTTCCAGATGGACCATGTACAGTATACAAATCAATGCTACAGAGTGGACACTGTACAGTATACAAATCAATGCTCCAGAGTGGACCATGTACAGTATACAAATCAATGTTCCAGAGTGCACCATGTACAGTATACAAATCAATGCTCCAGAGTGCACCCTGTACAGTATACAAATCAATGTTCCAGAGTGGACCCTGTACAGTATACAAATCAATGCTCCAGAGTGCACCCTGTACAGTATACAAATCAATGCTCCAGAGTGCACCCTGTACAGTATACAAATCAATGCTCCAGAGTGCACCCTGTACAGCATACAAATCAATGCTCCAGAGTGCACCCTGTACAGTATACAAATCAATGCTCCAGAGTGCACCCTGTACAGTATACAAATCAATGCTCCAGAGTGGACCCTGTACAGTATACAAATCAATGCTCCAGAGTGGACCCTGTACAGTATACAAATCAATGTTCCACGAGTGCACCCCATACAGTATACAATCATGATACAGAGTGGACCCTGTACAGTATACAAATCAATGTTCCAGAATGCCCTGTACAGTATAAAAATCAATGCTCAGAGTGGACCTTGTACAGTGTACAAATCAATGTTCCAGAGTGAACCTGTGCTGTATACAAATCAATGTTCCAGAGTGCACCATGTACAGTCTACAAATCAATGTTCCAGAGTGTACTCTGTACAGTATACAAATCAATGCTCCAGAGTGCACCCTGTACAGCATACAAATCAATGCTCCAGAGTGCACCCTGTACAGTTTACAAATCAATGCTCCAGAGTGCACCCTGTACAGTATACAAATCAATGCTCCAGAGTGGACCATGTACAGTATACAAATCAAAGCTCCAGAGTGGACCATGTACTGTATACAAATCAACGCTCCAGAGTGGACCCTGTACAGTATACAAATCAATACTCCAGAGTGCACCATGTACAGTATACAAATCAATGCTCCAGAGTGCACCATGTACAGTATACAAATCAACGCTCCAGAGTGGACCCTGTACAGTATACAAATCAATACTCCAGAGTGGACCATATACAGTATACAAATAAATGTTCCAGAGTGCACCCCATACAGTATACAAATCAATGATCCAGAGTGGACCCTGTACAGTATACAAATCAATGTTCCAGAGTGGACACTGTACAGTATACAAATCAATGCTCCAGAGCGGACCTTGTACTGTGAACAAATCAATGTTCCAGCGTGGACCATGTACAGTATACAAACCAATTTTCCAGAGTGGACCCTGTACAGTATACAAAATCAATGTTCCAGAGTGGACCATGTACAGTATACAAATCAATGCTCCAGAGTGGACCATGTACAGTATACAAATCAATGCTCCAGAGTGGACCCTGTACAGTATACAAATCAATGCTCCAGAGTGAACCATGTACAGTATACAACTCAATGTTCCAGAGTGCACCATGTAGAGTATACAAATCAATGTTCCAGAGTGCACACTGTGCAGTATACATATCAATGTTCCAGAGTGCACCATGTACAGTATACAAATCAATGTTCCAGAGTGTACTCTGTACAGTATACAAAGCAATGCTCCAGAGTGCACCCTGTTGAGCATACAAATCAATGCTCCAGCGTGCACCCTGTACAGCATACACATCAATGCTCCAGAGTGCACCCTGTACAGTTTACAAATCAATGCTGCAGAGTGCACCCTGTACAGTATACAAATCAATGCTCCAGAGTGGACCATGTACAGTATACAAATCAATGCTCCAGAGTGGATCATGTACAGTATACAAATCAATGCTCCAGAGTGGACCATGTACAGTATACAAATCAATGCTCCAGAATGGACCATGTAGAGTATACAAATCAATGCTCCAGAGTGGACCCTGTACAGTATACCAATCAATACTCCAAAGTGGACCATGTACAGTATACAAATAAATGTTCCAGAGTGCACCCCATACAGTATTAAAATCAATGATCCATAGTGGATCCTGTACAGTATACAAATCAATGTTCCAGTGTGGACCCTGTACAGTATACAAATCAATGCTCCAGAGTGGACCTTGTACAGTGTACAAATCAATGTTCCAGCGTGGACCATGTACAGTATACAAACCAATTTTCCAGAGTGGACCCTGTACAGTATACAAAATCAATGTTCCAGAGTGGACCATGTACAGTATACAAATCAATGCTACAGAGTGGACACTGTACAGTATACAAATCAATGTTCCAGAGTGCACCATGTACAGTATACAAATCAATGCTCCAGAGTGCACCATGTACAGTATACAAATCAACGCTCCAGAGTGGACCCTGTACAGTATACAAATCAATACTCCAGAGTGGACCATGTACAGTATACAAATAAATGTTCCAGAGTGCACCCCATACAGTATACAAATCAATGATCCAGAGTGGACCCTGTACAGTATACAAATCAATGTTCCAGAGTGGACACTGTACAGTATACAAATCAATGCTCCAGAGGACCTTGTACAGTGACAAATCAATGTTCCAGCGTGGACCATGTACAGTATACACCATTTTCCAGAGTGGACCCTGTACAGTATACAAAATCAATGTTCCAGAGTGGACCATGTACAGTATACAAATCAATGCTACAGAGTGGACACTGTACAGTATACAAATCAATGTTCCAGAGTGCACCATGTACAGTATACAAATCAATGTTCCAGAGTGCACCATGTACAGTATACAAATCAATGCTCCAGAGTGGACCCTGTACAGTATACAAATCAATACTCCAGAGTGGACCATGTACAGTATACAAATAAATGTTCCAGAGTGCACCCCATACAGTATACAAATCAATGATCCAGAGTGGACCCTGTACAGTATACAAATCAATGTTCCAGAATGGACCCTGTACAGTATACAAATCAATGCTCCAGAGTGGACCTTGTACAGTGTACAAATCAATGTTCCAGAGTGCACCCTGTACAGTATACAAATCAATGCTCTAGAGTGGACCATATACAGTATACAAATCAATGCTCCAGAGTGGACCCTGTACAATATGCAAACCTATGCTACATAGTGCACCCTGTACAGTATACAAATCAATGCTCCAGAGTGCACCATGTACAGTATACAAATCAATGCTCCAGAGTGCACCCTGTACAGCATACAAATCAATGCTCCAGAGTGCACCCTGTACAGCATACACATCAATGCTCCAGAGTGCATCCTGTACAGTTTACAAATCAATGCTCCATTGACCCTGTACAGTATACAAATCAATGCTCCAGAGTGGACCATGTACAGTATACAAATCAATGCTCCAGAGTGAACCATGTACAGTATACAAATCAATGCTCCAGAGTGGACCATGTACAGTATACAAATCAATGCTCCAGAGTGGACCATGTACAGTATACAAATCAATGCTCCAGAGTGGACCATGTACAGTATACAAATCAATGCTCCAGAGTGGACCATGTACAGTATACAAATCAATGCTCCAGAGTGGACCATGTACAGTATACAAATCAATGCTCCAGAGTGGACCATGTACAGTATACAAATCAATGATCCAGAGTGGACCATGTACAGTATACAAATCAATGCTCCAGAGTGGACCATGTACAGTATACAAATCAATTCTCCAGAGTGGATCATGTACAGTAACAAATCAATGCTCCAGAGTGGACCATGTACAGTATACAAATCAATGCTCCAGAGTGGACCCTGTACAGTATACAAATCAATACTCCAGAGTGGACCATGTACAGTATACAAATAAATGTTCCAGAGTGCACCCCATACAGTATACAAATCAATGATCCAGAGTGGACCCTGTACAGTATACAAATCAATGTTCCAGAATGGACCCTGTACAGTATACAAATCAATGCTCCAGAGTGGACCTTGTACAGTGTACAAATCAATGTTCCAGAGTGAACCTGTGCTGTATACAAATCAATGTTCCAGAGTGCACCATGTACAGTCTACAAATCAATGTTCCAGAGTGTACTCTGTACAGTATACAAATCAATGCTCCAGAGTGCACCCTGTACAGCATACAAATCAATGCTCCAGAGTGCACCCTGTACAGCATACACATCAATGCTCCAGAGTGCACCCTGTACAGTTTACAAATCAATGCTCCAGAGTGCACCCTGTACAGTATACAAATCAATGCTCCAGAGTGGACCATGTACAGTATACAAATCAATGCTCCAGAGTGGACCATGTACTGTATACAAATCAACGCTCCAGAGTGGACCCTGTACAGTATACAAATCAATACTCCAGAGTGGACCATATACAGTATACAAATAAATGTTCCAGAGTGCACCCCATACAGTATACAAATCAATCAATGATCCAGAGTGGACCCTGTACAGTATACAAATCAATGTTCCAGAGTGGACACTGTACAGTATACAAATCAATGCTCCAGAGTGGACCTTGTACAGTGAACAAATCAATGTTCCAGCGTGGACCATGTACAGTATACAAACCAATTTTCCAGAGTGGACCCTGTACAGTATACAAAATCAATGTTCCAGAGTGGACCATGTACAGTATACAAATCAATGCTACAGAGTGGACACTGTACAGTATACAAATCAATGTTCCAGAGTGCACCATGTACAGTATACAAATCAATGTTCCAGAGTGCACCATGTACAGTATACAAATCAATGCTCCAGAGTGCACCATGTACAGTAAACACATCAATGCCACAGAGTGCACCCTGTACAGTTTACAAATCAATGTTCCAGAGTGCACCCTGTACAGTATACAAATCAATGCTCCAGAGTGCACCCTGTACAGCATACAAATCAATGTTCCAGAGTGCACCCTGTACAGCATACACATCAATGCTCCAGAGTACATCCTGTACAGTTTACAAATCAATGCTCCAGTGTGCACCCTGTACAATATACAAATCAATGCTCCAGAGTGGACCTTGTACAGTATACAAATCAATGCTCCAGAGTGAACCATGTACAGTATACAAATCAATGCTCCAGAGTGGACCATGTACAGTATACAAATCAATGCTCCAGAGTGGACCATGTACAGTATACAAATCATTGCTCCAGAGTGGACCATGTACAGTATACAAATCAATGCTCCAGAGTGGACCCTGTACAGTATACAAATCAATGCTCCAGAGTGTACCATGTACAGTATACAACTCAATGCTCCAGAGTGCACAATGTACAGTATACAAATCAATGCTCCAGAGTGGACCCTGTACAGTATACAAATCAATGATCCAGAGTGGACCATGTACAGTATACAAATCAATGCTCCAGAGTGGACCATGTACAGTATACAAATCAATTCTCCAGAGTGGATCATGTACAGTATACAAATCAATGCTCCAGAGTGGACCATGTACAGTATACAAATCAATGCTCCAGAGTGGACCATGTACAGTATACAAATCAATCCCAGAGTGACCATGTACAGTATACAAATCAATGCTCCAAGTGGACCCATACAGTATACAAATCAATGCTCCAGAGTGGACCATGTACAGTATACAAATCAATGTTCCAGAGTGGACCCTGTACAGTATACAAATCAATGCTCCAGAGTGGACCCTGTACAGTATACAAATCAATGTTCCAGAGTGGACCCTGTACAGTATACAAATCAATGCTCCAGAGTGGACCTTGTACAGTATACAAATCAATGTTCCAGAGTGAACCTGTACAGTATACAAATCAATGCTCCAGAGTGCACCATGTACAGTATACAAATCAATGCTCCAGAGTGCACTCTGTACAGTATACAAATCAATGCTCCAGAGTGCACCCTGTACAGTATACAAATCAATGCTCCAGAGTGCACCCTGTACAGTATACAAATCAATGCTCCAGAGTGCACCATGTACAGTATACAAATCAATGCTCCAGAGTGGACCATGTACAGTATACAAATCAACGCTCCAGAGTGGACCCTGTACAGTATACAAATCAATACTCCAGATGGACCATATACAGTATACAAATAAATGTTCCAGAGTGCACCCCATACAGTATACAAATCAATGATCCAGAGTGGACCCTGTACAGTATACAAATCAATGTTCCAGGTGGACACTGTACAGTATACAAATCAATGCTCCAGAGTGGACCTTGTACAGTGAACAAATCAATGTTCCAGCGTGGACCATGTACAGTATACAAACCAATTTTCCAGAGTGGACCCTGTACAGTATACAAAATCAATGTTCCAGAGTGGACCATGTACAGTATACAAATCAATGCTACAGAGTGGACACTGTACAGTATACAAATCAATGTTCCAGAGTGCACCATGTACAGTATACAAATCAATGTTCCAATGCACCATGTACAGTATACAAATCAATGCTCCAGAGTGCACCATGTACAGTAAACACATCAATGCCACAGAGTGCACCCTGTACAGTTTACAAATCAATGTTCCAGAGTGGACCCTGTACAGTATACAAATCAATGCTCCAGAGTGCACCCTGTACATTATACAAATCAATGTTCCGGAGTGCACCCTGTACAGTATACAAATCAATGCTCCAGAGTGGACCCTGTACAATATGCAAAACTATGCTACATAGTGCACCCTGTACAGTATACAAATCAATGCTCCAGAGTGCACCATGTACAGTATACAAATCAATGCTCCAGAGTGCACCCTGTACAGCATACAAATCAATGCTCCAGAGTGCACCCTGTACAGCATACACATCAATGCTCCAGAGTGCATCCTGTACAGTTTACAAATCAATGCTCCAGAGTGGACCATGTACAGTATACAAATCAATGCTCCAGAGTGAACCTGTACAGTATACAAATCAATGCTCCAGAGTGGACCATTACAGTATACAAATCAATGCTCCAGAGTGACCATGTACAGTATACAAATCAATGCTCCAGAGTGGACCATGTACAGTATACAAATCAATGCTCCAGAGTGGAACATGTACAGTATACAAATCAATGCTCCAGAGTGGACCCTGTACAGTATACAAATCAATGCTCCAGAGTGAACCATGTACAGTATACAACTCAATGTTCCAGAGTGCACCATGTACAGTATACAAATCAATGTTCCAGAGTGGACCATGTACAGTATACAAATCAATGCTCCAGAGTGGACCCTGTACAGTATACAAATCAATGCTCCAGAGTGGACCATGTACAGTATACAAATCAATGCTCCAGAGTGCACCCTGTGCAGTATACAAATCAATGTTCCAGAGTGCACCATGTACAGTATACAAATCAATGTTCCAGGGTGTACTCTGTACAGTATACAAATCAATGCTCCAGAGTGCACCCTGTACAGCATACAAATCAATGCTCCAGAGTGCACCATGTACAGTATACAAATCAATGCTCCAGAGTGCACTATGTACAGTAAACACATCAATGCTCC
>CM026389.1:16536171-16572080 GCA_014843695.1 Archivesica marissinica | reverse complement strand
CAGTATACAAATCCATGTTCCAGAGTGGACCCTGTACAGTATACAAATCACTGCTCCATAGTGGACCCTGTACAGTATACAAATCAATGTTCCAGAGGTCACCATGTACAGTATACAAATCAATGTTCCAGAGTGCACCCTGTACAGTATACAAATCAATATTCCAGAGTGGACACTGTACAGTATACAAATCAATGTTCCAGAGTGGACCCTGTACAGTATACAAATCAATGCTCCAGAGTGCAACCTGTACAGTATACAAATCAATGCTCCAGAGTTGACCCTGTACAGTATACAAATCAATGATCCATAGTGCACCATTTAAAGTATACATATAAATTCCAGAGTGGCATGTACAGTATACAAATCAATGTTCCAGAGTGGACCATGTACAGTATACCTCAATGTCCAGAGTGGACCATGTACAGTATACAAATCAATGTTCCAGAGTGTACTCTGTACAGTATACAAATCAATGCTCCAGAGTGTACCCTGTACATTATACAAATCAATGTTCCAGAGTTCACCATGTACATTATACAAATCAATGCTCCAGAGTGCACCATGTACATCATACAAATCAATGCTCCAGAGTGCACCCTGTACAGTATACAAATCAATGCTCCAGAGTGCACCATGTACATTATACAAATCAATGCTCCAGAGTGCACAAAGTACAGTATACAAAACAATATTCCAGAGTGCACCCTGTACAGTATACAAATCAATGCTCCAGAGTGGACATTGTACAGTATACAAATCAATGCTCCAGAGTGGACAATGTACAGTATACAAATCAATGTTCCAGAGTGGACCATGTACAGTATACAAATCAATGCTCCAGAGTGCACCCTGTACAGTATACAACTCAATGTTCCAGAGTGGACTATGTACAGTATACAAATCAATGCTGCAGAGTGCACCCTGTACAGTATACAGATCAATGGGCCAGAATGGACCATGTACAGTATAAAAATCAATGCTCCAGAGTGGACCCTGTACAGTATACAAATCAATGTTCCAGAGTGGACCCTGTACAGTATACAAATCAATGTTCCAGAGTGGACCCTGTACAGTATAGAAACCAATGCTCCAGAGTGGACCATGTACAATATACAAATCAATGCTCCAGAGTGCACCCTGTACAGTATACAAATCAATGTTCCAGAGTGGACCATGTACGGTATACAAATCAATGTTCCAGAGTGGACCATGTACAGTATACAAATCAATGCTCCAGAGTGCACCCTGTATAGTATACAAATCGATGGGCCAGAGTGGACCATGTACAGTAAAAAAATCAATGCTCCAGAGTGGACCCTGTACAGTATACAAATCAGTGTTCCAGAGTGGACCCTGTACAGTATACAAATCAATGTTCCAGAGTGGACCCTGTACAGTATACAATCAATACTCCAGAGTGCACCCTGTACAGTATACAAATTAAAGCTCTAGAGTGGACTGTGTACAGTATACAAATCAATGTTCCAGAGTGGACACTGTACAGTATACAAATCAATGCTACAGAGTGGACCATGTACAGTATACACATCAATGTTCCAGAGTGGACCCTGTAGAGTATACAAATCAATGTTCCAAAGTGGACCATGTACAGTATACAAATCAATGCTCCAGAGTGCACTATGTACATTATGCAAATCAATGTTCCAGAGTGCACCCTGTACAGTATACAAATCAATGCTCCAGAGTGGACACTGTACAGTATACAAATTAATGCTCCAGAGCGCACCAAGTACATTATACAAATCAATGCTCCAGAGTGCACCATGTACATCATACAATTCAATGCTCCAGAGTGGACCATGTACAGTATACAAATAAATGCTCCAGAGTGCACCCTGTACAGTATACAAATCAATGCTCCAGAGTGCACCAAGTACATTATACAAATCAATGCTCCAGAGTGCACCATGTACATTATACAAATCAATGCTCCAGAGTGGACAATGTACAGTATACAAATCAATGTCCCAGAGTGGACCCTGTACAGTATACACATCAATGTTCCAGAGTGGACACTTTACAGTATACAAATCAATGCTCTAGAGTGCTCCATGTACAGTATACAAATCAATGCTCCAGAGTGGACCCTGTACAGTATACAAATCAATGTTCCAGAGTGGACGCTGTATAGTATACAAATCAATGTTCCAGAGTGCACCCTGTACAGTATACAAATCAATGTTCCAGAGTGCACCATGTACAGTATACAAATCAATGTTCCAGAGTGGACCCTGTACAGTATACAAATCAATGCTCCAGAGTGGACCCTGTACAGTATACAAATCAATGCTCCAGAGTGGACCATGTACAGTATACAAATCAATGCTCCAGAGTGCACCATGTACAGTATACAAATCAATGCTCCAGAGTGGACCATGTACAGTATACAAATCAATGTTCCAGAGTGGACCATGTACAGTATACAAATCAATGCTCCAGAGTGCACCATGTACAGTATACAAATCAATGCTCCAGAGTGGACCATGTACAGTATACAAATCAATGTTCCAGAGTGGACCATGTACAGTATACAAATCAATGTTCCAGAGTGGACCATGTACAGTATAGAAATCAATGCTCCAGAGTGGACCATGTACATTATACAAATCAATGCTCCAGAGTGCACCCTGTACAGTATACAAATCAATGTTCCAGAGTGGACCCTGTACAGTATACAAATCAATGTTCCAGAGTGGACCATGTACAGTATACAAATCAATGCTCCAGAGTGGACCCTGTACAGTATACAAATCAATGTTCCAGAGTGGACCATGTACAGTATACAAATCAATGCTCCAGAGTGCACCATGTACAGTATACAAATCAATGCTCCAGAGTGGACCCTGTACAGTATACAAATCAATGTTCCAGAGTGGACCCTGTACAGTATACAAATCAATGTTCCAGAGTGGACCATGTACAGTATACAAATCAATGTTCCAGAGTGGACCCTGTACAGTATACAAATCAATGTTCCAGAGTGCACCATGTACAGTATACAAATCAATGCTCCAGAGTGGACCCTGTACAGTATACAAATCAATGTTCCAGAGTGGACCCTGTACAGTATACAAATCAATGCTCCAGAGTGGACACTGTACAGTATACAAATCAATGCTCCAGAGTGCACCATGTACATTATACAAATCAATGCTCCCGAGTGCACCATGTACATCATACAATTCAATGCTCCAGAGTGCACCCTGTACAGTATACAAATCAATGCTCCAGAGTGCACCATGTACGTTATACAAATCAATGCTCCTGAGTGGACCATGTACAGTATACAAAACAATATTCCAGAGTGCACCCTGTACAGTATACAAATCAATGCTCCAGAGTGGACATTGTACAGTATACAAATCAATGCTCCAGAGTGGACAATGTACAGTATACAAATCAATATTCCAGAGTGGACCATGTACAGTATACAACTCAATGCTCCAGAGTGCACCCTGTACAGTATACAAATCAATGTTCCAGAGTGGACCATGTACAGTATACAAATCAATGCTCCAGAGTGCACACTGTACAGTATACAGATCAATGGGCCAGAGTGGACCATGTACAGTATAAAAATCAATGCTCCAGAGTGGACCCTGTACAGTATACAAATCAATGTTCCAGAGTGGACCCTGTACAGTATACAAATCAATGTTCCAGAGTGGACCCTGTACAGTATAGAAATCAATGCTCCAGAGTGGACCATGTACAGTATACAAATCAATGCTCCAGAGTGCACCCTGTACAGTATACAAATCAATGTTCCAGAGTGGACCATGTACGGTATACAAATCAATGTTCCAGAGTGGACCATGTACTGTATACAAATCAATGCTCCAGAGTGCACCCTGTATAGTATACAAATCGATGGGCCAGAGTGGACCATGTACAGTAAAAAAATCAATGCTCCAGAGTGGACCATGTACAGTATACAAATCATTGTTCCAGAGTGGACCCTGTACAGTATACAAATCAATGTTCCAGAGTGGACCCTGTACAGTATACAATCAATACTCCAGAGTGCACCCTGTACAGTATGCAAATTAATGCTCTAGAGTGGACTGTGTACAGTATACAAATCAATGTTCCAGAGTGGACACTGTACAGTATACAAATCAATGCTCCAGAGTGGACCATGTACAGTATACACATCAATGTTCCAGAGTGGACCCTGTACAGTATACAAATCAATGTTCCAAAGTGGACCATGTACAGTATACAAATCAATGCTCCAGAGTGCAATATGTACATTATACAAATCAATGTTCCAGAGTGCACCCTGTACAGTATACAAATCAATGCTTCAGAGTGGACACTGTACAGTATACAAATCAATGCTCCAGAGTGCACCATGTACATTATACAAATCAATGCTCCCGAGTGCACCATGTACATCATACAATTCAATGCTCCAGAGTGGACCATGTACAGTATACAAATAAATGCTCCAGAGTGCACCCTGTACAGTATACAAATCAATTCTCCAGAGTGCACCACGTACATTATACAAATCAATGCTCCAGAGTGCACCATGTACATTATACAAATCAATGCTGCAGAGTGGACCATGTACAGTATACAAACAATGTCCCAGAGTGGTCCCTGTACAGTATACAAATCAATGTTCCAGAGTGGACACTTTACAGTATACAAATCAATGCTCTAGAGTGGTCCATGTACAGTATACAAATCAATGCTCCAGAGTGGACCCTGTACCGTATACAAATCAATGTTCCAGAGTGGACCCTGTACAGTATACAAATCAATGTTCCAGTGTGGACCCTGTACAGTATACAAATCAATGCTCTAGAGTGGACCATGTACAGTATTCAAATCAATGCTCTAGTATGGACCTTGTACAGTTTGCAAATCAATGCTCCAGAGTGTACCCTGTACAGTATACAAATCAATGTTCCAGAGTGGACCCTGTACAGAATACAAATCAATGCTCCAGAGTGCATCCTGTACAGTATACAAATCAATGTTCCAGAGTGGACCATGTACAGTATACAAATCAATGTTCCAGAGTTCACCATGTACAGTATGCAAATCAATGCTCCAGAGTGCACCATGTACAGTATACAAATCAATGTTCCAGAGTGGACCATGTACAGCATACAAATCAATGTTCCAGAGGGCATACTGTACAGTATACAAATCAATATTCCAGAGTGCACCCTATACAGTATACAAATCAATGTTCCAGAGTGGACCATGTACAGTATACAAATCAATGTTCAAGAGTGGACAATGTACAGTATACAAATCAATGTTCCAGAGTGGACCATGTAAAGTATAGAAATCAATGCTCCAGAGTGGACCATGTACATTATACATATCAATGCTCCAGAGTGGACCATGTACAGTATACAACTCAATGCTCCAGAGTGCACCCTGTACAGTATACAAATCAATGGGCCAGAGTGGACCATGTACATTATACAAATCAATGCTCCAGAGTGGACACTGTACAGTATACAAATCAATGCTCCCGAGTGCACCATGTACATCATACAATTCAATGCTCCAGAGTGCACCCTGTACAGTATACAAATCAATGCTCCAGAGTGCACCATGTACATTATTCAAATCAATGCTCCAGAGTGGACCATGTACAGTATACAAAACAATATTCCAGAGTGCACCCTGTACAGTATACAAATCAATGCTCCAGAATGGACATTGTACAGTATACAAATCAATGCTCCAGAGTGGACCATGTACAGTATACAAATCAATGCTCCAGAGTGCACCCTGTACAGAATACAAATCAATGTTCCAGAGTGCACCCTGTACAGTATACAGATCAATGGGCCAAAGTGGACCATGTACAGTATAAAAATAAATGCTCCAGAGTGGACCCTGTACAGTATACAAATCAATGTTCCAGAGTGGACCCTGTACAGTATACAAATCAATGTTCCAGAGTGGACCCTGTACAGTATACAATCAATACTCCAGAGTGCACCCTGTACAGTATACAAATTAATGCTCTAGAGTGGACTGTGTACAGTATACAAATCAATGTTCCAGAGTGGACACTGTACAGTATACAAATCAATGCTCCAGAGTGGACCATGTACAGGATACACATCAATGTTCCAGAGTGGACCCTGTACAGTATACAAATCAATGCTCCCGAGTGCACCATGAACATCATACAATTCAATGCTCCAGAGTGGACCCTGTACAGTATACAAATCAATGTTCCAGAGTGCACCCTGTACAGTATACAAATCAATGCTCCAGAGTGGACACTGTACAGTATACAAATCAATGCTCCAGAGTGTACCATGTACAGTATACAAATCAATGTTCCAGAGTGCACCCTGTACAGTATACAAATCAATGCTCCAGAGTGCACCATGTACAGTATACAAATCAATGCTCCAGAGTGCACCATGTACATCATACAAATCAATGCTCCAGAGTGGACCATGTACAGTATACAAATCAATGCTCCAGAGTGCACCATGTACAGTATACAAATCAATGCTCCAGAGTGCACCCTGTACAGTATACAAATCAATGCTCCAGAGTGCACCATGTACAGTATACAAATCAATGTTCCAGAGTGGACCCTGTACAGTATACAAATCAATGCTCCAGAGTGCACCCTGTACAGTATACAAATCAATGCTCCAGAGTGGACCATGTACAGTATACAAATCAATGCTCCAGAGTGCACCCTGTACAGTATACAAATCAATGCTCCAGAGTGCACCTGTACAGTATACAAATCAATGCTCCAGAGTGGACCATGTACAGTATACAAATCAATGCTCCAGAGTGGACCATGTACAGTATACAAATCAATGCTCCAGAGTGGACCATGTACAGTATACAAATCAATGCTCCAGAGTGGACCTGTACAGTATACAAATCAATGCTCCAGAGTGGACCATGTACAGTATACAAATCAATGCTCCAGAGTGGACCCTGTACAGTATACAAATCAATGCTCCAGAGTGAACCATGTACAGTATACAAATCAATGTTCCAGAGTGCACCATGTACAGTATACAAATCAATGCTCCAGAGTGCACCCTGTGCAGTATACAAATCAATGTTCCAGAGTGCACCATGTACAGTATACAAATCAATGTTCCAGAGTGTACCCTGTACAGTATACAAATCAATGCTCCAGAGTGCACCCTGTACAGTATACAAATCAATGCTCCAGAGTGGACCATGTACAGTATACAAATCAATGCTCCAGAGTGGACCATGTACAGTATACAAATCAATGCTCCAGAGTGGACCATGTACAGTATACAAATCAATGCTCCAGAGTGGACCATGTAGAGTATACAAATCAATGCTCCAGAGTGGACCCTGTACAGTATACAAATCAATACTCCAAAGTGGACCATGTACAGTATACAAATAAATGTTCCAGAGTGCACCCCATACAGTATACAAATCAATGATCCATAGTGGACCCTGTACAGTATACAAATCAATGTTCCAGAGTGGACCCTGTACAGTATACAAATCAATGCTCCAGAGTGGACCTTGTACAGTGTACAAATCAATGTTCCAGCGTGGACCATGTACAGTATACAAACCAATTTTCCAGAGTGGACCCTGTACAGTATACAAAATCAATGTTCCAGAGTGGACCATGTACAGTATACAAATCAATGCTACAGAGTGGACACTGTACAGTATACAAATCAATGTTCCAGAGTGCACCATGTACAGTATACAAATCAATGCTCCAGAGTGCACCATGTACAGTATACAAATCAATGCTCCAGAGTGCACCTTGTACAGTAAACACATCAATGCTCCAGAGTGCACCCTGTACAGTTTACAAATCAATGTTCCAGAGTGGACCCTGTACAGTATACAAATCAATGCTCCAGAGTGCACCCTGTACATTATACAAATCAATGTTCCAGAGTGCACCCTGTACAGTATACAAATCAATGCTCTAGAGTGGACCAGATACAGTATACAAACCAATGCTCCAGAGTGGACCCTGTACAATATGCAAACCTATGCTACATAGTGCACCCTGTACAGTATACAAATCAATGATCCAGAGTGCACCATGTACAGTATAAAATCAATGCTCCAGAGTGCACCCTGTACAGCATACAAATCAATGCTCCAGAGTGCACCCTGTACAGTATACAAATCAATGCTCTAGAGTGGACCATATACAGTATACAAATCAAATCTCCAGAGTGGACCCTGTACAATATGCAAACCTATGCTACATAGTGCACCCTGTACAGTATACAAATCAATACTCCAGAGTGCACCCTGTACAGCATACAAATCAATGCTCCAGAGTGCACCCTGAACAGCATACACATCAATGCTCCAGAGTGCATCCTGTACAGTTTACAAATCAATGATCCAGTGTGCACCCTGTACAGTATACAAATCAATGCTCCAGAGTGCACCATGTACAGTATACAAATCAATGCTCCAGAGTGGACCATGTACAGTATACAAATCAATGCTCCAGAGTGGACCATGTACAGTATACAAATCAATGCTCCAGAGTGGACCATGTACAGTATACATATCAATGCTCCAGAGTGGACCCTGTACAGTATACAAATCAATGCTCCAGAGTGGACCATGTACAGTATACAACTCAATGCTCCAGAGTGCACCATGTACAGTAAACAAATCAATGCTCCAGAGTGCACATTGTGCAGTATACAAATCAATATTCCAGGGTGCACCATGTACAGTATACAAATCAATGTTCCAGAGTGTACCCTGTACAGTATACAAATCAATGCTCCAGAGTGCACCCTGTACAGCATACAAATCAATGCTCCAGAGTGCACCCTGTACAGCATACACATCAATGCTCCAGAGTGCACCCTGTACAGTTTACAAATCAATGCTCCAGAGTGCACCCTGTACAGTATACAAATCAATGCTCCAGAGTGGACCATGTACAGTATACAAATCAATGCTCCAGAGTGGACCATGTACAGTATACAAATCAATGCTCCAGAGTGGACCATGTACAGTATACAAATCAATGCTCCAGAGTGGACCATGTACAGTATACAAATCAATGTTCCAGAGTGGACCATGTACAGTATACAAATCAATGCTCCAGAGTGGACCCTGTACAGTATACAAATCAATGCTCCAGAGTGAACCATGTACAGTATACAACTCAATGCTCCAGAGTGCACCATGTACAGTATACAAATCAATGCTCCAGAGTGCACCCTGTGCAGTATACAAATCAATGTTCCAGAGTGCACCATGTACAGTATACAAATCAATGTTCCAGAGTGTACTCTGTACAGTATACAAATCAATGCTCCAGAGTGCACCCTGTACAGTATACAAATCAATGCTCCAGAGTGCACCATGTACAGTATACAAATCAATGCTCCAGAGTGCACCATGTACAGTAAACACATCAATGCTCCAGAGTGCACCCTGTACAGTTTACAAATCAATGTTCCAGAGTGGACCCTGTACAGTATACAAATCAATGCTCCAGAGTGCACCCTGTACAGTATACAAATCAATGTTCCAGAGTGCACCCTGTACAGTATACAAATCAATGCTCTAGAGTGGACCATATACAGTATACAAATCAATGCTCCAGAGTGGACCCTGTACAATATACAAACCTATGCTACATAGTGCACCCTGTACAGTATACAAATCAATGCTCCAGAGTGCACCCTGTACAGCATACAAATCAATGCTCCAGAGTGCACCCTGTACAGCATACACATCAATGCTCCAGAGTGCATCCTGTACAGTATACAAATCAATGCTCCAGAGTGGACCATGTACAGTATACAAATCAATGCTCCAGAGTGGACCCTGTACAGTATACAAATCAATGCTCCAGAGTGGACCATGTACAGTATACAAATCAATGCTCCAGAGTGCACCATGTACAGTATACAAATCAATGCTCCAGAGTGCACACTGTACAGTATACAAATCAATGTTCCAGAGTGCACCATGTACAGTATACAAATCAATGTTCCAGAGTGTACTCTGTACAGTATACAAATCAATGCTCCAGAGTGCACCCTGTACAGCATACAAATCAATGCTCCAGAGTGCACCCTGTACAGCATACAAATCAATGCTCCAGAGTGCACCCTGTACAGTTTACAAATCAATGCTCCAGAGTGCACCCTGTACAGTATACAAATCAATGCTCCAGAGTGGACCATGTACAGTATACAAATCAATGCTCCAGAGTGGACCATGTACAGTATACAAATCAATGCTCCAGAGTGGACCATGTACAGTATACAAATCAATGCTCCAGAGTGGACCATGTACAGTATACAAATCAATGCTCCAGAGTGGACCATGTACAGTATACAAATCAATGCTCCAGAGTGGACCCTGTACAGTATACAAATCAATGCTCCAGAGTGAACCATGTACAGTATACAAATCAATGCTCCAGAGTGCACCATGTACAGTATACAAATCAATGCTCCAGAGTGCACCCTGTACAGTATACAAATCAATGTTCCAGAGTGCCCATGTACAGTATACAAATCAATGTTCCAGAGTGACCCTGTACAGTATACAAATCAATGCTCCAGAGTGCACCCTGTACAGTATACAAATCAATGCTCCAGAGTGCACCATGTACAGTATACAAATCAATGCTCCAGAGTGCACCATTACAGTATACAATCAATGCTCCAGAGTGCACCCTGTACAGTTACAAATCAATGTTCCAGAGTGGACCCTGTACAGTATACAAATCAATGCTCCAGAGTGCACCCTGTACATTATACAAATCAATGTTCCAGAGTGCACCCTGTACAGTATACAAATCAATGCTCTAGAGTGGACCATATACAGTATACAAATCAATGCTCCAGAGTGGACCCTGTACAATATACAAACCTATGCTACATAGTGCACCCTGTACAGTATACAAATCAATGCTCCAGAGTGCACCCTGTACAGCATACAAATCAATGCTCCAGAGTGCACCCTGTACAGCATACACATCAATGCTCCAGAGTGCATCCTGTACAGTTTACAAATCAATGCTCCAGTGTGCACCCTGTACAATATACAAATCAATGCTCCAGAGTGGACCATGTACAGTATACAAATCAATGCTCCAGAGTGAACCATGTACAGTATACAAATCAATGCTCCAGAGTGGACCATGTACAGTATACAAATCAATGCTCCAGAGTGGACCATGTACAGTATACAAATCATTGCTCCAGAGTGGACCATGTAGAGTATACAAATCAATGCTCCAGAGTGGACCCTGTACAGTATACAAATCAATGCTCCAGAGTGTACCATGTACAGTATACAACTCAATGCTCCAGAGTGCACAATGTACAGTATACAAATCAATGCTCCAGAGTGGACCCTGTACAGTATACAAATCAATGATCCAGAGTGGACCATGTACAGTATACAAATCAATGCTCCAGAGTGGACCATGTACAGTATACAAATCAATGCTCCAGAGTATACAAATAAATGTTCCAGAGTGCACCCCATACAGTATACAAATCAATGATCCAGAATGGACCCTGTACAGTATACAAATCAATGTTCCAGAGTGGACACTGTACAGTATACAAATCAATGCTCCAGAGTGGACCTTGTACAGTGTACAAATCAATGTTCCAGCGTGGACCATGTACAGTATACAAATCAATGCTACAGAGTGGACACTGTACAGTATACAAATCAATGTTCCAGAGTGCACCATGTACAGTATACAAATCAATGCTCCAGAGTGCACCATGTACAGTATACAAATCAATGCTCCAGAGTGCACCATGTACAGTAAACACATCAATGCTCCAGAGTGCACCCTGTACAGTTTACAAATCAATGTTCCAAAGTGGACCCTGTACAGTATACAAATCAATGCTCCAGAGTGCACCCTGTACATTATACAAATCAATGTTCCAGAGTTCACCCTGTACAGTATACAAATCAATGCTCTAGAGTGGACCATATACAGTATACAAATCAATGCTCCAGAGTGGACCCTGTACAATATGCAAACCTATGCTACATAGTGCACCCTGTACAGTATACAAATCAATGCTCCAGAGTGCACCATGTACAGTAAACAAATCAATGCTCCAGAGTGCACCCTGTACAGCATACAAATCAATGCTCCAGAGTGCACCCTGTACAGCATACACACCAATGCTCCAGAGTGCATCCTGTACAGTTTACAAATCAATGCTCCAGAGTGTACCCTGTACAGTATACAAATCAATGCACCAGAGTGGACCATGTACAGTATACAACTCAATGCTCCAGAGTGGACCATGTACAGTATACAAATCAATGCTCCAGAGTAGACCCTGTACAATATACAAATCAATGCTCCAGAGTGGACCATGTACAGTATACAACTCAATGTTCTAGAGTGCACCATGTACAGTATACAAATGAATGCTCCAGAGTGGACCATGTACAGTATACAAATCAATGCTCCTGTGTGGACCATGTACATTATAAAAATCAATGCTCCAGAGTGGATTATGTACAGTATACAAATCAATGACCCAGAGTGGACCATGTACAGTATACAAATCAATGCTCCAGAGTGGACCATGTACAGTATACAAATCAATGTTCCAGAGTTCACCCTGTACAGTATACAAATCAATGCTCTAAAGTGGACCATATACAGTATACAAATCAATGCTCCAGAGTGGACCCTGTACAATATGCAAACCTATGCTACATAGTGCACCCTGTACAGTATACAAATCAATGCTCCAGAGTGCACCATGTACAGTAAACAAATCAATACTCCAGAGTGCACCCTGTACAGCATACAAATCAATGCTCCAGAGTGCACCCTGTACAGCATACACACCAATGCTCCAGAGTGCATCCTGTACAGTTTACAAATCAATGCTCCAGAGTGTACCCTGTACAGTATACAAATCAATGCACCAGAGTGGACCATGTACAGTATACAACTCAATGCTCCAGAGTGGACCATGTACAGTATACAAATCAATGCTCCAGAGTAGACCCTGTACAATATACAAATCAATGCTCCAGAGTGGACCATGTACAGTATACAACTCAATGTTCTAGAGTGCACCATGTACAGTATACAAATGAATGTTCCAGAGTGGACCATGTACAGTATACAAATCAATGCTCCTGTGTGGACCATGTACATTATAAAAATCAATGCTCCAGAGTGGATTATGTACAGTATACAAATCAATGATCCAGAGTGGACCATGTACAGTATACAAATCAATGCTCCAGAGTGGACCATGTACAGTATACAAATCAATGCTCCAGAGTGGACCCTGTACAGTATACAAATCAATACTCCAGAGTGGATCATGTACAGTATACAAATAAATGTTCCAGTGTGCACCCCATACAGTATACAAATCAATGATCCAGAGTGGACCTGTACAGTATACAAATCAATGTTCCAGAGTGGACCCTGTACAGTATACAAATCAATGCTCGAGAGTGGACCTAGTACAGTGTACAAATCAATGTTCCCGCGTGGATCATGTACAGTATACAAACCAATTTTCCAGAGTGGACCCTGTACAGTATACAAAATCAATGTTCCAGAGTGGACCATGTACAGTATACAAATCAATGCTACAGAGTGGACACTATACAGTATACAAATCAATGTTCCAGAATGCACCATGTACAGTATACAAATCAATGCTCCAGAGTGCACCCTGTACAGTATATAAATCAATGTTCCAGAGTGCACCATGTACAGTATACAAATCATTATTCCAGAGTGCACCATGTACAGTATGCAAATCAATGTTCCATAGTGTACCCTGTACAGTATACAAATCAATGCTCCAGAGTTGACCCTGTACAGTATACAAATCAATATTCCAGCGTGGAACATGTACAGAATACAAATCAATTTTCCAGAGTGGACCATGTACAGTATCCAAATCAATGCTACACAGTGGAACATGTACAGTATACATATCAATGTTCCAGAGTGGACCATGTACAGTATACAAATCAATGTTCCAGAGTGCACACTGTACAGTATACAAATCAATGCTCCAGAGTGGACCATGTACAGTATACAAATCAATGCTCCAGAGTGGACCCTGTACAGTATGCAAATCAATGCTCCAGAGTGCACCCTGTACAGCATACACATCAATGCTCCAGAGTGCACCCTGTACAGCATACACATCAATGCTCCAGAGTGCACCCTGTACAGTTTACAAATCAATGCTCCAGAGTGCACCCTGTACAGTATACAAATCAATGCTCCAGAGTGGACCATGTACAGTATACAAATCAATGCTCCAGAGTGGACCATGTACAGTAGACAAATCAATGCTCCAGAGTGGATCCTGTACAGTATACAAATCAATACTCCAGAGTGCACCCCATACAGTATACAAATCAATGATCCAGAGTGGACCCTGTACAGTATACAAATCAATGTTCCAGAGTGGACCCTGTACAGTATACAAATCAATGCTCCAGAGTGGACCTTGTACAATGTACAAATCAATGTTCCAGCGTGGACCATGTACAGTATACAAACCAATTTTCCAGAGTGGACCCTGTAGAGTATACAAAATCAATGTTCCAGAGTGGACCATGTACAGTATACAAATCAATGCTACAGAGTGGACACTGTACAGTATATAAATCAATGTTCCAGAGTGCACCATGTACACTATAGAAATCAATGCTCCAGAGTGGACCATGTACAGTATACAAATCAATGCTCCAGTGTGCACCCTGTACAGTAAACACATCAATGCTCCAGAGTGCCCCCTGTACAGTTTACAAATCAATTTTCCAGATTGGACCCTGTACAGTATACAAATCAATGTTCGAGCGTGGATCATGTACAGTATACAAACCAATTTTCCAGAGTGGACCCTGTACAGTATACAAAATCAATGATCCAGAGTGCACCATGTACAGTATAAAATCAGTATTCCAGAGTGCACCATGTACAGTATGCAAATCAATGTTCCAGAGTGTACCCTGTACAGTATACAAATCAATGTTCCATAGTGCACCCTGTACAGTATACAAATCATTGTGCCATAGTGGACCCTGTACAGTATACAAATCAATGTTCCAGAGTGGACCCTGTACAGTATACAACTCAATGCTCCAGAGTGGACCCTGTACAGTATACAAATCAATGTTCCAGAGTGCACCCTGTACAGTATACAAATCAATGGTCCTGGGTGCCACTGTACAGTATACATATCAATGCTTCAGAGTATACCCTGTACAGTATTCAAATCAATGTTCCAGAGTGAACCCTGTACAGTATACAAATCAATGTTCCAGAGTGGACCCTGTACAGTATACAAATCAATGCTCCAGAGTGCACCCTGTACAGTATACAAATCAATGCTCCAGAGTGGATCATGTACAATATGCAAACCTATGCTACATAGTGCACCCTGTTCACTATACAAATCAATGCTCCAGAGTGCACCCTGTACAGCATACAAATCAATGTTCCAGAGTGCACCCTGTACAGCATACACATCAATGCTCCAAAGTGCATCCTGTACAGTTTACAAATCAATGCTCCAGTGTGCACCCTCTACAGTATACAAATCAATGCTCCAGAGTGGACCATGTACAGTATACAAATCAATGCTCCAGAGTGGACCATGTACAATATACAAATCAATGCTCCAGAATGGACCATGTACAGTATACAAATCAATGTTCCAGAGTGCACCCTGTATATTATACAAATCAATGTTCCAGAGTTGCCCCTGTACAGTATACAAATCAATGTTCCAGAGTGGACGCTGTACAGTATATAAATCAATGCTCCAGAGTGGACCCTGTACATTATACAAATCATTGTTCCAGAGTGCACCCTGTACAGTATACAAATCAAAGTTCCCTGGTGCACACTGTGCAGTATACAAATCAATGTTCCAGAGTGTATCCTGTACAGTGTACAAATCAATGTTCCAGCATGGACCATGTACAGTATACAAACCAATTTTCCAGAATGGACCCTGTACAGTATACAAAATCAATGTTCCAGAGTGGACCATGTACAGTATGCAAATCAATGCTACAGAGTGGACACTGTACAGTATACAAATCAATATTCCAGAGTGCACCATGTACAGTATACAAATCAATGCTCCAGAGTGCACCCTGTACAGTATACAAATCAATGTTCCAGAGTGCACCCTGTACAGTAAACAAATCATTATTCCATAATGCACCCTGTACAGTATACAAATCAATGCTCCAGAGTGCACCCTCTACATTATACAAATCAATGTTCCAGAGTTGACCCTGTACAGTATACAAATCAATATTCCAGAGTGGACCATGTACAGTATACAAATCACTGTTCCAGAGTGCACCCTGTACATTATACAAATCAATGTTCCAGAGTTGACCCTGTACAGTATACAAATCAATGTTCCAGAGTGGACCATGTACAGTATACAAATCAATGCTCCAGAGTGGACCCTGTACAGTATACAAATCAATCCTACAAAGTGGACCATGTACAGTATACAAATCAATGTTCCAGAGTGGAACATGTACAGTATACAAATCAATGCTACAGAGTGCACCATGTACAGTATTCAAATCAATGTTCCAGAGTGTACCCTGTACAGTATACAAATCAATGCTCCAGAGTGCACCCTGTACAGTATACAAATCAATGCTCTAGAGTGGACCAAATACAGTATACAAATCAATGTTCCAGAGTGTACCCTGTACAGTATACAAATCAATGCTCCAGAGTGCACCCTGTACAGTATACAAATCAATGCTCTAGAGTGGACCCTGTACAGTATACAAATCAATGCTCCAGAGTGCACCCTGTACAGCATACAAATCAATGTTCCAGAGTGCACCCTGTACTGCATACACATCAATGCTCCAGAGTGCATCCTTTACAGTTTACAAATCAATGCTCCAGTGTGCACCCTGTACAGTATACAAATCAATGCTCCAGAGTGGACCATGTACATTATACAAATCAATGCTCCAGAGTGGACCATGTACTGTATACAAATCAATGCTCCAGAGTGGACCATGTACAGTATACAAATCAATGCTCTAGAGTGTACCCTGTACAGTATACAAATCAATGTTCCAGAGTGCACCCTGTACATTATACAAATCAATGTTCCAGAGTTGACCCTGTACAGTATACAAATCAATGTTCCAGAGTGGACCCTGTACAGTATATAAATCAATGTTCCAGAGTGGACCCTGTACAATATACAAATCAATGTTCCAGAGTGCACCCTGTACAGCATACAAATCAATGTTCCAGAGTGAACCCTGTACAGTATACAAATCAATGTTCCAGAGTGGACCCTGTACAGTATACAAATCAATGCTCCAGAGTTGACCCTGTACAGTATACAACTCAATGTTCCAGAGTGCACCATGTACAGTATACAAATCAATGTTCCAGAGTGCACCCTGTGCAGTATACAAATCAATGTTCCAGAGTGTACCCTGTACAGTATACAAATCAATGCTCCAGAGTGCACCCTGTACAGTATACAAATCAATGCTCCAGAGTGGACTCTGTACAGTATACAAATCAATGCTCCAGAGTGCACCCTGTACAGTATACAAATCAATGCTCCAGAGTGCACCCTGTACAGTATACAAATCAATGTTCCAGAGTGCACCCTGTACAGTATACAAATCAATGCTCCAGAGTGCACCCTGTACAGTATACAAATCAATGCTCCAGAGTGCACCCTGTACAGTATACAAATCAATGCTCCAGAGTGGACCATGTACAGTATACAAATCAATGCTCCAGAGTGGACCATGTACAGTATACAAATCAATGCTCCAGAGTGGACCATGTACAGTATACAAATCAATGCTCCAGAGTGGACCCTGTACAGTATACAAATCAATGCTCCAGAGTGGACCATGTACAGTATACAACTCAATGCTCCAGAGTGCACCATGTACAGTATACAAATCAATGCTCCAGAGTGCACCATGTGCAGTATACAAATCAATGTTCCAGAGTGCACCATGTACAGTATACAAATCAATGTTCCAGAGTGTACTCTGTACAGTATACAAATCAATGCTCCAGAGTGTACTCTGTACAGTATACAAATCAATGTTCCAGAGTGCACCCTGTACATTATACAAATCAATGTTCCAGAGTTGACCCTGTACAGTATACAAATCAATGTTCCAGAGTGGACCCTGTACAGTATACAAATCAATGTTCCAGAGTGCACCCTGTACATTATACAAATCAATGTTCCAGAGTTGACCCTGTACAGTATACAAATCAATGCTCCAGAGTGGACCGTGTACAGTATACAAATCAATGCTCCAGAGTGGACCATGTACAGTATACAAATCAATGCTCCAGAGTGGACCCCGTACAGTATACAAATCAATGCTCCAGAGTGGACCATGTACAGTATACAACTCAATGCTCCAGAGTGCACCATGTACAGTATACAAATCAATGCTCCAGAGTGCACCATGTGCAGTATACAAATCAAAGTTCCAGAGTGCACCATGTACAGTATACAAATCAATGTTCCAGAGTGTACTCTGTACAGTATACAAATCAATGCTCCAGAGTGTACCCTGTACATTATACAAATCAATGTTCCAGAGTTGACCCTGTACAGTATACAAATCAATGTTCCAGAGTGGACCCTGTACAGTATACAAATCAATGTTCCAGAGTGCACCCTGTACATTATACAAATCAATGTTCCAGAGTTGACCCTGTACAGTATACAAATCAATGCTCCAGAGTGGACCCTGTACAGTATACAAATCAATGTTCCAGAGTGCACCATGTACAGTATACAAATCAATGCTCCAGAGTGCACCCTGTACAGTATACAAATCAATGTTCCAGAGTGCACCCTGTACAGTATACAAATCAATGCTCCAGAGTGGACCCTGTACAGTATACAAATCAATGTTCCAGAGTGCACCCTGTACAGTATACAAATCAATGTTCCAGAGTGCACCATGTACAGTATACAATCAATGTTCCAGAGTGACCTGTACAGTATACAAATCAATGCTCCAGAGTGACCCTGTACAGTATACAAATCAATGTTCCAGAGTGCACCCTGTACAGTATACAAATCAATGTTCCAGAGTGGACCCTGTACAGTATACAAATCAATGCTCCAGAGTGGACCATGTACAGTATACAAATCAATGCTCCAGAGTGGACCCTGTACAGTATACAAATCAATGCTCCAGAGTGCACCATGTACAGTATACAAATCAATGCTCCAGAGTGCACCATGTACAGTATACAAATCAATGTTCCAGAGTGCACCATGTACAGTATACAAATCAATGTTCCAGAGTGTACCCTGTACAGTATACAAATCAATGTTCCAGAGTGCACCCTGTACATTATACAAATCAATGCTCCAGAGTGGACCATGTACAGTATACAAATCAATGCTCCAGAGTGGACCATGTACAGTATACAAATCAATGCTCCAGAGTGGACCATGTACAGTATACAAATCAATGCTCCAGAGTGGACCCTGTACAGTATACAAATCAATGCTCCAGAGTGGACCCTGTACAGTATACAAATCAATGTTCCAGAGTGCACCCTGTACAGTATACAAATCAATGCTCCAGAGTGTACCCTGTACAGTATACAAATCAATGCTCCAGAGTGCACCCTGTACATTATACAAATCAATGTTCCAGAGTTGACCCTGTACAGTATACAAATCAATGTTCCAGAGTGGACCCTGTACAGTATACAAATCAATGTTCCAGAGTGCACCCTGTACATTATACAAATCAATGTTCCAGAGTTGACCCTGTACAGTATACAAATCAATGCTACAGAGTGGACACTGTACAGTATACAAATCAATGTTCCAGAGTGCACCATGTACAGTATACAAATCAATGCTCCAGAGTGCACCCTGTACAGTATACAAATCAATGTTCCAGAGTGCACCCTGTACAGTATACAAATCAATGCTCCAGAGTGTACCCTGTACAGTATACAAATCAATGTTCCAGAGTGCACCCTGTACATTATACAAATCAATGCTCCAGAGTGGACCATGTACAGTATACAAATCAATGCTCCAGAGTGGACCATGTACAGTATACAAATCAATGCTCCAGAGTGGACCCTGTACAGTATACAAATCAATGCTCCAGAGTGGACCATGTACAGTATACAAATCAATGCTCCAGAGTGCACCATGTACAGTATACAAATCAATGCTCCAGAGTGGACCATGTACAGTATACAAATCAATGCTCCAGAGTGGACCCTGTACAGTATACAAATCAATGCTCCAGAGTGGACCATGTACAGTATACAAATCAATGCTCCAGAGTGCACCATGTACAGTATACAAATCAATGCTCCAGAGTGCACCATGTACAGTATACAAATCAATGTTCCAGAGTGCACCATGTACAGTATACAAATCAATGTTCCAGAGTGTACTCTGTACAGTATACAAATCAATGCTCCAGAGTGTACCCTGTACAGTATACAAATCAATGTTCCAGAGTGCACCCTGTACAGTATACAAATCAATGTTCCAGAGTTGACCCTGTACAGTATACAAATCAATGTTCCAGAGTGGACCCTGTACAGTATACAAATCAATGTTCCAGAGTGCACCCTGTACATTATACAAATCAATGTTCCAGAGTTGACCCTGTACAGTATACAAATCAATGCTCCAGAGTGGACCATGTACAGTATACAAATCAATGCTCCAGAGTGGACCATGTACAGTATACAAATCAATGCTCCAGAGTGGACCCTGTACAGTATACAAATCAATGCTCCAGAGTGGACCATGTACAGTATACAAATCAATGCTCCAGAGTGCACCATGTACAGTATACAAATCAATGCTCCAGAGTGCACCATGTACAGTATACAAATCAATGTTCCAGAGTGCACCCTGTACAGTATACAAATCAATGTTCCAGAGTGTACTCTGTACAGTATACAAATCAATGTTCCAGAGTGCACCCTGTACATTATACAAATCAATGTTCCAGAGTGGACCCTGTACAGTATACAAATCAATGTTCCAGAGTGGACCCTGTACAGTATACAAATCAATGTTCCAGAGTGGACCCTGTACAGTATACAAATCAATGTTCCAGAGTGGACCCTGTACAGTATACAAATCAATGCTCCAGAGTGGACCCTGTACAGTATACAAATCAATGTTCCAGAGTGCACCATGTACAGTATACAAATCAATGCTCCAGAGTGCACCCTGTACAGTATACAAATCAATGTTCCAGAGTGCACCCTGTACAGTATACAAATCAATGTTCCAGAGTGTACCCTGTACAGTATACAAATCAATGCTCCAGAGTGTACCCTGTACAGTATACAAATCAATGTTCCAGAGTGCACCCTGTACAGTATACAAATCAATGTTCCAGAGTGGACCCTGTACAGTATACAAATCAATGTTCCAGAGTGGACCCTGTACAGTATACAAATCAATGTTCCAGAGTGCACCCTGTACAGTATACAAATCAATGCTCCAGAGTGCACCCTGTACAGTTTACAAATCAATGCTCCAGAGTGGACCATGTACAGTATACAAATCAATGCTCCAGAGTGGACCATGTACAGTATACAAATCAATGCTCCAGAGTGGACCATGTACAGTATACAAATCAATGCTCCAGAGTGGACCATGTACAGTATACAAATCAATGTTCCAGAGTGACCCTGTACAGTATACAAATCAATGATCCAGAGTGGACCTGTACAATATACAAATCAATGTTCCAGAGTGGACCCAGTACAGTATACAAATCAATGCTCGAGAGTGGACCTAGTACAGTGTACAAATCAATGTTCCAGCTTGGATCATGTACAGTATACAAACCAATTTTCCAGAGTGGACCCTGTACAGTATACAAAATCAATGTTCCAGAGTGGACCATGTACAGTATAAAATCAATGCTACAGAGTGCACCATGTACATTATACAAATCAATGTTCCAGAGTGTACCCTGTAGAGTATACAAATCAATGCTCCAGAGTGCACCATGTGCAGTATACAAATCATTATTCCAGAGTGCACCAGGTACAGTATGCAAATCAATGTTCCAGAGTGTACCCTGTACAGTATACAGATCAATGCTCCAGAGTGCACCATGTACAGTATACAAATCAATCTTCCAGAGTGCACCATGTACAGTATACAAATCATTATTCCAGAGTGCACCAGGTACAGTATGCAAATCAATGTTCCAGAGTGTACCCTGTACAGTATACAAATCAATGCTCCAGAGTGCACCCTGTACAGCATACAAATCAATGCTCCAGAGTGCACCCTGTACAGCAAACACATCAATGCTCCAGAGTACACCCTGTACAGTTTACAAATCAATGCTCCAGAGTGCACCCTGTACAGTATACAAATCAATGTTCCAGAGTACACCCTGTACAGTATACAAATCAAAGTTCCTGGGTGCGCACAGTACAGTATACATATCAATGCTCCAGTGTATACCCTGTACAGTATACAAATCAATGTTCCAGAGTGAACCCTGTACAGTATACTAATCAATGTTCCAGAGTGGACCCTGTACAGTATACAAATCAATGCTCCAGAGTTGACCCTGTAGAGCATACAACTCAATGTTCCAGAGTGCACCATGTACAGTATACAAATCAATGTTCCAGAGTGCACCCTGTGCAGTATACAAATCAATGCTCCAAAGTGGACCATGTACAGTGTACAAATCAATGCTCCAGAGTGCACCCTGTACAGTATACAAATCAATGCTCCAGAGTGGACCCTGTACAGTATACAAATCAATATTCCAGCGTGGAACATGTACAGTATACAAATCAATTTTCCAGAGTGGACCATGTACAATATGCAAACCTATGCTACCTAGTACACCCTGTACAGTATACAAATCAATGTTCCAGAGTGGACCCTGTACAGTATACAAATCAATGCTCCAGAGTGGACCCTGTACAGTATAAAAATCAATGTTCCATAGTGCACCCTGTACAGTATACAAATCAAATTCCCTGGTGCACACTGTGCAGTATACAAATCAATGTTCCAGAGTGTACCATGTATAGTATACAACTCAATGCTCCAGAGTGCACCATGTACAGTATACAAATCAATGCTCCGGAGTGCTCCCTGTGCAGTATACAAATCAATGTTCCAGAGTGCACCATGTACAGTATACAAATCAATGTTCCAGAGTGTACTCTGTACAGTATACAAATCAATGCTCCAGAGTGTACCCTGTACAGTATACAAATCAATGTTCCAGAGTGCACCCTGTACATTATACAAATCAATGTTCCAGAGATGACCCTGTACAGTATACAAATCAATGTTCCAGAGTGGACCCTGTACAGTATACAAATCAATGCTCCAGAGTGGACCCTGTACAGTATACAAATCATTGTTCCATAGTGCACCCTGTACAGTATACAAATCAAATTCCCTGGTGCACACTGTGCAGTATACAAATCAATGTTCCAGAGTGCACCCTGTACAGTATACAAATCAATGCTCCAGAGTGGACCCTGTACAGTATACATAAGAGTGGAACATGTACAGTATACAAATCAATGCTACAGAGTGCACCATGTACAGTATACAAATCAATGTTCCAGAGTGTACCCTGTAGAGTATAAAAATCAATGCTCCAGAGTGCACCCTGTACAGTAAACAAATCAATGCTCTAGAGTGGACCATATACAGTATACAAATCAATGCTCCAGAGTGGACCCTGTAAAATATGCAAACCTATGCTACCTAGTGCACCCTGTACAGTATACAAATCAATGTTCCAGAGTGGACCCTGTACAGTATACAAATCAATGCTCCAGAGTGGACCCTGTACAGTATACAAATCAATGTTCCATAGTGCACCCTGTACAGTATCCAAATCAAATTCCCCTTGTGCACACTGTGCAGTATACAAATCAATGTTCCAGAGTGCACCCTGTACAGTATACAAATCAATGCTCCAGAGTGGACCCTGTACAGTATACAATTCAATATTCCAGCGTGGAACATGTACAGTATACAAATCAATTTTCCAGAGTGGAACATGTACTGTATCCAAATCAATGCTACAAAGTGGACCATGTACAGTATACAAATCAATGTTCCAGAGTGGAACATGTACAGTATACAAATCAAGCTACAGAGTGCACCATGTACAGTATACAAATCAATGTTCCAGAGTGTACCCTGTAGAGTATACAAATCAATGCTCCAGATTGCACCCTGTACAGTATACAAATCAATGCTCTAGAGTGGACCATATACAGTATACAAATCAATGCTCCAGAGTGGACCCTGTACAATATGCAAACATATGCTACCTAGTGCACCCTGTACAGTATACAAATCAATGCTCCAGAGTGCACCCTGTACAGCATACAAATCAATGCTCCAGAGTGCACCCTGTACAGCATACACATCATTGCTCCAGAGTGCATCCTGTACAGTTTACAAATCAATGCTCCAGTGTGCACTCTGTACAGTATACAAATCAATGCTCCATAGTGGACCATGTACAGTATACAAATCAATGCTCCAGAGTGGACCATGTACAGTATACAAATCAATGCTCCAGAGTGGACCATGTACAGTATACAAAACAATGCTCCAGAGTGGACCATGTACAGTATACAAATCAATGCTCCAGAGTGGAACATGTACAGTATACAAAGCAATTCTCCAGAGTGGACCATGTACAGTATACAAATCAATGCTCCAGAGTGCACCCTGTACAGTATACAAATCAATGCTCTAGAGTGGACCATATACAGTATACAAATCAATGCTCCAGAGTGGACCCTGTACAATATGCAAACATATGCTACATAGTGCACACTGTACAGTATACAAATCAATGCTCCAGAGTGCACCCTGTACAGCATACAAATCAATGCTCCAGAGTGCACCCTGTACAGCATACACATCAATGCTCCAGAGTGCATCCTGTACAGTTTACAAATCAATGCTCCAGTGTGCACCCTGTACATTATACAAATCAATGTTCCAGAGTGGACCATGTACAGTATACAAATCAATGCTCCAGAGTGGACCATGTACAGTATACAAATAAATGCTCCAGAGTGGACCATGTACAGTATACAAATCAATGCTCCAGAGTGGACCATGTACAGTATACAAATCAATGTTCCAGAGTGTACTCTGTACAGTATAGAAATCAATGCTCCAGAGTGCACCCTGTAAAGCATACAAATCAATGCTCCAGAGTGCACACTGTACAGTTTACAAATCAATGCTCCAGAGTGCACCCTGTACAGTATAAAAATCAATGCTCCAGAGTGCACCCTGTAAGTATACAAATCAATGCTCCAGAGTGGACCATGTACAGTATACAAATCAATGCTCCAGAGTGGACCATGTACAGTATACAAATCAATGCTCCAGAGTGGACCATGTACAGTATACACATCAATGCTCCAGAGTGGACCATGTACAGTATACAAATCAATGCTCCAGAGTGGACCCTGTACAGTATACAAATCAAAGCTCCAGAGTGAACCATGTACAGTATACAACTCAATGTTCCAGAGTGCACCATGTACAGTATACAAATCAATGCTCCAGAGTGCACCCTGTGCAGTATACAAATCAATGTTCCAGAGTGCACCATGTACAGTATACAAATCAATGTTCCAGAGTGTACTCTGTACAGTATACAAATCAATGCTCCAGAGTGCACCCTGTACAGCATATAAATCAATGCTCCAGAGTGCACCCTGTACAGCATACACATCAATGCTCCAGAGTGCACCCTGTACAGTTTACAAATCAATGCTCCAGAGTGCACCCTGTACAGTATACAAATCAATGCTCCAGAGTGGACCATGTACAGTATACAAATCAATGCTCCAGAGTGGATCATGTACAGTATACAAATCAATGCTCCAGAGTGGACCATGTACAGTATACAAATCAATGCTCCAGAGTGGACCCTGTACAGTATACAAATCAATACTCCAGAGTGGACCATGTACAGTATACAAATAAATGTTCCAGAGTGCACCCCATACAGTATACAAATCAATGATCCAGAGTGGACCCTGTACAGTATACAAATCAATGTTCCAGAGTGGACACTGTACAGTATACAAATCAATGCTCCAGAGTGGACCTTGTACAGTGTACAAATCAATGTTCCAGCGTGGACCATGTACAGTATACAAAACAATTTTCCAGAGTGGACCCTGTACAGTATACAAAATCAATGTTCCAGAGTGGACCATGTACAGTATACAAATCAATGCTACAGACTGGACACTGTACAGTATACAAATCAATGTTCAAGAGTGCACCATGTACAGTTTACAAATCAATGCTCCAGAGTGCACCCTGTACAGTATACAAATCAATGCTCTAGAGTGGACCATATACAGTATACAAATCAATGCTCCAGAGTGGACCCTGTACAATATGCAAACATATACTACATAGTGCACCCTGTACAGTATACAAATCAATGCTCCAGAGTGCACCCTGTACAGCATACAAATCAATGCTCCAGAATGCACCCTGTACAGCATACACATCAATGCTCCAGAGTACATCCTGTACAGTTTACAAATCAATGCTCCAGTGTGCACCCTGTACAGTATACAAATCAATGCTCCATGTGGACCATGTACAGTATACAAATCAATGCTCCAGAGTGGACCCTGTACAGTATACAAATCAATGTTCCAGAGTGGACCCTGTACAGTATACAAATCAATGCTCCAGAGTGGACCTTGTACAGTGTACAAATCAATGTTCCAGCGTGGACCATATACAGTATACAAATCAATGCTCCAGAGTGCACCCTGTACAGTATACAAATCAATGCTCCAGAGTACACCCTATACAGTAAACACATCAATGCTCCAGAGTGCACCCTGTACAGTTTACAAATCAATGTTCCAGAGTGGACCATGTACAGTATACAAATCAATGCTACAGAGAGCACGCTGTACAGTATACAAATCAATGTTCCAGAGTACACCCTGTACAGTATACAAATCAATGTTCCAGAGTGGACCCTGTACAGTATACAAAGCAATGCTCCAGAGTGCACCCTGTACAGAATACAAATCAATGCTCCAGAGTGCACCCTGTACAGTATACAAATCAAAGTTCCTGGGTGCGCTCTGTACAGTATACATATCAATGCTCCAGAATGAACCATGTACAGTATACAAATCAATGTTCCAGAGTGAACCCTGTACAGTATACAAATCAATGTTGCAGAATGGACCATGTACAGTATACAAATCAATGCTACAGAGTGGACCATGTACAGTATACAAATCAATGCTCTAGAGTGGACCCTGTACAGTATACAAATCAATACTCCAGAGTGGACCATGTACAGTATACAAATAAATGTTCCAGTGTGCACTCCATACAGTATACAAATCAATGCTCGAGAGTGGACCTAGTACAGTGTACAAATCAATGTTCCAGCGTGGATCATGTACAGTATACAAACCAATGTTCCAGAGTGGACCATGTACAGTATACAAATCAATGCTACAGAGTGGACACTGTACAGTATACAAATCAATGTTCCAGAGTGCATCATGTACAGTATGCAAATTAATGTTCCAAAGTGTACCCTGTACAGTATACAAATCAATGCTCCAGAGTGCACACTGTACAATATGCAAACCTATGCTACATAGTGCACCCTGTACAGTATACAAATCAATGCTCCAGAGTGCACCATGTACAGTATACAAATCAATGCTCCAGAGTGCACCCTGTACAGCATACAAATCAATGGTCCAGTGTGCACCCTGTACAGCATACACATCAATGCTCCAGAGTGCATCCTGTACAGTTTACAAATCAATGCTCCAGTTTGAACCCTGTACAGTATACAAATCAATGCTCCAGTGTGGACCATGTACAGTATACAAATCAATGCTCCAGAGTGGACCATGTACAGTATACAAATCAATGCTCCAGAGTGTACCATGTATAGTATACAACTCAATGCTCCAGAGTGCACCATGTACAGTATACAAATCAATGCTCCAGAGTGCACCCTGTGCAGTATACAAATCAATGTTCCAGAGTGCACCATGTACAGTATACAAATCAATGTTCCAGAGTGTACTCTGTACAGTATACAAATCAATGCTCCAGAGTGTACCCTGTACAGTATACAAATCAATGTTCCAGAGTGCACCCTGTACATTATACAAATCAATGTTCCAGAGATGACCCTGTACAGTATACAAATCAATGTACCAGAGTGGACCCTGTACAGTATACAAATCAATGCTCCAGAGTGGACCCTGTACAGTATACAAATCAATGTTCCATAGTGCACCCTGTACAGTATACAAATCAAATTCCCTGGTGCACACTGTGCAGTATACAAATCAATGTTCCAGAGTGCACCCTGTACAGTATACAAATCAATGCTCCAGAGTGGACCCTGTACAGTATACAAATCAATATTCCAGAGTGGAACATGTACAGTATACAAATCAATGCTCCAGAGTGCACCATGTACAGTATACAAATCAATGTTCCAGAGTGTACCCTGTACAGTATACAAATCAATGCTCCAGAGTGCACCCTGTACAGTATACAAATCAATGCTCCAGAGTGGACCATATACAGTATACAAATCAATGCTCCAGAGTGGACCCTGTACAATATGCAAACCTATGCTACCTAGTGCACCCTGTACAGTATACAAATCAATGTTCCAGAGTGGACCCTGTACAGTATACAAATCAATGCTCCAGAGTGGACCCTGTACAGTATACAAATCAATGTTCCATAGTGCACCCTGTACAGTATACAAATCAAATTCCCTGGTGCACACTGTGCAGTATACAAATCAATGTTCCAGAGTGTACTCTGTACAGTATACAAATCAATGCTCCAGAGTGCACCCTGTACAGCATATAAATCAATGCTCCAGAGTGCACCCTGTACAGCATACACATCAATGCTCCAGAGTGCACCCTGTACAGTTTACAAATCAATGCTCCAGAGTGCACCCTGTACAGTATACAAATCAATGCTCCAGAGTGGACCATGTACAGTATACAAATCAATGCTCCAGAGTGGATCATGTACAGTATACAAATCAATGCTCCAGAGTGGACCATGTACAGTATACAAATCAATGCTCCAGAGTGGACCCTGTACAGTATACAAATCAATACTCCAGAGTGGACCATGTACAGTATACAAATAAATGTTCCAGAGTGCACCCAATACAGTATACAAATCAATGATCCTGAGTGGACCCTGTACAGTATACAAATCAATGTTCCAGAGTGGACCCTGTACAGTATACAAATCAATGCTCCAGAGTGGACCTTGTACAGTGTACAAATCAATGTTCCAGCGTGGACCATGTACAGTATACAAACCAATTTTCCAGAGTGGACCCTGTACAGTATACAAAATCAATGTTCCAGAGTGGACCATGTACAGTATACAAATCAATGCTACAGAGTGGACACTGTACAGTATACAAATCAATGTTCCAGAGTGCACCATGTACAGTATACAAATCAATGCTCCAGAGTGCACCATGTACAGTATACAAATCAATGCTCCAGAGTGCACCCTGTACAGTAAACACATCAATGCTCCAGAGTGCACCCTGTACAATTTACAAATCAATGTTCCAGAGTGGACCCTGTACAGTATACAAATCAATGCTCCAGAGTGCACCCTGTACATTATACAAATCAATGTTCCAGAGTGCACCCTGTACAGTATACAAATCAATGCTCCAGAGTGGACCATATACAGTATACAAATCAATGCTCCAGAGTGGACCCTGTACAATATGCAAACCTATGCTACATAGTGCACCCTGTACAGTATACAAATCAATGCTCCAGAGTGCACCATGTACAGTATACAAATCAATGTTCCAGAGTGCACCCTGTACAGCATACAAATCAATGCTCCAGAGTGCACCCTGTACAGTATACAAATCAATGCTCCAGAGTGGACCATATACAGTATAAAAATCAATGCTCCAGAGTGGACCCTGTACAATATGCAAATCTATGCTACATAGTGCACCCTGTACAGTATACAAATCAATGCTCCAGAGTGCATCCTGTACAGCATACAAATCAATGCTCCAGAGTGCACCCTGTACAGCATACACATCAATGCTCCAGAGTGCACCCTGTACAGCATACACATCAATGCTCCAGCGTGCATTGTGTACAGTTTACAAATCAATGCTCCAGTGTGCACCCTGTACAGTATACAAATCAATGCTCCAGAGTGGACCATGTACAGTATACAAATCAATGCTCCAGAATGGACCATGTACAGTATACAAATCAATGCTCCAGAGTGGACCATGTACAGTATACAAATCAATGCTCCAGAGTGGACCATGTACATTATACAAATCAATGTTCCAGAGTGTACTCTGTACAGTATACAAATCAATGCTCCAGAGTGCACCCTGTAAAGCATACAAATCAATGTTCCAGAGTGCACACTGTACATTTTACAAATCAATGCTCCAGAGTGCACCCTGTACAGTATAAAAATCAATGCTCCAGAGTGCACCCTGTAAGTATACAAATCAATGCTCCAGAGTGGACCATGTACAGTATACAAATCAATGCTCCAGAGTGGACCATGTACAGTAAACAAATCAATGCTCCAGAGTGGACCATGTACAGTATACAAATCAATGCTCCAGAGTGGACCATGTACAGTATACAAATCAATGCTCCAGAGTGGACCCTGTACAGTATACAAATCAATGCTCCAGAGTGAACCATGTACAGTATACAACTCAATGTTCCAGAGTGCACCATGTACATTATACAAATCAATGCTCCAGAGTGCACCCTGTGCAGTATACAAATCAATGTTCCAGAGTGCACCATGTACAGTATACAAATCAATGCTCCAGAGTGCACCCTGTACAGCATACAAATCAATGCTCCAGAGTGCACCCTGTACAGCATACACATCAATGCTCCAGAGTGCACCCTGTACAGTTTACAAATCAATGCTCCAGAGTGCACCCTGTACAGAATACAAATCAATGCTCCAGAGTGGACCATGTACAGTATACAAATCAATGCTCCAGAGTGCACCCTGTACAGCATACACATCAATGCTCCAGAGTGCACCCTGTACAGTTTACAAATCAATGCTCCAGAGTGCACCCTGTAAAGCATACAAATCAATGCTCCAGAGTGCACACTGTACAGTTTACAAATCAATGCTCCAGAGTGCACCCTGTACAGTATAAAAATCAATGCTCCAGAGTGCACCCTGTACGTATACAAATCAATGATCCTGAGTGGACCCTGTACAGTATACAAATCAATGTTCCAGCGTGGACCATGTACAGTATACAAATCAATGCTACAGAGTGGACACTGTACAGTATACAAATCAATGTTCCAGAGTGCACCATGTACAGTATACAAATCAATGCTCCAGAGTGCACCATGTACAGTATACAAATCAATGCTCCAGAGTGCACCCTGTACAGTAAACACATCAATGCTCCAGAGTGCACACTGTACAGTTTACAAATCAATGTTCCAGAGTGGACCCTGTACAGTATACAAATCAATGCTCCAGAGTGCACCCTGTACATTATACAAATCAATGTTCCAGAGTGCACCCTGTACAGTATACAAATCAATGCTCCAGAGTGGACCCTGTACAGTATACAAATCAATGCTCCAGAGTGCACCATGTACAGTATACAAATCAATGCTCCAGAGTGCACCCTGTACAGTATACAAATCATTGTTCCAGAGTGCACCCTGTACAGTATACAAATCAATGCTCCAGAGTGCACCCTGTACAGTATACAAATCAATGTTCCAGAGTGCACCCTGTACAGTATACAAATCAATGCTCCAGAGTGGACCATGTACAGTATACAAATCAATGCTCCAGAGTGGACCATGTACAGTATACAAGTCAATGCTCCAGAGTGGACCCTGTACAGTATACAAATCAATGCTCCAGAGTGGACCATGTACAGTATACAACTCAATGCTCCAGAGTGCACCATGTACAGTATACAAATCAATGCTCCAGAGTGCACCCTGTGCAGTATACAAATCAATGTTCCAGAGTGCACCATGTACAGTATACAATCAATGTTCCAGAGTGTACTCTGTACAGTATACAAATCAATGCTCCAGAGTGTACCCTGTACAGAATACAAATCAATGTTCCAGAGTGCACCCTGTACATTATACAAATCAATGTTCCAGAGTTGACCCTGTACAGTATACAAATCAATACTCCAGAGTGGACCATGTACAGTATACAAATCAATGCTCCAGAGTGGACCCTGTACAATATACAAATCAATGCTCCAGAGTGCACCATGTACAGTATACAAATCAATGCTCCAGAGTGCACCATGTGCAGTATACAAATCAATGTTCCAGAGTGCACCATGTACAGTATACAAATCAATGTTCCAGAGTGTACTCTGTACAGTATACAAATCAAAGTTCCAGAGTGCACCCTGTACATTATACAAATCAATGCTCCAGAGTGGACCATGTACAGTATACAAATCAATGCTCCAGAGTGGACCATGTACAGTATACAAATCAATGCTCCAGAGTGGACCATGTACAGTATACAAGTCAATGCTCCAGAGTGGACCCTGTACAGTATACAAATCAATGCTCCAGAGTGGACCATGTACAGTATACAACTCAATGCTCCAGAGTGCACCATGTACAGTATACAAATCAATGCTCCAGAGTGCACCCTGTGCAGTATACAAATCAATGTTCCAGAGTGCACCATGTACAGTATACAATCAATGTTCCAGAGTGTACTCTGTACAGTATACAAATCAATGCTCCAGAGTGTACCCTGTACAGTATACAAATCAATGTTCCAGAGTGCACCCTGTACATTATACAAATCAATGTTCCAGAGTGGACCCTGTACAGTATACAAATCAATGCTCCAGAGTGGACCATGTACAGTATACAAATCAATGCTCCAGAGTGGACCCTGTACAACATACAAATCAATGCTCCAGAGTGCACCATGTACAGTATACAAATCAATGCTCCAGAGTGCACCATGTGCAGTATACAAATCAATGTTCCAGAGTGCACCATGTACAGTATACAAATCAATGTTCCAGAGTGTACTCTGTACAGTATACAAATCAATGCTCCAGAGTGTACTCTGTACAGTATACAAATCAATGTTCCAGAGTGCACCCTGTACATTATACAAATCAATGTTCCAGAGTTGACCCTGTACAGTATACAAATCAATGTTCCAGAGTGGACCCTGTACAGTATACAAATCAATGCTCCAGAGTGCACCCTGTACAGTATACAAATCAATGCTCCAGAGTGCCCCTGTACAGATACAAATCAAGTCAAGTGTACACAGTATACAAATCAATGCTCCGAGACATGTACAGTATACAAATCAATGCTCCAGAGTGGACCATGTACAGTATACAAATCAATGCTCCAGAGTGGACCATGTACAGTATACAAATCAATGCTCCAGAGTGGACCATGTACAGTATACAAATCAATGCTCCAGAGTGGACCATGTACAGTATACAAATCAATGCTCCAGAGTGCACCATGTACAGTATACAAATCAATGCTCCAGAGTGCACCCTGTACAGTATACAAATCAATGTTCCAGAGTGGACCCTGTACAGTATACAAATCAATGTTCCAGAGTGCACCCTGTACATTATACAAATCAATGTTCCAGAGTGCACCCTGTACAGTATACAAATCAATGCTCCAGAGTGGACCATGTACAGTATACAAATCAATGCTCCAGAGTGGACCCTGTACAATATACAAACCAATGCTCCAGAGTGCACCCTGTACAGTATACAAATCAATGCTCCAGAGTGCACCATGTACAGTATACAAATCAATGCTCCAGAGTGCACCCTGTACAGTATACAAATCAATGCTCCAGAGTGCACCCTGTACAGTATACAAATCAATGCTCTAGAGTGGACCATATACAGTATAAAAATCATAGCTCCAGAGTGGACCCTGTACAATATGCAAACCTATGCTACATAGTGCACCCTGTACAGTATACAAATCAATGCTCCAGAGTGCATCCTGTACAGCATACAAATCAATGCTCCAGAGTGCACCCTGTACAGCATACACATCAATGCTCCAGAGTGGACCATGTACAGTATACAAATCAATGCTCCAGAGTGGACCATGTACAGTATACAAATCAATGCTCCAGAGTGGACCATGTACAGTATACAAATCAATGCTCCAGAGTGGACCATGTACAGTATACAAATCAATGCTCCAGAGTGGACCCTGTACAGTATACAAATCAATGCTCCAGAGTGAAACATGTACAGTATACAACTCAATGTTCCAGAGTGCACCATGTACAGTATACAAATCAATGTTCCAGAGTGCACCATGTACAGTATACAAATCAATGTTCCAGAGTGTACTCTGTACAGTATACAAATCAATGCTCCAGAGTGCACCCTGTACAGCATACAAATCAATGCTCTAGAGTGGACCATATACAGTATAAAAATCATAGCTCCAGAGTGGACCCTGTACAATATGCAAACCTATGCTACATAGTGCACCCTGTACAGTATACAAATCAATGCTCCAGAGTGCATCCTGTACAGCATACAAATCAATGCTCCAGAGTGCACCCTGTACAGCATACACATCAATGCTCCAGAGTGGACCATGTACAGTATACAAATCAATGCTCCAGAGTGGACCATGTACAGTATACAAATCAATGCTCCAGAGTGGACCATGTACAGTATACAAATCAATGCTCCAGAGTGGACCATGTACAGTATACAAATCAATGCTCCAGAGTGGACCCTGTACAGTATACAAATCAATGCTCCAGAGTGAAACATGTACAGTATACAACTCAATGTTCCAGAGTGCACCATGTACAGTATACAAATCAATGCTCCAGAGTGCACCCTGTGCAGTATACAAATCAATGTTCCAGAGTGCACCATGTACAGTATACAAATCAATGCTCCAGAGTGGACCATGTACAGTATACAAATCAATGCTCCAGAGTGGACCATGTACAGTATACAAATCAATGCTCCAGAGTGGACCCTGTACAGTATACAAATCAATACTCCAAAGTGGACCATGTACAGTTATACAAATAAATGTTCCAGAGTGCACCCCATACAGTATACAAATCAATGATCCATAGTGGACCCTGTACAGTATACAAATCAATGTTCCAGAGTGGACCCTGTACAGTATACAAATCAATGCTCCAGAGTGGACCTTGTACAGTGTACAAATCAATGTTCCAGCGTGGACCATGTACAGTATACAAACCAATTTTCCAGAGTGGACCCTGTACAGTATACAAAATCAATGTTCCAGAGTGGATCATGTACAGTATACAAATCAATGCTACATAGTGGACACTGTACAGTATACAAATCAATGTTCCAGAGTGCACCATGTACAGTATACAAATCAATGCTCCAGAGTGCACCATGTACAGTATAAAAATCAATGCTCCAGAGTGCACCCTGTACAGTAAACACATCAATGCTCCAGAGTGCACCCTGTACAGTTTACAAATCAATGTTCCAGAGTGGACCCTGTACAGTATACAAATCAATGCTCCAGAGTGCACCATGTACAGTATACAAATCAATGCTCCAGAGTGCACCCTGTACAGCATACAAATCAATGCTCCAGAGTGCACCCTGTACAGTACACAAATCAATGCTCTAGAGTGGACCATATACAGTATAAAAATCATAGCTCCAGAGTGGACCCTGTACAATATGCAAACCTATGCTACATAGTGCACCCTGTACAGTATACAAATCAA
>CM026389.1:16520034-16535171 GCA_014843695.1 Archivesica marissinica | reverse complement strand
CTGTAAATAATACAAATCAATGTTCCAGAGATGACAATGTACAGTATACAAATCAATGTTCCATAGTAGACCATGTACAGTATACAAATCAATGCTCCAGAGTGGACCATGTACAGTATACAAATCAATGCTCCAGAGTGGACATTGTACAGTATACACATCAATATTCCAGATTGGACCGTGTACATTATACAAATCAATGCTCCAGAGTGCACCATGTACAGTATACAAATCAAAGCTCCAGAGTGGACCGTGAACAGTATACAAATTCATGCTCCAGAGTGGACACTGTACTATATACAAATCCATGCTCCAGAGTCCACCCTGTACAGTATACAAATTAAAGCTCCAGTGTGGACCCTGTACAGTATACAAATCCATGCTCCAGAGTGGACCCTGTACAGTATACAAATCCATGGTCCAGAGTGGACCCTGTACAGTATACAAATCACTGCTCCAGAGTGGACCCTGTAAAGTATACAAATCAATGTTCCAGAGTGCACTCTGTAAAGTATACAAATCAATGTTCCAGAGTGGACACTGTACAGTATACAAATCAATGTTCCAGAGTGCACCCTGTACAGTATACAAATACATGCTCCAGAGTGGATCCTGTACAGTATACAAATCCATGCTCCAGAGTGGACCCTATACGGTATACAAATCAATGCTCTAGAGTGCACCCTGTACAGTATACAAATTAAAGCTCCAGAGTGGAACCTGTACAGTATACAATTCCATGCTCCAGAATGGACCCTGTACAGTATACAAATCCATGCTCCAGAGTGGACCCTGTACAGTATACAAATCAATGCTCCATAGTCAACCCTGTACAGAATACAAATCAATTCTCCAGAGTGCAACCTGTACATTATACAAATCAATGTTCCAGAGTGCACCCTGTACAGTATACAAATCAATGCTCCAGAGAGGACCATGTACAGTATACAAATCAATGTTCCAGAGTGGACCCTGTACAGTATACAAATCAATGTTCTAGAGTGGACCATGTACAGTATACAAATCAATGATCCAGAGTGCACCATGTACAGTATACAAACAATGCTCCAGAGTGCACCATGTACAGTATACAAATCAATGTTCCAGAGTGGACACTGTACAGTATACAAATCAATGCTCCAGAGTGCACCATGTACAGTATACAAATCAATGCTCCAGAGTGCACCATGTACAGTATACAAATCAATGCTCCAGAGTGCACCCTGTACAGTATACAAATCAATGTTCCAGAGTGGACCATGTACAGTATACAAATCAATGATCCAGAGTGGACCCTGTACAGTATACAAATCAATGTTCCAGAGTGGACCATGTACAGTATACAAAACAATGTTCCAGAGTGGACCATGTACAGTATACAAATCAATGTTCCAGAGTGGACCATGTACAGTATACAAATCAATGCTCCAGAGTGGACCATGTACAGTATACAAATCAATGTTCCAGAGTGGACCCTGTACAGTATGCAAATCAATGCTCCAAGTGGACCCTGTACAGTATACAAATCAATGATCCAGAGTGCACCCTGTACAGTATACAAATCAATGATCCAGAGTGGACCATGTACAGTATACAAATCAATGCTCCAGAGTGCACCCTGTACAGTATACAAATCAATGTTCCAGAGTGGACCCTGTACAGTATACAAATCAATGTTCCAGAGTGAACCATGTACAGTATACAAATCAATGTTCCAGAGTGGACCCTGTACAGTATACAAATCAATGTTCCAGAGTGGACCATGTACAGTATACAAATCAATGCTCCAGAGTGCACCCTGTACAGTATACAAATCAATGCTCCAGAGTGGACCATGTACAGTATACAAATCAATGCTCCAGAGTGCACCCTGTACAGTATACAAATCAATGCTCCAGAGTGCACCATGTACAGTATACAAATCAATGCTCCAGAGTGGACCCTGTACAGTATACAAATCAATGCTCCAGAGTGCACCCTGTACAGCATACAAATCAATGCTCCAGAGTGCATCCTGTACAGTATACAAATCAATGCTCCAGAGTGGACCATGTACAGTATACAAATCAATGCTCCAGAGTGGACCATGTACAGTATACAAATCAATGCTCCAGAGTGGACCATGTACAGTATACAAATCAATGCTCCAGAGTGGACCATGTACAGTATACAAATCAATGCTCCAGAGTGGACCATGTACAGTATACAAATCAATGCTCCAGAGTGGACCCTGTACAGTATACAAATCAATGCTCCAGAGTGAAACATGTACAGTATACAACTCAATGTTCCAGAGTGCACCATGTACAGTATACAAATCAATGCTCCAGAGTGCACCCTGTGCAGTATACAAATCAATGTTCCAGAGTGCACCATGTACAGTATACAAATCAATGTTCCAGAGTGTACTCTGTACAGTATACAAATCAATGCTCCAGAGTGCACCCTGTACAGCATACAAATCAATGCTCCAGAGTGCACCCTGTACAGTATACAAATCAATGCTCCAGAGTGCACCCTGTACAGTATACAAATCAATGCTCCAGAGTGCACCCTGTACAGTATACAAATCAATGCTCCAGAGTGGACCATGTACAGTATACAAATCAATGCTCCAGAGTGGACCCTGTACAGTATACAAATCAATGCTCCAGAGTGGACCATGTACAGTATACAAATCAATGCTCCAGAGTGGACCCTGTACAGTATACAAATCAATACTCCAGAGTGGACCATGTACAGTATACAAATAAATGTTCCAGAGTGCACCCCATACAGTATACAAATCAATGATCCTGAGTGGACCCTGTACAGTATACAAATCAATGTTCCAGAGTGGACACTGTACAGTATACAAATCAATGCTCCAGAGTGGACCTTGTACAGTGTACAAATCAATGTTCCAGCGTGGACCATGTACAGTATACAAAACAATTTTCCAGAGTGGACCCTGTACAGTATACAAAATCAATGTTCCAGAGTGGACCATGTACAGTATACAAATCAATGCTACAGACTGGACACTGTACAGTATACAAATCAATGTTCAAGAGTGCACCATGTACAGTTTACAAATCAATGCTCCAGAGTGCACCCTGTACAGTATGCAAATCAATGCTCTAGAGTGGACCATATACAGTATACAAATCAATGCTCCAGAGTGGACCCTGTACAATATGCAAACATATACTACATAGTGCACCCTGTACAGTATACAAATCAATGCTCCAGAGTGCACCCTGTACAGCATACAAATCAATGCTCCAGAATGCACCCTGTACAGCATACACATCAATGCTCCAGAGTACATCCTGTACAGTTTACAAATCAATGCTCCAGTGTGCACCCTGTACAGTATACAAATCAATGCTCCATGTGGACCATGTACAGTATACAAATCAATGCTCCAGAGTGGACCCTGTACAGTATACAAATCAATGTTCCAGAGTGGACCCTGTACAGTATACAAATCAATGCTCCAGAGTGGACCTTGTACAGTGTACAAATCAATGTTCCAGCGTGGACCATATACAGTATACAAATCAATGCTCCAGAGTGCACCCTGTACAGTATACAAATCAATGCTCCAGAGTACACCCTATACAGTAAACACATCAATGCTCCAGAGTGCACCCTGTACAGTTTACAAATCAATGTTCCAGAGTGGACCATGTACAGTATACAAATCAATGCTACAGAGAGCACGCTGTACAGTATACAAATCAATGTTCCAGAGTACACCCTGTACAGTATACAAATCAATGTTCCAGAGTGGACCCTGTACAGTATACAAAGCAATGCTCCAGAGTGCACCCTGTACAGAATACAAATCAATGCTCCAGAGTGCACCCTGTACAGTATACAAATCAAAGTTCCTGGGTGCGCTCTGTACAGTATACATATCAATGCTCCAGAATGAACCATGTACAGTATACAAATCAATGTTCCAGAGTGAACCCTGTACAGTATACAAATCAATGTTGCAGAATGGACCATGTACAGTATACAAATCAATGCTACAGAGTGGACCATGTACAGTATACAAATCAATGCTCTAGAGTGGACCCTGTACAGTATACAAATCAATACTCCAGAGTGGACCATGTACAGTATACAAATAAATGCTCCAGTGTGCACTCCATACAGTATACAAATCAATGCTCCAGAGTGGACCTAGTACAGTGTACAAATCAATGTTCCAGAGTGGATCATGTACAGTATACAAACCAATGTTCCAGAGTGGACCATGTACAGTATACAAATCAATGCTACAGAGTGGACACTGTACAGTATACAAATCAATGTTCCAGAGTGCATCATGTACAGTATACAAATCAATGTTCCAAAGTGTACCCTGTACAGTATACAAATCAATGCTCCAGAGTGCACACTGTACAATATACAAACCAATGCTACATAGTGCACCATGTACAGTATACAAATCAATGCTCCAGAGTGCACCATGTACAGTATACAAATCAATGCTCCAGAGTGCACCCTGTACAGTAAACAAATCAATGCTCCAGAGTGCACCCTGTACAGTATACAAACATCAATGCTCCAGAGTGCACACTGTACAGTATACAAATCAATGTTCCAGAGTGGACCCTGTACAGTATACAAATCAATGCTCCAGAGTGCACCCTGTACATTATACAAATCAATGCTCCAGAGTGCACCCTGTACAGTATACAAATCAATGCTCTAGAGTGGACCATATACAGTATACAAATCAATGCTCCAGAGTGGACCCTGTACATTTGCAAACCTATGCTACATAGTGCACCCTGTACAGTATACAAATCAATGCTCCAGAGTGCACACTGTACAGTATACAAATCAATGCTCCAGAGTGCACCCTGTACAGTATAAAAATCAATGCTCCAGAGTGCACCCTGTAAGTATACAAATCAATGCTCCAGAGTGGACCATGTACAGTATACAAATCAATGCTCCAGAGTGGACCATGTACAGTAAACAAATCAATGCTCCAGAGTGGACCATGTACAGTATACAAATCAATGCTCCAGAGTGGACCATGTACAGTATACAAATCAATGCTCCAGAGTGGACCCTGTACAGTATACAAATCAATGCTCCAGAGTGAACCATGTACAGTATACAACTCAATGTTCCAGAGTGCACCATGTACATTATACAAATCAATGCTCCAGAGTGCACCCTGTGCAGTATACAAATCAATGTTCCAGAGTGCACCATGTACAGTATACAAATCAATGCTCCAGAGTGCACCCTGTACAGCATACAAATCAATGCTCCAGAGTGCACCCTGTACAGCATACACATCAATGCTCCAGAGTGCACCCTGTACAGTTTACAAATCAATGCTCCAGAGTGCACCCTGTACAGAATACAAATCAATGCTCCAGAGTGGACCATGTACAGTATACAAATCAATGCTCCAGAGTGCACCCTGTACAGCATACACATCAATGCTCCAGAGTGCACCCTGTACAGTTTACAAATCAATGCTCCAGAGTGCACCCTGTAAAGCATACAAATCAATGCTCCAGAGTGCACACTGTACAGTTTACAAATCAATGCTCCAGAGTGCATCCTGTACAGTATAAAAATCAATGCTCCAGAGTGCACCCTGTAAGTATACAAATCAATGATCCTGAGTGGACCCTGTACAGTATACAAATCAATGTTCCAGCGTGGACCATGTACAGTATACAAATCAATGCTACAGAGTGGACACTGTACAGTATACAAATCAATGTTCCAGAGTGCACCATGTACAGTTTACAAATCAATGCTCCAGAGTGCACCATGTACAGTATACAAATCAATGCTCCAGAGTGCACCCTGTACAGTAAACACATCAATGCTCCAGAGTGCACACTGTACAGTTTACAAATCAATGTTCCAGAGTGGACCCTGTACAGTATACAAATCAATGCTCCAGAGTGCACCCTGTACATTATACAAATCAATGTTCCAGAGTGCACCCTGTACAGTATACAAATCAATGCTCTAGAGTGGACCATATACAGTATACAAATCAATGCTCCAGAGTGGACCCTGTACCATTTGCAAACCTATGATACATAGTGCACCCTGTACAGTATACAAATCAATGCTCCAGAGTGCACCATGTACAGTATACAAATCAATGCTCCATAGTGCACCCTGTACAGCATACAAATCAATGCTCCAGAGTGCACCCTGTACAGTATACAAATCAATGCTCTAGAGTGGACCATATACAGTATAAAAATCAATGCTCCAGAGTGGACCCTGTACAATATGCAAACCTATGCTACATAGTGCACCCTGTACAGTATACAAATTAATGCTCCAGAGTGCATCCTGTACAGCATACAAATCAATGCTCCAGAGTGCACCATGTGCAGCATACACATCAATGCTCCAGAGTGCATCCTGTACAGTTTACAAATCAATGTTCCAGTGTGCACCCTGTACAGTATACAAATCAATGCTCCAGAGTGGACCATGTACAGTATACAAATCAATGCTCCAGAGTGGACCATGTACAGTATACAAATCAATGCTCCAGAGCGGACCATGTACAGTATACAAATCAATGCTCCAGAGTGGACCATGTACAGTATACAAATCAATGCTCCAGAGTGCACCATGTACAGTAAACACATCAATGCTCCAGAGTGCACCCTGTACAGTTTACAAATCAATGTTCCAGAGTGGACCCTGTACAGTATACAAATCAATGCTCCAGAGTGCACTCTGTACATTATACAAATCAATGTTCCAGAGTGCACCCTGTACAGTATACAAATCAATGCTCTAGAGTGGACCATATACAGTATACAAATCAATGCTCCAGAGTGGACCCTGTACAATATGCAAACCTATGCTACATAGTGCACCCTGTAGAGTATACAAATCAATGCTCCAGAGTGCACCATGTACAGTATACAAATCAATGCTCCAGAGTGCACCCTGTACAGCATACAAATCAATGCTCCAGAGTGCACCCTGTACAGTATACAAATCAATGCTCTAGAGTGGACCATATACAGTATAAAAATCATAGCTCCAGAGTGGACCCTGTACAGTATACAAATCAATGCTCCAGAGTGCACCCTGTACAGTATACAAATCAATGCTCCAGAGTGCACCTGTACAGCATACAAATCAATGCTCCAGAGTGCACCCTGTACAGTATACAAATCAATGCTCCAGAGTGGACCATGTACAGTATACAAATCAATGCTCCAGAGTGGACCATGTACAGTATACAAATCAATGCTCCAGAGTGGACCATGTACAGTATACAAATCAATGCTCCAGAGTGGACCATGTACAGTATACAAATCAATGCTCCAGAGTGGACCCTGTACAGTATACAAATCAATGCTCCAGAGTGGAACCTGTACAGTATACAAATCAATGTTCCAGAGTGCACCATGTACAGTATACAAATCAATGTTCCAGAGTGGACCCTGTACAGTATACAAATCAATGCTCCAGAGTGGACCATGTACAGTATACAAATCAATGCTCCAGAGTGGACAATGTACAGTATACAAATCAATGCTCCAGAGTGGACCATGTACAGTATACAAATCAATGCTCCAGAGTGGACCCTGTACAGTATACAAATCAATGCTCCAGAGTGGACCCTGTACAGTATACAAATCAATGCTCCAGAGTGCACCCTGTACAGTATACAAATCAATGCTCCAGAGTGCACCCTGTACAGTATACAAATCAATGTTCCAGAGTGGACCCTGTACAGTATACAAATCAATGTTCCAGAGTGGACCATGTACAGTATACAAATCAATGTTCCAGAGTGGACCATGTACAGTATACAAATCAATGCTCCAGAGTGGACCATGTACAGTATACAAATCAATGCTCCAGAGTGCACCCTGTACAGTATACAAATCAATGCTCCAGAGTGGACCCTGTACAGTATACAAATCAATGCTCCAGAGTGCACCCTGTACAGTATACAAATCAATGCTCCAGAGTGCACCCTGTACAGTATACAAATCAATGCTCCAGAGTGCACCCTGTACAGTATACAAATCAATGCTCCAGAGTGCACCCTGTACAGTATACAAATCAATGCTCCAGAGTGGACCATGTACAGTATACAAATCAATGCTCCAGAGTGGACCATGTACAGTATACAAATCAATGCTCCAGAGTGGACCCTGTACAGTATACAAATCAATGCTCCAGAGTGGACCATGTACAGTATACAAATCAATGTTCCAGAGTGCACCCTGTACAGTATACAAATCAATGCTCCAGAGTGGACCCTGTACAGTATACAAATCAATGTTCCAGAGTGGACCCTGTACAGTATACAAATCAATGCTCCAGAGTGGACCCTGTACAGTATACAAATCAATGTTCCAGAGTGGACCCTGTACAGTATACAAATCAATGCTCCAGAGTGGACCCTGTACAGTATACAAATCAATGTTCCAGAGTGGACCATGTACAGTATACAAATCAATGCTCCAGAGTGGACCCTGTACAGTATACAAATCAATGCTCCAGAGTGGACCATGTACAGTATACAAATCAATGCTCCAGAGTGGACCATGTACAGTATACAAATCAATGCTCCAGAGTGGACCCTGTACAGTATACAAATCAATGCTCCAGAGTGCACCCTGTACAGTATACAAATCAATGCTCCAGAGTGGACCCTGTACAGTATACAAATCAATGCTCCAGAGTGCACCCTGTACAGTATACAAATCAATGCTCCAGAGTGCACCATGTACAGTATACAAATCAATGATCCAGAGTGGACCCTGTACAGTATACAAATCAATGCTCCAGAGTGCACCCTGTACAGTATAAAAATCAATGCTCCAGAGTGCACCCTGTACAGCATACAAATCAATGCTCCAGAGTGGACCCTGTACAGTATACAAATCAATGCTCCAGAGTGCACCCTGTACAGCATACAAATCGGTGCTCCAGAGTGCACCCTGTACAGTTTACAAATCAATGCTCCAGAGTGCACCATGTACAGTATACAAATCAATGCTCCAGAGTGGACCATGTACAGCATACAAATCAATGCTCCAGAGTGGACCATGTACAGTATACAAATCAATGCTCCAGAGTGGACCATGTACAGTATACAAATCAGTGCTCCAGAGTGGACCATGTACAGTATACAAATCAATGCTCCAGAGTGGACCATGTACAGTATACAAATAATTGTTCCAGAGTGCATCCCATACAGTATACAAATCAATGATCCAGAGTGGACCCTGTACAGTATACAAATCAATGTTCCAGAGTGGACCCTGTACAGTATACAAATCAATGCTCCAGAGTGGACCTTGTACAGTGTACAAATCAATGGTCCAGCGTGGACCATGTACAGTATACAAACCAATTTTCCAGAGTTGACCCTGTACAGTATACAATATCAATGTTCCTGAGTGGACCATGAACAGTATACAAATCAATGCTACAGAGTGGACACTGTACAGTATACAAATCAATGTTCCAGAGTGCACCCTGTACAGTATACAAATCAATGCTCCAGAGTGCACCCTGTACATTAAACACATCAATGCTCCAGAGTGCACCCTGTACAGTTTACAAATCAATGTTCCAGAGTGGACTCTGTACAGTATACAAATCAATGCTACAGAGTGCACGCTGTACATTATACAAATCAATGTTCCAGAGTACACCCTGTACAGTATACAAATCAATGTTCCAGAGTGCACCCTGTACTGTATACAAATCAATGCTCCAGAGTGGACCCTGTACAGTATACAAATCAATATTCCAGCGTGGAACATGTACAATATCCAAATCAATGCTACAAAGTGGAACATGTACAGTGTACATATCAATCTTCCAGAGTGGACCATGTACAGTATACAAATCAATGATACAGAGTGCACCATGTACAGTATACAAATCAATGTTCCAGAGTGCACCCTGTACAGTATACAAATCAATGCTCCAGAGTGGACCATGTACAGTATACAAAACAATGCTCCAGAGTGGACCCTGTACAGTATGCAAATCAATCCTACAGAGTGCACCCTGTACAGCATACAAATCAATGCTCCAGAGTGCACCCTGTACAGCATACACCACAATGCTCCAGAGTACACCCTGTACAGTATACAAATCAATGCTCCAGAGTGCACCCTGTACAGCATACAAATCAATGCTCCAGAGTGAAATATTTACAGTATAGAAATCAATGCTCCAGAGTGGATCATGTACAGTATACAAATCAATGATCCCGAGTGGACCATGTACAGTATAGAAATCAATGCTCCAGAGTGGACCATGTACAATATACAAATCAATGCTCCAGAGTGGACCCTGTACAGTACACAAATCAATACTCCAGAGTGGACCCTGTACAGTATACAAATCAATGTTCCAGAGTGGACCATGTACAGTATACAAATCAATGCTCCAGAGTGTACCCTGTACAGTAAACACATCAATGCTCCAGAGTGCACCCTGTACAGTTTACAAATCAATGTTCCAGAGTGGACCCTGTACAGTATACAAATCAATGCTACAGAGTGCACGCTGTACAGTATACAAATCAATGTTCCAGAGTGGACCCTGTACAGTATACAAATCAATGCTCCAGAGTGCACCCTGTACAGTATACAAATCAATGCTCCAGAGTGGACCCTGTACAGTATACAAATCAATATTCCAGTGTGGAACATGTACAATATCCAAATCAATGCTACAAAGTGGAACATGTACAGTATACAAATCAATGTTGCAGAGTGCACCATGTACAGTATACAAATCATTATTCCAGAGTGCACCATGTACAGTATGCAAATCAATGTTCCAGAGTGTACCCTGTACAGTATACAAATCAATGCTCCAGAGTGGACCCTGTACACTATACAAATCAATATTCCAGCGTGGAACATGTACAGAATACAAATCAATTTTCCAGAGTTGACCATGTACAGTATCCAAATCAATGCTACAAAGTGGAACATGTACAGTATACATATCAATATTCCAGAGTGGACCCTGTACAGTATACAAATCAATGCTCCAGAGTGGACCATGTACAGTATACAAATCAATGCTCCAGAGTGAACCCTGTACAGTATGCAAATCAATGCTACAGAGTGCACCCTGTACAGCATACAAATCAATGCTCCAGAGTAGACCCTGTATAGTATACAAATCAATGTTCCAGAGTGCACCCTGTACAGCATACAAATCAATGCTCCAGAGTGCACCCTGTACAGCATACACATCAATGCTCCAGAGTGCACCCTGTACAGTTTACAAATCAATGCTCCAGAGTGCACCATGTACAGTATACAAATCAATGCTCCAGAGTGGACCATGTACAGTATACAAATCAATGCTCCAGAGTGGATCATGTACAGTATACAAATCAATGCTCCAGAGTGGACCATGTACAGAATACAAATCAATGCTCCAGAGTGGACCCTGTACAGAATACAAAGCAATACTCCAGAGTGGACCATGTACAGTATACAAATAAATGTTCCAGAGTGCACCCCATACAGTATACAAATCAATGATCCAGAGTGGACCCTGTACAGTATACAAATCAATGTTCCAGAGTGGACCATGTACATTATACAAATACATGCTACAGAGTGGACACTGTACAGTATACAAATCAATGTTCCAGAGTGCACCATGTACAGCATACAAATCAATGCTCCAGAGTGCACCCAGTACAGTAAACACATCAATGCTCCAGAGTGCACCCTGTACAGTTTACAAATCAATGTTCCAGAGTGGACACTGTACAGTATACAAATCAATGCTACAGAGTGCACGCTGTACAGTATACAAATCAATGTTCCAGAATACACCCTGTACAGTATACAAATCAATGTTCCAGAGAGGACCCTGTACAGTATTCAAATCAATGCTCCAGAGTGCACCCTGTACAGTATACAAATCAATGCTCCAGAGTGGACCCTGTACAGTATACAAATCAATATTCCAGCGTGGAACATGTACAGAATACAAATCAATTTTCCAGATTGGACCATGTACAATATCCAAATCAATGTTACAAAGTGGAACATGTACAGTATACATATCAATGTTCCAGAGTGCACCCTGTACAGTATACAAATCATTGTGCCATAGTGGACCCTGTACAGTATACAAATCAATGTTCCAGAGTGGACCCTGTACAGTATACAAATCAATGTTCCAGAGTGCACTCTGTACAGTATACAAATCAAAGTTCCTGGGTGCGCACTGTTCAGTATACATATCAATGCTCCAGAGTGAACCATGTACAGTATACACATCAATGTTCCAGAGTGAACCCTGTACAGTATACAAATCAATGTTGCAGAGTGGACCATGTACAGTATACAAATCAATGCTCCAGAGTGGACCCTGTACAGTATACAAATCAATACTCCAGAGTGGACCATGTACAGTATACAAATAAATGTTCCCGTGTGCACCCCATACAGTATACAAATTAATGATCCAGAGTGGACCTGTACAGTATACAAATCAATGCTCGAGAGTGGACCTAGTACAGTGTACAAATCAATGTTCCAGCGTGGATCATGTACAGTATACAAACCAATTTTCCAGAGTGGACCCTGTACAGTATACAAAATTAATGTTCCAGAATGGACCATGTACAGTATACAAATCAATGCTACAGAGTGGACACTGTACAGTATTGAAATCAATGTTCCAGAGTGCATCATGTACAGTATATAAATAAATGTTCCAGAGTGTACCCTGTACATTATAAAAATCAATGTTCCAGAGTGCACCCTGTACAATATACAAATCAATGCTCCAGAGTGGACCCTGTACAGTATAGAAATCAATGCTCCAGAGTGCACCCTGTACAGCATACAAATCAATGCTCCAGAGTGCACCCTGTACAGCATACACATCAATGCGCCAGAGTGCACCATGTACAGTTTACAAATCAATGCTCCAGTGTGCACCCTGTACAGTATACAAATCAATGCTCCAGAGTGGACCATGTACAGTATACAAATCAATGCTCCAGAGTGGACCATGTACAATATACAAATCAATGCTCCAGAGTGGACCATGTACAGTATACAAATCAATGCTCCAGAGTGGACCATGTACAGTATACAAATCAATGCTCCAGAGTGGACCATGTACAGTGTACAAATCAATGCTCCAGAGTGGACCATGTACAGTATACAACTCAATGCTCCAGAGTGCATCATGTACAGTATACAAATCAATGCTCCAGAGTGCACCCTGTGCAGTATACAAATCAATGTTCCAGAGTGCACCATGTATAGTATACAATTCAATGTTCCAGAGTATACTCTGTACAGTATACAAATCAATGCTCCAGAGAGTTGCCTGTACAGTATACAAATCAATGTTCCAGAGTGCACCCTGTACATTATACAAATCAATGTTCCAGAGTTGACCCTGTACAGTATACAAATCAATGTTCCAGAGTGGACACTGTACAGTATACAAATCAATGCTCCAGAGTGGACCCTGTACAGTATACAAATCAATGTTCCAGAGTGCACCCTGTACAGTATACAAATCAAAGTTCCCTGGTGCGCACTGTGCAGTATACAAATCAATCTTCCAGAGTGTACCCTGTACAGTATGCATATCAATGCTCCAGAGTGTACCCTGTACAATGTACAAATCAATGTTCCAGCGTGGACCATGTACAGTATACAAACCAATTTTCCAGAGTGGACCCTGTACAGTATACAAAATCAATGTTCCAGAGTGGACCATGTACAGTATACAAATCAATGCTACAGAGTGGACACTGTACAGTATACAAATCAATGTTCCAGAGTGCACCCTGTACAGTATACAAATCAATGCTCCAGATTGCACCCTGTACAGTATACAAATCAATGCTCCAGAGTGCACCCTGTACAGTATACAAATCAATGCTCCAGAGTGCACCCTGTACATTATACAAATCAATGCTCCAGAGTTGACCCTGTACAGTATACAAATCAATGTTCCAGAGTGGACCCTGTACAGTATACAAATCAATGCTCCAGAGTGCACCCTGTACAGTATACAAATCAATGTTCCAGAGTGCACCCTGTACAGTATACAAATCAATGTTCCAGAGTGGACCATGTACAGTATACAAATCAATGCTCCAGAATGGACCCTGTACAGTATACAAATCAATGTTCCAGAGTACACCATGTACAGTATACAAATCAAAGTTCCCTGGTGCACACTGTGCAGTATACAAATCAATGTTCCAGAGTGTACCATGTACAGTATACAAATCAATGCTCCAGAGTGTACCCTGTACAGTATACAAATCAATGCTCCAGAGTAGACCCTGTACAGTATACAAATCAATGCTCCAGAGTGGACCATGTACAGTATACAAATCAATGCTCCAGAGTGGACCATGTACAGTATACAAATCAATGCTCCAGAGTGGACCATGTACAGTATACAAATCAATGCTCCAGAGTGGACCATGTACAGTATACAAATCAATGCTCCAGAGTGGACCATGTACAGTATACAAATCAATGCTCCAGAGTGGACCATGTACAGTATACAAATCAATGCTCCAGAGTGGACCCTGTACAGTATACAAATCAATACTCCAGAGTGGACCATGTACAGTATACAAATAAATGTTCCAGAGTGCACCCCATACAGTATACAAATCAATGATCCAGATTGGACCTGTACAGTATACAAATCAATGTTCCAGAGTGGACCCTGTACAGTATACAAATCAATGCTCCAGAGTGGACCTAGTACAGTATACAAATCAATGCTCCAGAGTGGATCCTGTACAGTATACAAATCAATATTCCAGAGTGGACCCTGTACAGTATACAAATCAATTCTACAAAGTACACACTGTACAGTATAAAAATCAATGCTCCATAGTGCACAATGTACAGTATACAAATCAATGCTCCAGAGTGCACCATGTACAGTATACAAATCAATGCTCCAGAGTGCACCATGTACAGTATACAAATCAATGCTCCAGAGTGGACCAAGCACAGTATACAAATCAATGCTCCAGAGTGTACCATGTACAGTATACAAATCAATGCTCCAGAGTGGACCCTGTACAGTATACAAGTCAATGCTCCAGAGTGGACCCTGTACAGTATACAAATCAA
>CM026389.1:16438837-16519034 GCA_014843695.1 Archivesica marissinica | reverse complement strand
ACTGTACAGGGTCCACTCTGGAGCATTGATTTGTATACTGTACAGTGTCCACTCTGGAACATTGATTTGTATACTGTACAGGGTCAACTCTGGAACATTGATTTGTATAATGTACAGGGTGCACTCTGGAACATTGATTTGTATACTGTACAGGGTGCACTCTGGAACATTGATTTGAATACTGTACAGAGTACACTCTGGAGCATTGATTTGTATACTGTACAGAGTACACTCTGGAACATTGATTTGTATACTGTACATGGTGCACTCTGGAACATTGATTTGTATACTGCACATGGTGCACTCTGGAGCATTGATTTGTATACTGTACATGGTTCACTCTGGAGCATTGAGTTGTATACTGTACATGGTCCACTCTGGAGCATTGATTTGTATACTGTACAGGGTCCACTCTGGAGCATTGATTTGTATACTGTACATGGTCCACTCTGGAGCATTGATTTGTATACTGTACATGGTCCACTCTGGCATGATTGTATACGTACAGGGTCAACTCTGGAAATTGATTTGTATAATGAAGGGTGCACTTGGAAATGAATGTATACGTACAGGGTCAACTCTGGAGCTGATTTGTATAATGTACATGGTGCACTCTGGAACATTGATTTGTATACTGTACATAGTACACTCTGGAGCATTGATTTGTATACTGTACATAGTACACTCTGGAACATTGATTTGTATACTGTACATGGTGCACTCTGGAACATTGATTTGTATACTGCACATGGTGCACTCTGGAGCATTGATTTGTATACTGTACATGGTGCACTCTGGAGCATTGATTTGTATATTGTACATGGTCCACTCTGGAGCATTGATTTGTATACTGTACATGGTCCACTCTTGAACATTGATTTGTATACTGTACATGGTCCACTCTGGAGCATTGATTTTTATACTGTACAGGGTCAACTCTGGAACATTGATTTGTATACTGTACATGGTGCACTCTGGAGCATTGATTTGTATACTGTACATGGTGCACTCTGGAGCATTGAGTGTATACTGTACATGGTCCCTCTGGAGCATTGATTTGTATACTGTAAGGGTCCAATCTGACATACTTGTATATGTACATGGTCCACTCTGGAGCATTGATTTTTATACTGTACATGGTCCACTCTGGAGCATTGATTTGTATACTGTACAGGGTCCACTCTGGAACATTGATTTGTATACTGTACAGGGTGCAATCTGGAACAATGATTTGTATACTGTACAGGGTGCACTCTGGAGCATTGATTTGTATACTGTACATGGTGCACTCTGGAACATTGATTTGTATACTGTACAGTGTCCACTCTGTAGCATTGATTTGCATACTGTACAGGGTCAACTCTGGAACATTGATTTTTATAATGAACAGGGTGCACTCTGGAACATTGATTTGTATACTGTACAGGGTCCACTCTGGAACATTGATTTGTATACTGTACAGGGTCAACTCTGGAACATTGATTTGTATAATGTACAGGGTACACTCTGGAGCATTGATTTGTATACTGTACAGAGTACACTCTGGAACATTGATTTGTATACTGTACATGGTGCAATCTGGAACTTTAATTTGTATACTGCACATGGTGCACTCTGGAGCATTGATTTGTATACTGTACATGGTGCACTCTGGAGCATTGAGTTGTATACTGTACATGGTTCACTCTGGAGCATTGATTTGTATACTGTACGGGGTCCACTCTGGAGCATTGATTTGTATACTGTACATGGTCCACTCTGGAGCATTGATTTGTATACTGTACACGGTCCACTCTGGAGCATTGATTTGTATACTGTACAGGGTCAACTCTGGAACATTGATTTGTATAATGTACAGGGTGCACTCTGGAACATTGATTTGTATACTGTACAGGGTCCACTCTGGAGCATTGATTTGTATACTGTACATGGTCCACTCTGGAGCATTGATTTGTATACTGTACATGGTCAACTCTGGAACATTGATTTGTATAATGTACAGGGTGCACTCTGGAACATTGATTTGTATACTGTACAGGGTACACTCTGGAGCATTGATTTGTATACTGTACAGAGTACACTCTGGAACATTGATTTGTATACTGTACATGGTGCACTCTGGAACATTGATTTGTATACTGCACAGGGTGCACTCTGGAGCATTGATTTGTATACTGTACATAGTGCACTCTGGAGCATTGAGTTGCATACTGTACATGGTCCACTCTGGATCATTGATTTGTATACTGTACAGGGTCCACTCTGGAGCATTGACTTGTATACTGTACAGGGTCCACTCTGGAGCATTGATTTGTATACTGTACAGGGTGCAATCTGGAACATTGATGTGTATACTGTACAGTGTCCACTCTGTAGCATTGATTTGCATACTGTACATGGTCCACTCTGGAACATTGATTTTGTATACTGTACAGGGTCCACTCTGGAAAATTGGTTTGTATACTGTACATGGTCCACGCTGGAACATTGATTTGTACATTGTACAGGGTACACTCTGGAGCATTGATATGCATACTGTACAGGGTACACTCTGGAACATTGATTTGTATACTGCACAGTGCGCACCAGGGAACTTTGATTTGTATACTGTACAGGGTGCACTCTGGAACATTGATTTGTATACTGTACAGGGTCCACTCTGGAGCATTGATTTGTATACTGTACAGTGTCCACTCTGGAACATTGATTTGTATACTGTACAGGGTCAACTCTGGAACATTGATTTGTATAATGTACAGGGTGCACTCTGGAACATTGATTTGTATACTGTACAGGGTGCACTCTGGAACATTGATTTGAATACTGTACAGAGTACACTCTGGAGCATTGATTTGTATACTGTACAGAGTACACTCTGGAACATTGATTTGTATACTGTACATGGTGCACTCTGGAACATTGATTTGTATACTGCACATGGTGCACTCTGGAGCATTGATTTGTATACTGTACATGGTGCACTCTGGAGCATTGAGTTGTATACTGTACATGGTCCACTCTGGAGCATTGATTTGTATACTGTACAGGGTCCACTCTGGAGCATTGATTTGTATACTGTACATGGTCCACTCTGGAGCATTGATTTGTATACTGTACATGGTCCACTCTGGAGCATTGATTTGTATACTGTACATGGTCAACTCTGGACCATTGATTTGTATAATGTACAGGGTGCACTCTGGAACATTGATTTGTATACTGTACAGGGTACACTCTGGAGCATTGATTTGTATACTGTACAGAGTACACTCTGGAACATTGATTTGTATACTGTACATGGTGCACTCTGGAACATTGATTTGTATACTGCACAGGGTGCACTCTGAAGCATTGATTTGTATACTGTACATGGTGCACTCTGGAGCATTGAGTTGCATACTGTACATGGTCCACTCTGGATCATTGATTTGTATACTGTACAGGGTCCACTCTGGAGCATTGACTTGTATACTGTACAGGGTCCACTCTGGAGCATTGATTTGTTTACTGTACATGGTCCACTCTGGAGCATTGATTTGTATACTGTACATGGTCCACTCTGGAGCATTGATTTGTATACTGTACATGGTCCACTCTGGAGCATTGATTTGTATACTGTACATGGTCCACTCTGGAGCATTGATTTGTATACTGTACTTGGTCCACTCTGGAGCATTGATTTGTATACTGTACAGGGTGCACACTGGAGCATTGATTTGTAAACTGTACAGGGTGCACTCTGGAGCATTGATTTGTATACTGTACATTGTGCACTATGGAGCATTGATTTGTATACTGTACAGGGTGCACTATGTAGCATTGATTTGTATACTGTACAGGGTACACTCTGGAAAATTGGTTTGTATACTGTACATGATCCACGCTGGAACATTGATTTGTACACTGTACTAGGTCCACTCTCGAGCATTGATTTGTATACTGTACCGGGTCCACTCTGGAACATTGATTTGTATACTGTACAGGTCCAATCTGGATCATTGATTTGTATACTGTATGGGGTGCACACTGGAACATTTATTTGTATACTGTACATGGTCCACTCTGGAGTATTGATTTGTATACTGTACAGGGTCCACTCTGGAGCATTGATTTGTATACTGTACATGGTCCACTCTGGAGCATTGATTTGTATACTGTACATGGTCCACTCTGGATCATTGATTTGTATACTGTACATGATCCACTCTGGAGCATTGAATTGTATACTGTACATGGTCCACTCTGGAGCATTGATTTGTATACTGTACATGGTCCACTCTGGATCATTGATTTGTATACTGTACATGGTCCACTCTGGAGCATTGATTTGTATACTGTACAGGGTCTACTCTGGAGCATTGATTTGTATACTGTACAGGGTACACTCTGGAGCATTGATATGCATACTGTACAGGGTACACTCTGGAACATTGATTTGTATACTGCACAGTGTGCACCAGGGAACTGTGATTTGTATACTGTACAGGGTGTACTCTGGAACATTGATTTGTATACTGTACAGGGTCCATTCTGGAGTATTGATGTGTATACTGTACAGGGTCCACTCTGGAACATTGATTTCTATACTGTACAGGGTGCACTCTGGAACATTGATTTGTATACTGAACAGGGTCCACTCTGGAGCATTGATTTGTATACTGTACAGGGTCCACTCTGGAACATTGATTTGTATACTGTACAGGGTCAACTCTGGAACATTGATTTGTATAATGTACAGGGTGCACTCTGGAACATTGATTTGTATACTGTACAGGGTACACTCTGGAGCATTGATTTGTATACTGTACAGGGTGCAATCTGGAACAATGATATGTATACTGTACAGGGTGCACTCTGGAACATTGATTTGTATACTGTACAGTGTCCACTCTGTAGCATTGATTTGCATACTGTACATGGTCCACTCTGGAACATTGATTTTGTATACTGTACAGGGTCCACTCTGGAAAATTGGTTTGTATACTGTACATGGTCCACGCTGGAACATTGATTTGTACATTGTACAGGGTACACTCTGGAGCATTGATATGCATACTGTACAGGGTACACTCTGGAAGATTGATTTGTATACTGCACAGTGCGCACCAGGGAACTTTGATTTGTATACTGTACAGGGTGCACTCTGGAACATTGATTTGTATACTGTACAGGGTCCACTCTGGAGCATTGATTTGTATACTGTACAGTGTCCACTCTGGAACATTGATTTGTATACTGTACAGGGTCAACTCTGGAACATTGATTTGTATAATGTACAGGGTGCACTCTGGAACATTGATTTGTATACTGTACAGGCAACTCTCTGGAGCATTGATTTGTATACTGTACAGAGTATACTCTGGAACATTGAATTGTATACTATACATGGTGCACTCTGGAACATTGATTTGTATACTGCACAGGGTGCACTCTGGAGCATTGATTTGTATACTGTACATGATGCACTCTGGAGCATTGAGTTGTATACTGTACATGGTCCACTCTGGAGCATTGATTTGTACACTGTACATGGTCCACTCTGGAGCATTGATTTGTATACTGTACATGGTCCACTCTGGAGCATTGATTTGTATACTGTACATGGTCCACTCTGGAGCATTGATTTGTATATTGTACATGGTCCACTCTGGAGCATTGATTTGTATACTGTACATGGTCCACTCTGGAGCATTGATTTGTATACTGTACAGGGTGCACACTGGAGCATTGATTTGTAAACTGTACATGGTGCACTCTGGCGCATTGATGTGTATGCTGTACAGGGTGCACTCTGGAGCATTGATTTGTATGCTGTACAGGGTGCACTCTGGAGCATTGATTTCTATACTGTACAGGGTCCACTCTGGAGCATTGATTTGTATATTGTACAGGGTGCACTCTGGAACATTGATTTTTATAATGTACAGGGTACACTCTGGAACATTTATTTATATACTGTACATGATGCACTCTGGAACATTGATTTCAATACTGTACAGTGTCCACTCTGTAGCATTGATTTGTATACTGTACATGGTCCATTCTGGAACATTAATTTTGTATACTGTACAGGGTCCACTCTGGAAAATTGGTTTGTATACTGTACATGATCCACGCTGGAACATTGATTTGTACACTGTACTAGGTCCACTCTCGAGCATTGATTTGTATACTGTACAGGTCCACTCTGGATCATTAATTTGTATACTGTATGGGGTGCACACGGGAACATTTATTTGTATACTGTACATGGTCCACTCTGGAGTATTGATTTGTATACTGTACAGGGTCCACTCTGGAGCATTGATTTGTATACTGTACATGGTCCACTCTGCAACATTGATTTGTATACTGTACAGGGTTCACTCTGGAACATTGATGTGTATACTGTACATGGTTCACTCTGGAGCATTGATATGTATACTGAACAGTGCGCACCCAGGAACTTTGATTTGTATACTGTACAGAGTGCACTCTGGAACATTGATTTGTATACTGTACAGGGTCCACTCTGGAACATTGATTTGTATACTGTACAGGGTCCACTATGGCACAATGATTTGTATACTGTACAGGGTGCACTCTGGAACATTGATATGTATACTGTACATGTTCCACTTTGTAACATTGATTTGGATATTGTACATGGTCCAATCTGGAAAATTGATTTGTATTCTGTACATGTTCCACGCTGGAATATTGATTTGTATACTGTACAGGGTCCACTCTGGAGCATTGATTTGTATACTGTACAGGGTGCACTCTGGAGCATTGATTTGAATACTGTACAGGGTCCTCTCTGGAACATTGATTTGTATACTGTACAGGGTGTATTCTGGAACATTGATTTGTATACTGTACAGCGTGCACTCTGTAGCATTGATTTGTATACTGTACAGTGTCCACTCTGGAACATTGATTTGTAAACTGTACAGGGTGCACTCTGGAGCATTGATGTGTTTACTGTACTGGGTGCACTCTGGAGCATTGATTTGTATGCTGTACATGGTGCACTCTGGAACATTGATTTGTATACTGTACAGTGTCCACTCTGTAGCATGTATTTGTATAATGTACATGGTCCACTCTGGAACATTGATTTGTATACTGTACAGGGTCCACTCTGGATCATTGATTTGTATACTGTATGGGGTGCACTCTGGAACATTTATTTGTATACTGTACATGGTCCACTCTGGAGTATTGCTTTGTATTCTGTACAGGGTCCACTCTGGAGCATTGATTTGTATTCTGTACATGGTCCACTCTGGAGCATTGATTTGTATACTGTACATGATCCACTCTGGAGCATTGATTTGTATACTGTACATGGTCCACTCTGGAGCATTGATTTGTATACTGTACATGGTGCACTCTGGAGCATTGATTTGTAAACTGTACAGGGTGCACTCTGGAGCATTGATGTGTATGCTGTACAGGGTGCACTCTGGAGCATTGATTTGTATGCTGTACAGGGTGCACTCTGGAACATTGATTTGTATACTATACAGGGTCTACTCTGGAGCATTGATTTGTATGCTGTACAGGGTGCACTCTGTAGCATTGATTTGCATACTGTACAGGGTTCACTCTGGAGCATTGATTTGTATACTGTACATGGTCCACTCTGGAGCATTGATTTGTATACTGTACAGGGTCCACTCTGGAATATTGATATGTATACTGTACATGTTCCACTTTGTAGCATTGATTTGGATACTGTACATGGTCAACTCTGGAAAATTGATTTGTATTCTGTACATGTTCCACGCTGGAATATTGATTTGTATAGTGTACAGGGTCCACTCTGGAGCATTGATTTGTATACTGTACAGGGTACACTCTGGAACATTGATTTGCATACTGTACATGGTGCACTCTGGAATAATGATTTGTATACTGTACATGGTGCACTCTGCAACATTGATTTGTATACTGTACATGTTCCACTTTGTAGCATTGATTTGGATATTGTACATGTTCCACACTGGAATATTGATTTGTATACTGTACAGGGTCCACTCTGGAGCATTGATTTGTATACTGTACAGGGTGCACTCTGGAGCATTGATTTGTATACTGTACAGGGTCCACTCTGGAACATTGATTTGTATACTGTACAGCGTGCACTCTGTAGCATTGATTTGTATACTGTACAGGGTCCACTCTGGAACATTGATTTGTAAACTGTACAGGGTGCACTCTGGAGCATTGATGTGTTTACTGTACAGGGTACACTCTGGAGCATTGATTTGTATACTGTACATGGTCCACTCTGGAACATTGATTTGTATACTGTACAGGGTCCACTCTGGAGTATTGATTTGTGTACTGTACAGGGTCCACTCTGGAGCATTGATTTGTATATTGTACATGGTCCACTCTGGAGCATTGATTTCTATACTGTACATGGTCCACTCGGGATCATTGATTTGTATACTGTACATGATCCACTCTGGAGCATTGATTTCTATACTGTAAATATTTCACTCTGGAGCATTGATTTGTATGCTGTACAGGGTGCACTCTGGAGCATTGATTTGTATACTGTACAGGGTGTACTCTGGAGCATTGTGGTGTATGCTGTACAGGGTGCACTCTGGAGCATTGATTTGTATGCTGTACAGGGTGCACTCTGTAGGATTGATTTGCATACTGTACAGGGTCCACTCTGGAGCATTGTTTTGTATACTGTACATGGTCCACTCTGGAGCATTGATTTGTATACTGTACAGGGTGCACTCTGGAACATTGATTTGTATACTGTACATGGTGCACTCTGTATCATTGATTTGTATACTGTACATGGTCCACTCTGGAAGATTGATATGTACACTGTACATGTTCCACTTTGTAGCATTGATTTGGATATTGTACATGTTCCACGCTGGAATATTGATTTGTATACTGTACAGGGTCCACTCTGGAGCATTGATTTGTATACAGTACAGGGTGCACTCTGGAACATTGATTTGTATACTGTACAGGGTGTACTCTGGAACATTGATTTGTATAATGTACAGCGTGCACTCTGTAGCATTGATTTGTATACTGTACAGAGTCCACTCTGGAACATTGATTTGTAAACTGTACAGGGTGCACTCTGGAGCATTGATGTGTTTAATGTACAGGGTGCACTCTGGAGCATTGATTTGTATACTGTACAGGGTGCACTCTGGAACATTGATTTGTATACTGTACAGTGTCCACTCTGTAGCATTGATTTGTATACTGTTCATGGTCCACTCAGGAACATTGATATTGTATACTGTACAGGGTCAACTCTGGAAAATTGGTTTGTATACTGTACATGGTCCACGCTGGACCATTGATTTGTACACTGTACAAGGTCCACTCTGGAGCATTGATTTGTATACTGTACAGGGTCCACTCTGGAACATTGATTTGTATACTGTACAGGGTCCACTCTGGATCATTGATTTGTATACTGTATGGGATGCACTCTGGAACAATTATTTGTATACTGTACATGGTCCACTCTGGAGCATTGATTTGTATACTGTACATGGTCCACTCTGGAGCACTGATTTGTATACTGTACATGGTCCACTCTGGAGCATTGATTTGTATACTGTACATGGTCCACTCTGGAGCATTGATTTGTATGCTGTACATGGTCCACTCTGGAGCATTGATTTGTATACTGTACATGGTGCACTCTGGAGCATTGATTTGTAAACTGTACAGGGTGCACTCTGGAGCACCGATGTGTATGCTGTACAGGGTGCACTCTGGAGCACTGATTTGTATACTGTACAGGGTCCACTCTGGAGCATTGATTTGTATGCTGTACAGGGTGCACTCTGGAGCATTGATTTTTATGCTGTACAGGGTGCACTCTGTAGCGTTGATTTGCATACTGTACAGGGTCCACTCTGGATCATTGATTTGTATACTGTACATGGTGCACTCTGGAGCATTGATTTGTATGCTGTACAGGGTGCACTCTGGAGCATTGATTTGTATACTGTACAGGGTCCACTCTGGAAAATTGATTTGTATACTGTACAGGGTGTAATCTGGAACATTGATTTGTATACTGTACAGCGTGCACTCTGTAGCATTGATTTGTATACTGTACATGGTCCACTCTGGAACATTGATATGTATACTGTACATGTTCCACTTTGTAGCATTGATTTGGATACTGTACATGGTCCACTCTGGAAAATTGATTTATAATCTGTACATGTTCTAAGCTGGAATATTGATTTGTATACTGTACAGGGTCCACTCTGGAGCATTGATTTGTATACTGTACAGGGTGCACTCTGGAACATTGAGTTGTATACTGTACAGCGTGCACTCTGTAGCATTGATGTGTATACTGTACAGGGTCCACTCTGGAACATTGATTTGTAAACTGTACAGGGTGCACTCTGGAGCATTGATGTGCTTACTGTACAGGGTGCACTCTGGAGCATTGATTTGTATACTGTACAGGGTGCACTATGGAACATTGGTTTGTATAATGTACAGGGTCCACTCTGGAGCATTGAATTGTATACTACACATGGTCAACTTTGTAGCATTGATTTGTATACTGTACATGGTCCACCATTGAGCATTGATTTGTATACTATACAGTGTCCACTCTGGAAAATTGATTTGTATTCTGTACATGTTCCACGCTGGAATATTGATTTGTATACTGTACAGGTTCCACTCTGGAGCATTGATTTGTATACTGTACAGGGTGCACTCTGTAGCATTGATTTGTATACTCTACAGGGTCCACTCTGGAACATTGATTTGTATACTGTACAGGGTGTAATCTGGAACATTGATTTGTATACTGTACAGCGTGCACTCTGTAGCATTGATTTGTATACTGTACATGGTCCACTCTGGGACATTGATATGTATACTGTACATGTTCCACTTTGTAGCATTGATTTGGATACTGTACATGGTCCACTCTGGAAAATTGATTTGTATTCTGTACATGGTCCAAGCTGGAATATTGATTTGTATACTGTACATGGTCCACTCTGGAGCATTGATTTGTATACTGTACAGGGTGCACTCTGGAACATTGTGTTGTATACTGTACATGGTGCACTCTGGAACATTGATTTGTATACTGTACATGGTCCACTTTGTAGCATTGATTTGGATACTGTACATGGTACACTCTGGAACATTGATTTGTATACTGTAAAAGGTCCACTCTGGAGCATTGATTTGTATACTGTACAGTGTCCACTCTGGAAAATTGATTTGTTTACTGTACATGTTCCACACTGGAACATTGATGTGTACACTGTACATGGTGCACTATGAAGCATTGCTTTGTATACTGTACAGGGTCCACTCTGGAATATTGATTTGTATAATGTACAGTGTCCACTCTGGAGCATTGATTTGTATACTGTACAGGGTCCACTCTGGAGCATTGATTTGTATACTGTACAGGGTCCACTCTGGAACATTGATTTGCATACTGTACAGGGTCCACTCTCGAGCATTGATTTGTATACTGTATAGGGTGCACTCTGGAACATTGATTTGTATACTGTACAGCGTGCACTCTGTAACATTGATTTGCATACTGTACAGGGTCCAATCTGGAACATTGATTTGTAAACTGTACAGGGTGCACTCTGGAGCATTGATGTGTTTACTGTACAGGGTGCACTCTGGAGCATTGATTTGTATATTGTACAGGGTGCACTCTGGAACATTGATTTGTATACTGTACAGGGTCCACTCAGGAGCAATGATTTGTATACTGTACATGGTCCACTTTGTAGCATTGATTTGAATACTGTACATGGTCCACCACGGAGCATTGATTTGTATACTGTACAGTGTCCACTCTGGAAAATTGATTTGTATACTGTACATGGTCCACTCTGGAGCATTGATTTGTGTACTGTACAGGGTGCACTCTGGAACATTGATGTGTATACTGTACATGGTGCACTCTGTAGCATTGATTTGTATATTGTACATGGTCCACTCTGGAACATTGATATGTATACTGTACATGTTCCACTTTGTAGCATTGATTTGGATATTGTACATGGTCCACTCTGGAAAATTGATTTGTATTCTGTACATGTTCCACGCTGGAATATTGATTTGTATACTGTACAGGTTCCACTCTGGAGCATTGATTTGTATACAGTACAGGGTGCACTCCGGAGCATTGATTTGTATACTGTACAGGGTCCACTCTGGAAAATTGATTTGTATACTGTACAGGGTGTAATCTGGAACATTGATTTGTATACTGTACAGCGTGCACTCTGTAGCATTGATTTGTATACTGTACATGGTCCACTCTGGAACATTGATATGTATACTGTACATGTTCCACTTTGTAGCATTGATTTGGATACTGTACATGGTCCACTCTGGAAAATTGATTTGTATTCTGTACATGTTCCAAGCTGGAATATTGATTTGTATACTGTACAGGGTCCACTCTGGAGCATTGATTTGTATACTGTACAGGGTGCACTCTGGAACATTGAGTTGTATACTGTACATGGTGCACTCTGGAACATTGATTTGTATACTGTACATGGTCCACTTTGTAGCATTGATTTGGATACTGTACATGGTACACTCTGGAACATTGATTTGTATACTGTAAAAGGTCCACTCTGGAGCATTGATTTTTATACTGTACAGGGTCCACTCTGGAGCATTGATTTGTATACTGTACAGGGTCCACTCTGGAACATTGATTTGCATACTGTATAGGGTCCACTCTCGAGCATTGATTTGTATACTGTATAGGGTGCACTCTGGAACATTGATTTGTATACTGTACAGCGTGCACTCTGTAGCATTGATTTGTATACTGTACAGGGTCCACTCTGGAACATTGATTTGTAAACTGTACAGTGTGCACTCTGGAGCATTGATGTGTTTACTGTACAGGGTGCACTCTGGAGCATTGATGTGTATATTGTACAGGGTGCACTCTGGAACATTGATTTGTATACTGTACAGGGTCCACTCAGGAGCAATGATTTGTATACTGTACATGGTCCACTTTGTAGCATTGATTTGAATACTGTACATGGTCCACCATGGAGCATTGATTTGTATACTGTACAGTGTCCACTCTGGAAAATTGATTTGTATACTGTACATGGTCCACTCTGGAGCATTGATTTGTATACTGTACAGGGTGCACTCTGGAACATTGATGTGTATACTGTACATAGTGCACTCTGTAGCATTGATTTGTATACTGTACATGGTCCACTCTGGAACATTGATATGTATACTGTACATGTTCCACTTTGTAGCATTGATTTGGATATTGTACATGGTCCACTCTGGAAAATTGATTTGTATTCTGTACATGTTCCACGCTGGAATATTGATTTGTATACTGTACAGGTTCCACTCTGGAGCATTGATTTGTATACTGTACAGGGTGCACTCTGGAGCATTGATTTGTGTACTGTACAGGGTCCACTCTGGAACATTGATTTGTATACTGTACAGGGTGTAATCTGGAACATTGATTTGTATACTGTACAGCGTGCAATCTGTAGCATTGATTTGTATACTGTACATGGTCCACTCTGGAACATTGATATGTATACTGTACATGTTCCACTTTGTAGCATTGATTTGGATACTGTACATGGTCCACTCTGGACAATTGATTTGTATTCTGTACATGTTCCAAGCTGGAATATTGATTTGTATACTGTACAGGGTCCACTCTGGAGCATTGATTTGTATACTGTACAGGGTGCACACTGGAACATTGAGTTTTATACTGTACAGCGTGCACTCTGTAGCATTGATTTGTATACTGTACAGGGTCCACTCTGGAACAATGATTTGTATACTGTACAGGGTGCACTCTGGAGCATTGATGTGCTTACTGTACAGGGTGCACTCTGGAGCATTGATTTGTATACTGTACAGGGTGCACTATGGAACAGTGGTTTGTATACTGTACAGGGTCCACTCTGGAGCATTGAATTGTATACTACACATGGTCAACTTTGTAGCATTGATTTCTATACTGTACATGGTCCACCATGGAGCATTGATTTGTATACTATACAGTGTCCACTATGGAAAATTGATGTGTATACTGTACATGTTCCACGCTGGAATATTGATTTGTACACTGTACAGGGTCCACTCTGGAGTATTGATTTGTATACTGTACAGCGTCCACTCTGGAACATTGATTTGTATACTGTACAGTATGTACTCTGTAGCATTGATTTGTATACTGTACAGGGTGCACTCTGGAACATTGATTTGTATACTGTACATGGTGCACTCTGGAACATTGATTTGTATACTGTACATGGTCCACTTTGTAGCATTGATTTGTATATTGTACAGGGTGCACTCTGAAACATTGATTTGTATACTGTACAGTGTCCACTCAGGAGCAATGATTTGTATACTGTACATGGTCCACTTTGTTACATTGATTTGAATACTGTACATGGTCCACCATAGAGCATTGATTTGTATACTGTACAGTGTCCACTCTGGAAAATTGATTTGTATACTGTACATGTTCCACACTGGAATATTGATTTGTACCCTGTACAGTGTCCACTCTGGAGTATTGATTTGAATACTGTACAGGGTCCACTCTGGAACATTGATTTGTATACCGTACAGGGTCCACTCTGGAACATTGATTTGTATACTGTACAGGGTCCACTCTCGAGCATTGATTTGTATACTGTATAGGGTACACTCTGGAACATTGATTTGTATACTGTACAGCGTGTACTCTGTAGCATTGATTTGTATACTGTACAGGGAGCACTCTGGAACATTGATTTGTATACTGTACAGTGTGCACTCTGGAGCATTGATGTGTATACTGTACAGGGTCCATTCTGGAGTATTGATTTGAATACTGTACAGGGTCCACTCTGGAACATTGATTTGTATACTGTATAGGGTACACTCTGGAACATTGATTTGTATACTGTACAGGGAGCACTCTGGAACATTGATGTGTATACTGTACAGGGTGCACTCTTGAGCATTGATTTGTATACTGTACAGGGTCCACTCTTTAGCATTGATGTGTATACTGTACATGGTCAACTCTGGGGCATTGATGTGTATACTGTACAGGGTGCACTCTTGAGCATTGATTTGTATACTGTACAGGGTGCTCTCTGTAGTATTGATTTGTATACTGTACATTGTCCACTTTGGATCATTGATTTATATACTCTACATAGTCCACACTGTAGCATTGATTTGTACACTGTACATGCTCCACGCTGGAACATTTATTTGTATACTGTACAGGGTCCACTCTGGAGCATTGATTTGTATACTGTACAGGCTCCACTCTGGAACATTGATTTGTATACAGTACAGCGTCCACTCTGTAGCATTGATTTGCATACTGTATAGGGTGCACTTTAGAACATTGATTTGTATACTGTACAGCGTGCATTCTGTAGCATTTATTTGTATACTGTACAGGGTGCACTCTGTAGCATTGATTTGTATACTGTACAGGGTGCACTCTGGAACATTGATTTTTATACTGTACATGGTGCACTCTGGAACATTGATTTTTATACTGTACATGGTGCACTCTGGAGCATTGATTTGTATACTGTACAGGGTGCACTCAGGAACATTGATTTTTATACTGTACATGGTGCACTCTGGAACATTGATTTTTATACTGTACATGGTGCACTCTGGAGCATTGATTTTTATACTGTACAGGGTCCACTCTGGAACATTGATTTGCATACTGTACAGGGTCCACTCTGGAGCATTGATTTGTATACTGTACAGGGTCGTATCTGGAACATTGATTTGTATACTGTACATTTTCCACTCTGGAGCATTGATTTGCATACTGTACAGGGTGCACTCTGGCACATTGATTTGTATACTGTACAAGGTGCAGTCTGGAGCATTGATGTGTATTCTCTACAGGGTGCACTCTGGAGCATTGATTTGTATATTGTACAGGGTACACTCTGGAACATTGATTTATATACTGTACAGTGTCCACTCTGTAGCATTGATTTGCATGCTGTACATGGTCCACTCTGGATCATTGATTTGCATACTGTACATGGTCCACTCTTTAGCATTGATTTGTATACTGTACATGGTCCACTCTGGAACATTGATTTGTATACTGTACAGGGTCCACTCTGGAAAATTCATTTGTATAATGTACATGGTCCACGCTGAAACATTGATTTATACACAGTACAGGGTACACTCTGGAGCATTGATTTGTATACTGTACAGGGTCCACTCTGGAGCATTGATTTGTATAATGTACAGGGTGCACTCTGGAACATTGATTTGTATACTGTACATGGTCCACTCTGGAACATTGATTTGTATACTGTACATGGTCCACGCTGGAACATTGATTTGTACACTGTACAAGGTCCACTCTGGAGCATTGATTTTTATACTGTACAGGGTCCACTCTGGAACATTGATTTGTATACTGTACAGGGTCCACTCTGGAGCATTGATTTGTATACTGTATGGGGTGCACTCTGGAACATTTATTTTTATACTGTACATGGTCCACTCTGGAACATTGATTTGTATACTGTACAGGGTCCACTTGGGAACATTGATTTGTATACTGTACAGGGTCCTCTCTGGAACATTGATTTGTATACTGTACAACGTGCACTCTGTTGCATTGATTTGTATACTGTACAGAGTGCACTATATGGCATTGATTTGTATACTGTACAGGGTGCACTCTGGAGCATTGATTTGTATACTGTACAGTGTGCACCCTGGAACTTTTATTTGCATACTGTTCAGGGTGCACTCTGGAGCATTGAATTGTATACTGTACATGGTGCACTCTGGATCATTGATTTGTACACTGTACATGGTGCACTCTTTGTGCACTCTGGAACATTGATTTGTATACTGTACAGGGTCCACTCTGGAACATTTATTTGTATACTGTACATGGTCCACTCTGGAACATTGATTTGCATACTGTACAGGGTCCACTCTGGAGCATTGATTTGTATACTGTACAGGGTCGTCTCTGGAACATTAATTTGTATACTGTACAGGGTCGTCTCTGGAACATTAATTTGTATACTGTACAGTGTCCACTCTGGAGCATTGAGTTGCATTCTGTACAGGGTGCACTCTGGAACATTGATTTGTATACTGTACTTGGTGCAGTCTGGAGCATTGATTTGTATATTGTACAGGGTACACTCTGGAACATTGATTTGTAAACTGTACAGTGTCCACTCTGTAGCATTGATTTGCATACTGTACATGGTCCACTCTGGAACATTGATTTGTATACTGTACAGGGTCCACTCTGGAAAATTGATTTGTCTAATGTACATGGTCCACGCTGAAACATTGATTTATACACTGTACAGGGTACACTCTGGAACATTGATTTGTATACTGTACAGGGTCCACTTTGGAGCATTGATTTGTATACTGTACAGGGTGCACTCTGGAACATTGATTTGTATACTGTACATGGTCCACTCTGGAACATTGATTGTATACTGTACATGGTCCACGCTGGAACATTGATTTGTTCACTGTACAATGTCCATTCTGGAGCATTGATTTGTATACTGTACAGGGTCCACTATGGAACATTGATTTGTATACTGTACAGGGTCCACTCTGGATCATTGATCTGTATACTGTATGGGGTGCACTCTGGAACCTTTATTTGTATACTGTACATGTTCCACTCTGGAACATTGATTTGTATACTGTACATGGTCCACTTGGGAACATTGATTTGTATACTGTACAGGGTCCACTCTGGAACATTGATATGTATACTGTACAACGTGCACTCTGTAGCATTGATTTGTATACTGTACAGAGTGCACTATGTAGCATTGATTTGTATATTGTACAGGGTGCACTCTGGAGCATTGATTTGTATACTGTACACTGTGCACCCTGGAACTATTATTTGCATACTGTTCAGGGTGCACTCTGTAGCATTGAATTGTATAGTGTACATGGAGCACTCTGGAACATTGATTTGTATACTGTACATGGTGCACTCTTGGTGCACTCTGGAACATTGATATGTATACTGTACATGGTGCACTCTGGAGCATTGGTTTGTATGCTGTACATGGTGCACTCTTGAACATTGATTTGTATACCGTACAGTGTCCACTCTGGAGCATTGATTTGAATACAGTACAGGGTCCACTCTGGAGCATTGATTTGTATACTGTACATGGTCCAATCTGGAACATTGATTTGTATACTGTACAGGGTCCAATCTGGAGCATCGATTTGTATACTGTACAGGGTACACTCTGGAGCATTGATTTGTATATTGTACAGGGTGCACTCTGGGGCATTGATGTGTATACTGTACTGGTGCACTCTGTAGTATTGATTTGTAGACTGTACATTGTCCACTCTGGATCATTGATTTATATACTCTACATAGTCCACACTGTAGCATTGATTTGTACTTTGTACCTGCTCCACGCTGAAACATTGATTTGTATACTGTACAGGGTCCACTCTGGAACATTTAGTTGTATACTGTACAGCGTCCACTCTCGAGCATTGATTTGCATACTGTATAGGGTGAACTTTGGAACATTGATTTGTATACTGTACAGCGTGCACTCTGTAGCATTGATTTGTATACTGTACAGGGTGCACTCTGTTGCATTTATTTGTATACTGTACAGGGTGCACTCTGGAACATTGATTTGTATACTGTACATGGTGCACTCTGGAACATTGATCTGTATACTGTACATGGTCCACTCTGGAACATTGATTTGAATACTGTACATTGTCCACTCTGGAGCATTGATGTGTATACTCTACAGGGTGCACTCTGGAACATTGATTTGCATACTGTACAGGGTCCACTCAGGAGCATTGATTTGTATAATGTACAGGGTCGTATCTGGAACATTGATTTGTATACTGTACATTGCCCACTCTGGAGCATTGATTTGCATACTGTACAGGGTGCACTCTGGAACATTGATTGGTATACTGTACAGGGTGCACGCTGGAGCATTGATGTGTATACTCTACAGGGTGCACTCTGGAACATTGATTTGTATACTGTACAGTGTCCACTCTGTAGCATTGATTTGCATACTGTACATGGTCCACTCTGGAGCATTGATTTGTATACTGTACAGGGTCAACTCTGGAACATTGATTTGCATACTGTACATGGTCCACGCTGGAACATTGATTTGTATACTGTACAGGGTCCACTCTGGAGCATTGATTTGTATACTGTACAGGGTCCACTCTGGCACATTGATTTGTATACTGTACAGGTTCCACTCTCGAGCATTGATTTGCATACTGTATAGGGTGCACTTTGGACCATTGATTTGCATACTGTACATGGTCCACGCTGGAACATTGATTTGTATACTGTACAGGGTCCACTCTGGAGCATTGATTTGTATACTGTACAGGGTCCACTCTGGCACATTGATTTGTATACTGTACAGGTTCCACTCTCGAGCATTGATTTGCATACTGTATAGGGTGCACTTTGGACCATTGATTTGTATACTGTACAGCGTGCACTCTGTAGCATTGATATGTATACTGTACAGGGTCACTCTGTAGCATTGATTTGTATACTGTACAGGGTTCACTATGGAACATTGATCTGTATACTGTACAGGGTCCACTCTGGACCATTGATTTGCATACTGTACAGGGTCCACTCTGGAGCATTGATTTGCAAACTGTACAGGGTCGTATCTGGAACATTGATTTGTATACTGTACATTGTCCACTCTGGAGCATTGATTTGCATACTGTACAGGGTGCACTCTGGAACATTGATTTGTATGCTATACAGGGTGCACTCTGGAGCATTGATTTGTACACTGTACATGATCCACTGTGGAGCATTGATTTGTATACTGTACAGGGTCCACTCTGGAGCATTGATGTGTATACTGTATAGGGTGCACTCTGGAGCATTCATTTGTATACTGTATGGGGTGCACTCTGGAGCATTGATTTGTATATTTTACAGGGTACAGTCTGGAACATTGATTTGTATACTGTACATGGTGAACTCTGGAGCATTGATTTGTATACTGTACATGGTCCACTCTGTAGCATCGATTTGTATACTGTACAGGGTACATTATGGAACATTGATTTGTATACTGTACAGGGTCCACTCTGGATCATTGATTTGTATACTGTATGGGGTGCACTCTGGAACATTTATTTGTATACTGTACATGGTCCACTCTGGAACATTGATTTGTATACTGTACATGGTCCACTTGGGCACATTTATTTGTATACTGTACAGGGTCCACTCTGGAACATTGATTTGTATACTGTACAACCAGCACTCTGTAGCATTGATTTGTATACTGTACAGAGTGCATTATGTAGCATTGATTTGTATACTGTACAGGGTGCACTCTGGAGCATTGATTTCTATACTGTACACTGTGCACCCTGGACTTTTATTTGCATACTGTTCAGGGTGCACTCTGTAGCATTGCATTGTATAGTGTACATGGTGCACTCTGGAACATTGATTTGTATACTGTACATGGTGCACTATTGGTGCACTCTGGAACATTGATTTGTATACTGTAGCCTACATGGTGCACTCTCGAGCATTGATTTGTATGCTGTACATGGTGCACCCCGGAACACTGATTTGTATACTGTACAGTGTCCACTCTGGAGCATTGATTTGAATACTGTACAGGGTCCACTCTGGAGCATTGATTTGTATACTGTACATGGTCCAATCTGGAACATTGATTTGTATACTGTACAGGGTCCACTCTGGAGCATTGATTTGTATACTGTACATGGTGAACTCTGGAGCATTGATTTGTATACTGTACATGGTCCACTCTGGAGGATAGATTTGTATACTGTACAGGGTGCACTCTGGAGCATTTATTTGTATACTGTACAGGGTGCACTCTGTAGTATTGATTTGTATACTGTACATTGTCCACTCTGGATCATTGATTTATATACTCTACATAATCCACACTGTAGCATTGATTTGTACACTGTACATGCTCCACGCTGGAACATTGATTTGTATACTGTACAGGGTCCACTCTGGAACATTGATTTGTATACTGTACAGCGTCCACTCTCGAGCATTGATTTGCATACTGTATAGGGTGCACTTTGGAACATTGATTTGTATACTGTACAGCGTGCACTCTGTAGCATTGATTTGTATACTGTACAGGGTGCACTCTGTAGCATTGATTTGTATACTGTACAGGGTGCACTCTGGAACATTGATCTGTATACTGTACAGGGTCCACTCTGGAACATTGATTTGAATACTGTACAGGGTCCACTCTGGAGCATTGATTTGTATAATGTACGGGGTCGTCTCTGGAACATTGATTTGTATACTGTACATTGTCCACTCTGGAGCATTGATGTGTATCCTCTACAGGGTCCACTCTGGAACATTGATTTGCATACTGTACAGGGTCCACTCAGGAGCATTGATTTGCATACTGTACAGGGTTCACTCTGGAGCATTGATTTGCATACTGTACAGGGTGCACTCTGGAACATTGATTTGTATACTGTACAGGGTGCACGCTGGAGTATTGATGTGTATACTCTACAGGGTGCACTCTGGAACATTGATTTGTATACTGTACAGTGTCCACTCTGTAGCATTGATTTGCATACTGTACATGGTCCACTCTGGAGCATTGATTTGTATACTGTACAGGGTGCACTCTGGAACATTGATTTGTATGCTGTACAGGGTGCACTCTGGAGCATTGATTTGTACACTGTACAGGATCCACTCTGGAGTATTGATTTGCAAATTGTACAGGGTCGTCTCTGGAACATTGATTTGTATACTGTACATTGTCCACTCTGGAGCATTGATTTGCATACTGTACAGGGTGCACTCTCGAACATTGATTTGTATGCTGTACAGGGTGCACTCTGGAGCATTGATTTGTACACTGTACAGGATCCACTGTGTAGCATTGATTTGTATACTGTACAGGGTCCACTCTGGAGCATTGATGTGTATACTGTATAGGGTGCACTCTGGAGCATTCATTTGTATACTGTATGGGGTGCACTGTGGAACATTGATATGTATACTGTACAGGGTGCACTCTGGAGCATTGATGTGTATACTGTACAGGGTGCACTCTGAAGCATTGATTTGTATATTGTACAGGGTACAGTCTGGAACATTGATTTGTATACTGTACATGGTGAACTCTGGAGCATTGATTTATATACTGTACATGGTCCACTCTGGAGCATCGATTTGTATACTGTACATTGTCCACTCTGTAGCATTGATTTGTATATTGTACAGGGTGCACTATGTAGCATTGATTTGTATACTGTACATTGTCCACTCTGGATCATTGATTTATATACTCTACATAGTCCACACTGTAGCATTGATTTTTATACTGTACAGGGTGCACTCTGGAACATTGCTCTGTATACTGTACAGGGTCCACTCTGGACCATTGATTTGCATACTGTACAGGGTCCACTCTGGAGCATTGATTTGCAAACTGTACAGGGTCGTCTCTGGAACATTGATTTGTATACCGTACATTGTCCACTCTGGAGCATTGATTTGCATACTGTACAGGGTGCACTCTGGAACATTGATTTGTATGCTGTACAGGGTGCACTCTGGAGCATTGATTTGTACACTGTACATGATCCACTGTGGAGCATTGATTTGTATACTGTACAGGGTCCACTCTGGAGCACTGATGTGTATACTGTATAGGGTGCACTCTGGTGCATTCATTTGTATACTGTATGGGGTGCAGTCTGGAACATTGATTTGTATACTGTACAGGGTTCACTCTGGAGCATTGATGTGTATACTGTACAGGGTGCACTCTGGAGCATTGATTTGTATATTGTACAGCGTACAGTCTGGAACATTGATTTGTATATTGTACAGGGTGCACTATGTAGCATTGATCTGTATACTGTACATTGTCCACTCTGGATCATTGATTTATATACTATACATAGTCCACACTGTAGCATTGATTTTTATACTGTACAGGGTCCACTATGAAGCATTGATTTGTATACTGTACAGGGTCCACTCTCGAGCATTGATATACATACTGTATAAGGTGCACTTTGGAACATTGATTTGTATACTGTACAGCGTGCACTCTGTAGCATTGATTTGTATACTGTACAGGGTGCACTATGTAGCATTGATTTGTATACTGTACAGGGTGCACTCTGGAACATTGATTTGTATACTGTATATGGTCCACTCTGGAACATTGATTTGTATACTGTACATGGTCCTCGCTGGAACATTGATTTGTTCACTGTACAAGGTCCATTCTGGAGCATTGATTTGTATACTGTACAGGGTCCACTATGGAACATTGATTTGTATACTGTACAGGGTCCACACTGGATCATTGATTTGTATACTGTATGGGGTGCACTCTGGAACCTTTATTTGTATACTGTACATGGTCCACTCTGGAACATTGATTTGTATACTGTACATGGTCCACTTGGGAACATTGATTTGTATACTGTACAGGGTCCACTCTGGAACATTGATATGTATACTGTACAACGTGCACTCTGTAGCATTGATTTGTATACTGTACAGAGTGCACTATGTAGCATTGATTTGTTTACTGTACACTGTGCACCCTGGAACTATTATTTGCATACTGCTCAGGGTGCACTCTGTAGCATTGAATTGTATAGTGTACATGGTGCACTCTGGAACATTGATTTGTATACTGTACATGGTGCACTCTTGGTGCACTCTGGAACATTTATTTGTATACTGTACATGGTGCACTCTGGAGCATTGATCTGTATGCTGTACATGGTGCACTCTGGAACATTGATTTGTATACCGTACAGTGTCCACTCTGGAGCATTGATTTGAATACTGTACAGGGTCCACTCTGGAGCATTGATTTGTATACTGTACATGGTCCAATCTGGAACATTGATTTGTATACTGTACAGGGTCCACTCTGGAGCATTGATTTTTATACTGTACATGATGAACTCTGGAGCATTGATTTGTATACTGTACATGGTCCAATCTGGAGCATCGATTTGTATAATGTACAGGGTACACTCTGGAACATTGATTTGTATATTGTACAGGGTGCACTCTGGGGCATTGATGTGTATACTGTACAGGGTGCACTCTGTAGTATTGATTTGTATACTGTACATTGTCCACTCTGGATCATTGATTTATATACTCTACATAGTCCACACTGTAGCATTGATTTGTACTTTGTACATGCTCCACGCTGAAACATTGATTTGTATACTGTACAGGGTCCACTCTGGAACATTTATTTGTATACTGTACAGCGTCCACTCTCGAGCATTGATTTGCATACTGTATAGGGTGAACTTTGGAACATTGATTTGTATACAGTACAGCGTGCACTCTGTAGCATTGATTTGTATACTGTACAGGGTGCACTCTGTAACATTTATTTGCACACTGTACAGGGTGCACTCTGGAACATTGATTTGTATACTGTACAGGGTGCACTCTGGAACATTGATCTGTATACTGTACATGGTCCACTCTGGAACATTGATTTGAATACTGTACATTGTCCACTCTGGAGCATTGATTTGTATACTGTACAGGGTCGTCTCTGGAACATTGATTTGTATACTGTACATTGTCCACTCTGGAGCATTGATTTGCAAACTGTACAGGGTCAACTCTGGAACATTGATTTGCATACTGTACATGGTCCAAGCTGGAACATTGATTTGTATACTGTACAGCGTGCACTCTGTAGCATTGATATGTATACTGTACAGGGTTCACTCTGTAGCATTGATTTGTATACTGTACAGGGTGCACTCTGGAACATTGATGTGTATACTGTACAGGGTGCACGCTGGAGCATTGATGTGTATACTCTACAGGGTGCACTCTGGAACATTGATTTGTATACTGTACAGTGTCCACTCTGTAGCATTGATTTGCATACTGTACATGGTCCACTCTGGACCATTGATTTGCATACTGTACAGGGTTCACTCTGGAGCATTGATTTGCAAACTGTACAGGGTCGTATCTGGAACATTGATTTGTATTCTGAACATTGTCCACTATGGAGCATTGATTTGCATACTGTACAGGGTGCACTCTGGAACATTGATTTGTATACTGTACAGCGTCCACTCTCGAGCATTGATTTGCATACTGTATAGGGTGAACTTTGGAACATTGATTTGTATACTGTACAGCGTGCACTCTGTAGCATTGATTTGTATACTGTACAGGGTGCACTCTGTAACATTTATTTGCACACTGTACAGGGTGCACTCTGGAACATTGATTTGTATACTGTACAGGGTGCACTCTGGAACATTGATCTGTATACTGTACATGGTCCACTCTGGAACATTGATTTGAATACTGTACATTGTCCACTCTGGAGCATTGATGTGTATACTCTACAGGGTGCACTCTGGAACATTGATTTGCATACTGTACAGGGTCCACTCAGGAGCATTGATTTGTATACTGTACAGGGTCGTCTCTGGAACATTGATTTGTATACTGTACATTGTCCACTCTGGAGCATTGATTTGCAAACTGTACAGGGTCAACTCTGGAACATTGATTTGCATACTGTACATGGTCCACACTGGAACATTGATTTGTATACTGTACAGCGTGCACTCTGTAGCATTGATATGTATACTGTACAGGGTTCACTCTGTAGCATTGATTTGTATACTGTACAGGGTGCACTCTGGAACATTGATTTGTATACTGTACAGGGTGCACGCTGGAGCATTGATGTGTATACTCTACAGGGTGCACTCTGGAACATTGATTTGTATACTGTACAGTGTCCACTCTGTAGCATTGATTTGCATACTGTACAGGGTCCACTCTGGACCATTGATTTGCATACTGTACAGGGTTCACTCTGGAGTATTGATTTGCAAACTGTACAGGGTCGTATCTGGAACATTGATTTGTATACTGAACATTGTCCACTCTGGAGCATTGATTTGCATACTGTACAGGGTGCACTCTGGAACATTGATTTGTATGCTTTGCAGGGTGCGCTATGGAGCATTGATTTGTACACTGTACAGGATCCACTGTGGAGCATTGATTTGTATACTGTACAGGGTCCACTCTGGAGCATTGATGTGTATACTGTATAGGGTGCACTCTGGAGCATTCATTTGTATACTGTATGGGGTGCACTCTGGAGCATTGATTTGTATATTTTACAGGGTACAGTCTAGAACATTGATTTGTATACTGTACATGGTGAACTCTGGAGCATTGATTTGTATACTGTACATGGTCCACTCTGGAGCATCGATTTGTATACTGTACAGGGTACATTATGGAACATATGATTTGAATACTGTACAGGGTCCACTCTGGATCATTGATTTGTATACTGTATGGGGTGCACTCTGGAACATTTATTTGTATACTGTACATGGTCCACTCTGGTACATTGATTTGTATACTGTACATGGTCCACTTGGGCACATTTATTTGTATCCTGTACAGGGTCCACTCTGGAACATTGATTTGTATACTGTACAACCAGCACTCTGTAGCATTGATTTGTATACTATACCGAGTGCATTATGTAGCATTGATTTGTATACTGTACAGGGTGCACTCTGGAGCATTGATTTGTATACTGTACACTGTGCACCCTGGACCTTTTATTTGCATACTGTTCAGGGTGCACTCTGTAGCATTGAATTGTATAGTGTACATGGTGCACTCTGGAACATTGATTTGTATACTGTACATGGTGCACTATTGGTGCACTCTGGAACATTGATTTGTATACTGTAGCCTACATGGTGCACTCTGGAGCATTGATTTGTATGCTGTACATGGTGCACCCTGGAACATTGATTTGTATACTGTACAGTGTCCACTCTGGAGCATTGATTTGTATATTTTACAGGGTACAGTCTGGAACATTGATTTGTATACTGTACATGGTGAACTCTGGAGCATTGATTTGTATACTGTACATGGTCCACTCTGGAGCATCGATTTGTATACTGTACAGGGTACATTATGGAACATTGATTTGTATACTGTACAGGGTCCACTCTGGATCATTGATTTGTATACTGTATGGGGTGCACTCTGGAACATTTATTTGTATACTGTACATGGTCCACTCTGGTACATTGATTTGTATACTGTACATGGTCCACTTGGGCACATTTATTTGTATCCTGTACAGGGTCCACTCTGGAACATTGATTTGTATACTGTACAACCAGCACTCTGTAGCATTGATTTATATACTATACAGAGTGCATTATGTAGCATTGATTTGTATACTGTACACGGTGCACTCTGGAGCATTGATTTGTATACTGTACACTGTGCACCCTGGACCTTTTATTTGCATACTGTTCAGGGTGCACTCTGTAGCATTGAATTGTATAGTGTACATGGTGCAGTCTGGAACATTGATTTGTATACTGTACATGGTGCACTATTGGTGCACTCTGGAACATTGATTTGTATACTGTAGCATACATGGTGCACTCTGGAGCATTGATTTGTATGCTGTACATGGTGCAACCTGGAACATTGATTTGTATACTGTACAGTGTCCACTCTGGAGCATTGATTTGAATACTGTAAAGGGTCCACTCTGGAGCATTGATTTGTATACTGTACATGGTCCAATCTGGAACATTGATTTGTATACTGTACAGGGTCCACTCTGGAGCATTGATTTGTATACTGTACATGGTGAACTCTGGAGCATTGATTTGTATACTGTACATGGTCCACTCTGGAGGATAGATTTGTATACTGTACAGGGTGCACTCTGGAGCATTGATTTGTATACTGTACAGGGTGCACTCTGTAGTATTGATTTGTATACTGTACATTGTCCACTCTGGATCATTGATTTATATACTCTACATAATCCACACTGTAGCATTGATTTGTACACTGTACATGCTCCACGCTGGAACATTGATTTGTATACTGTACAGGGTCCACTCTGGAACATTGATTTGTATACCGTACAGTGTCCACTCTGGAGCATTGATTTGAATACTGTACAGGGTCCACTCTGGAGCATTGATTTGTATACTGTACATGGTCCAATCTGGAACATTGATTTGTATACTGTACAGGGTCCACTCTGGAGCATTGATTTGTATACTGTACATGATGAACTCTGGAGCTTTGATTTGTATACTGTACATGGTCCAATCTGGAGCATCGATTTGTATAATGTACAGGGTACACTCTGGAGCATTGATTTGTATATTGTACAGGGTGCAATCTGGGGCATTGATGTGTATACTGTACAGGGTGCACTCTGTAGTATTGATTTGTATACTGTACATTGTCCACTCTGGATCATTGATTTATATACTCTACATAGTCCACACTGTAGCATTGATTTTTATACTGTACAGGGTGCACACTGGAACATTGATCTGTATACTGTACAGGGTCCACTCTGGACCATTGATTTGCATACTGTACAGCGTCCACTCTCGAGCATTGATTTGCATACTGTATAGGGTGAACTTTGGAACATTGATTTGTATACTGTACAGCGTGCACTCTGTAGCATTGATTTGTATACTGTACAGGGTGCACTCTGTAGGATTTATTTGCACACTGTACAGGGTGCACTCTGGAACATTGATTTGTATACTGTACAGGGTGCACTCTGGAACATTGATCTGTATACTGTACATGGTCCACTCTGGAACATTGATTTGAATACTGTACATTGTCCACTCTGGAGCATTGATGTGTATACTCTACAGGGTGCACTCTGGAGCATTGATTTGCAAACTGTACAGGGTCAACTCTGGAACATTGATTTGCATACTGTACATGGTCCACGCTGGAACATTGATATGTATACTGTACAGGGTTCACTCTGTAGCATTGATTTGTATTCTGTACATGGTGCACTCTGGAACATTGATTTGTATACTGTACAGGGTGCACGCTGGAGCATTGATGTGTATACTCTACAGGGTGCACTCTGGAACATTGATTTGTATACTGTACAGTGTCCACTCTGTAGCATTGATTTGCATACTGTACATGGTCCACTCTGGAGCATTGATTTGTATACTGTACAGGGTCAACTCTGGAACATTGATTTGCATACTGTACATGGTCCACGCTGGAACATTGATTTGTATACTGTACAGCGTGCACTCTGTAGCATTGATTTGTATACTGTACAGGGTGCACTCTGGAACATTGATCTGTATACTGTACAGGGTCCACTCTGGACCATTGATTTGCATACTGTACAGGGTCCACTCTGGAGCATTGATTTGCAAACTGTACAGGGTCGTATCTGGAACATTTATTTGTATGCTATACAGGGTGCACTCTGGAGCATTGATTTGTATACTGTACAGGGTCCACTCTGGAGCATTGATGTGTATACTGTATAGGGTGCACTCTGGAGCATTCATTTGTATACTGTATGGGGTGCACTCTGGAGCATTGATTTGTATATTTTACAGGGTACAGTCTGGAACATTGATTTGCATACTGTACATGGTGAACTCTGGAGCATTGATTTGTATACTGTACATGGTCCACTCGGGAGCATCGATTTGTATACTGTACAGGGTACATTATGGAACATTGATTTGTATACTGTACAGGGTCCACTCTGGATCATTGATTTGTATACTGTACAGGGTCCACTCTGGATCATTTATTTGTATACTGTACATGGTCCACTCTGGTACATTGATTTGTATACTGTACATGGTCCACTTGGGCACATTTATTTGTATCCTGTACAGGGTCCACTCTGGAACATTGATTTGTATACTGTACAACCAGCACTCTGTAGCATTGATGTGTATACTGTACAGAGTGCATTATGTAGCATTGATTTGTATACTGTACAGGGTGCACTCTGGAGCATTGATTTGTATATTGTACACTGTGCACCCTGGAACTTTTATTTGCATACTGTTCAGGGTGCACTCTGTAGCATTGAATTGTATAGTGTACATGGTGCACTCTGGAACATTGATTTGTATACTGTACATGGTGCACTATTGGTGCACTCTGGAACATTGATTTGTATACTGTAGCCTACATGGTGCACTCTGGAGCATTGATTTGTATGCTGTACATGGTGCACCCTGGAACATTGATTTGTATACTGTACAGTGTCCACTCTGGAGCATTGATTTGAATACTGTACAGGGTCCACTCTGGAGCATTGATTTGTATACTGTACATGGTCCAATCTGGAACATTGATTTGTATACTGTACAGGGTCCACTCTGGAGCATTGATTTGTATACTGTACATGATGAACTCTGGAGCATTGATTTGTATACTGTACATGGTCCACTCTGGAGGATAGATTTGTATACTGTACAGGGTGCACTCTGGAGCATTGATTTGTATACTGTACAGGGTGCACTCTGTAGTATTGATTTGTATACTGTACATTGTCCACTCTGGATCATTGATTTATATACTCTACATAATCCACACTGTAGCATTGATTTGTACACTGTACATGCTCCACGCTGGAACATTGATTTGTATACTGTACAGGGTCCACTCTGGAACATTGATTTGTATACTGTACAGCGTACACTCTCGAGCATTGATTCGCATACTGTATAGGGTGCACTTTGGAACATTGATTTGTATAGTGTACAGCGTGCACTCTGTAGCATTGATTTGTATACTGTACAGGGTGCACTCTGTAGCATTGATTTGTATACTGTACAGGGTGCACTCTGGAACATTGATTTGTATACTGTACAGGGTGCACTCTGGAACATTGATCTGTATACTGTACAGGGTCCACTCTGGAACATTGATTTGAATACTGTACAGGGTCCACTCTGGAGCATTGATTTGTATACTGTACAGGGTCGTCTCTGGAACATTGATTTGTGTACTGTACATTGTCCACTCTGGAGCATTGATGTGTATACTTTACAGGGTCCACTCTGGAACATTGATTTGCATACTGTACAGGGTCCACTCAGGAGCATTGATTTGTATACTGTATAGGGTCGTCTCTGGAACATTGATTTGTATACTGTACATTGTCCACTCTGGAGCATTGATTTGCATACTGTACAGGGTGCACTCTGGAACATTGATTTGTAAACTGTACAGGGTACACGCTGGAGAATTGATGTGTATACTCTACAGGGTGCACTCTGGAACATTGATTTGTATACTGTACAGTGTCCACTCTGTAGCATTGATTTGCATACTGTACATGGTCTACTCTGGAGCATTGATTTGTATACTCTACAGGGTGCACTCTGGAACATTGAGTTGTATGCTGTACAGGGTGCAATCTGGAGCATTGATTTGTACACTGTACAGGATCCACTCTGGAGTATTGATTTGCAAACTGTACAGGGTCGTCTCTGGAACATTGATTTGTATACTGTACATTGTCCACTCTGGAGCATTGATTTGCATACTGTACAGGGTGCACTCTGGAACATTGATTTGTATGCTGTACAGGGTGCACTCTGGAGCATTGATTTGTACACTGTACAGGATCCACTGTGTAGCATTGATTTGTTTACTCTACAGGGTCCACTCTGGAGCATTGATGTGTATACTGTATAGGGTGCACTCTGGAGCATTCATTTGTATACTGTATGGGGTGCACTCTGGAACATTGATATGTATACTGTACAGGGTGCACTCTGGAGCATTGATGTGTATACTGTATAGGGTGCACTCTGAAGCATTGATTTGTATATTGTACAGGGTACAGTCTGGAACATTGATTTGTATACTGTACATGGTGAACTCTGGAGCATTGATTTGTATACTGTACAGGGTCCACTCAGGAGCATTGATTTGTATGCTGTACAGGGTCGTCTCTGGAACATTGATTTGTATACTGTACATTGTCCACTCTGGAGCATTGATTTGCATACTGTACAGGGTGCACTCTGGAACATTGATTTGTATACTGTACAGGGTGCACGCTGGAGAATTGATGTGTATACTCTACAGGGTGCACTCTGGAACATTGATTTGTATACTGTACAGTGTCCACTCTGTAGCATTGATTTGCATACAGTACATGGTCCACTCTGGAGCATTGATTTGTATACTGTACAGGGTGCACTCTGGAACATTGATTTGTATGCTGTTCAGGGTGCACTCTGGAGCATTGATTTGTACACTGTACAGGATCCACTGTGTAGTATTGATTTGCAAACTGTACAGGGTCGTCTCTGGAGCATTGATATGTATACTGTATAGGGTGCACTCTGGAGCATTCATTTGTATACTGTATGGGGTGCACTCTGGAACATTGATATGTATACTGTACAGGGTGCACTCTGGAGCATTGATGTGTATACTGTATAGGGTGCACTCTGAAGCATTGATTTGTATATTGTACAGGGTACAGTCTGGAACATTGATTTGTATACTGTACATGGTGAACTCTGGAGCATTGATTTGTATACTGTACATAGTCCACTCTGGAGCAGCGATTTGTATACTGTACATTTTCCACTCTGTAGCATTGATTTGTATATTGTACAGGGTGCACTATGTAGCATTGATTTGTATACTGTACATTGTCCACTCTGGATCATTGATTTATATACTCTACATAGTCCACACTGTAGCATTGATTGTTATACTGTACAGGGTGCACACTGGAACATTGATCTGTATACTGTACAGGGTCCACTCTGGGCCATTGATTTGCATACTGTACAGGGTCCACTCTCGAGCATTGATTTGCATACTGTATAGGGTGCACTTTGGAACATTGATTTGTATACTGTACAGCGTGCACTCTGTAGCATTGATTTGTATACTGTACAGGGTGCACTCTGTAGCATTGATTTGTATACTGTACAGGGTGTACTCTGGAACACTGATTTGTATACTGTACAGGGTGCACTCTGGAACATTGATCTGTATACTGTACAGGGTCCACTCTGTAACATTGATTTGAATACTGTACAGGGTCCACTCTGGAACATTGATTTGTATACTGTACAGGGTGCACGCTGGAGAATTGATGTGTATACTCTACAGGGTGCACTCTGGAACATTGATTTGTATACTGTACAGTGTCCACTCTGTAGCATTGATTTGCATACTGTACATGGTCCACTCTGGAACATTGATTTGTATACTGTACAGGGTGCACTCTGGAGCATTGATTTGTATGCTGTACAGGGTGCACTCTGGAGCATTGATTTGTACACTGTACAGGATCCACTCTGGAGTATTGATTTGCAAACTGTACAGGGTCGTCTCTGGAACATTGATTTGTATACTGTACATTGTCCACTCTGGAGCATTGATTTGCATACTGTACAGGGTGCACTCTGGAACATTGATTTGTATGCTGTACTGGGTGCACTCTGGAGCATTGATTTGTACACTGTACAGGATCCACTGTGTAGCATTGATTTGCAAACTGTACAGGGTCCACTCTGGAGCATTGATGTGTATACTGTATAGGGTGCACTCTGGAGCATTCGTTTGTATACTGTATGGGGTGCACTCTGGAACATTGATATGTATACTGTACAGGGTGCACTCTGGAGCATTGATGTGTATACTGTATAGGGTGCACTCTGAAGCATTGATTTGTATATTGTACAGGGTACAGTCTGGAACATTGATTTGTATACTGTACATGGTGAACTCTGGAGCATTGATTTGTATACTGTACATGGTCCACTCTGGAGCAGCGATTTGTATACTGTACATTTTCCACTCTGTAGCATTGATTTGTATACTGTACATTGTCCACTCTGGATCATTGATTTATATACTCTACATAGTCCACACTGTAGCATTGATTTTTATACTGTACAGGGTGCACACTGGAACATTGATCTGTATACTGTACAGGGTCCACTCTGGACCATTGATTTGCATACTGTACAGGGTCCACTCTGGAGCATTGATTTGCAAACTGTACAGGGTCGTCTCTGGAACATTGATTGGTATACCGTACATTGTCCACTCAGGAGCATTGATTTGCATACTGTACAGGGTGCACTCTGGAACATTGATTTGTATGCTGTACAGGGTGCACTCTGGAGCATTGATTTGTACACTGTACAGGATCCACTGTGGAGCATTGATTTGTATACTGTACAGGGTCCACTCTGGAGCACTGATGTCTATACTGTATAGGGTGCACTCTGGTGCATTCATTTGTATACTGTATGGGGTGCAGTCTGGAACATTGATTTGTATAATGTACAGGGTGCACTCTGGAGCATTGATTTGTATATTGTACAGGATACAGTCTGGAACATTGATTTGTATATTGTACAGGGTGCACTATGTAGCATTGATTTGTATACTGTACAGGGTCCACTCTCGAGCATTGATATGCATACTGTATAAGGTGCACTTTGGAACATTGATTTGTATACTGTACATCGTGCACTCTGTAGCATTGATTTGTATACTGTACAGGGTGCACTATGTAGCATTGATTTGTATACTGTACAGGGTGCACTCTGGAACATTGATTTGTATACTGTACAGGGTGCACTCTGGAAAATTGATCTGTATATTGTACAGGGTCCACTCTGGAACATTGATTTGCATACTGTACATGGTCCACTCTGGAGCATTGATTTGTATACTGTACAGGGTCGTCTCTGGAACATTGATTTGTATACTCTACATTGTCCACTCTGGAGCATTGATTTGCATACTGTACAGGGTGCACTCTGGAACATTGATATGTATACTGTACAGGGTCCACTCTCGAGCATTGATTTGCATACTGTATTGGGTGCACTCTGTAGCATTGCTTTGTATACTGTACAGGGTGCACTCTCTGGAACATTGATTTGTATACAGTACAGGGTGCACTCTGGAACATTGATCTGTATACTGTACAGGGTCCACTCTGGAACATTGATTTGCATACTGTACATGGTCCACTCTGGAGCATTGATTTGTATACTGTACAGGGTCGTCTCTGGAACATTGATTTGTATACTGTACATTGTCCACTCTGGAGCATTGATTTGCATACTGTACAGGGTGCACTCTGGAACATTGATTTGTATACTCTACAGGATGCAATCTGGAGCATTGATTTGTATATTGTACAGGGTACACTCTGGAACATTGATTTGTATACTGTACAGTGTCCACTCTGTAGCATTGATTTGCATACTGTACATGGTCCACTCTGGAACATTGATGTGTATACTGTACAGCGTGCACTCTGTAGCATTGATTTGTATACTGTACAGGGTCCACTCTGGAACATTGATTTGTAAACTGTACAGGGTGCACTCTGGAGCATTGATGTGTTTACTGTACATGGTGCACTCTGGAGCATTGATTTGTATACTGTACATGGTGCACTCTGGAACATTGATTTGTATACTGTACAGGGTGCACTCTGGAGCATTGATTTGTATACTGTACATGGTGCACTCTGGAACATTGATTTGTATACTGTACAGGGTCGTCTCTGGAACATTGATTTGTATACTGTACATTGTCCACTCTGGAGCATTGATTTGCATACTGTACAGGGTGCACTCTGGAACATTGATTTGTATACTCTACAGGGTGCAATCTGGAGCATTGATTTGTATATTGTACAGGGTACACTCTGGAACATTGATTTGTATACTGTACAGTGTCCACTCTGTAGCATTGATTTGCATACTGTACATGGTCCACTCTGGAACATTGATTTGCATACTGTACATGGTCCACTCTGGAACATTGATGTGCATACTGTACAGGGTGTACTCTGGAACATTGATTTGTATACTGTACAGCGTGCACTCTGTAGCATTGATTTGTATACTGTACAGGGTCCACTCTGGAACATTGATTTGTAAACTGTACAGGGTGCTCTCTGGAGCATTGATGTGTTTACTGTACATGGTGCACTCTGGAGCATTGATTTGTATACTGTACATGGTGCACTCGGGAACATTGATTTGTATACTGTACAGGGTGCACTCTGGAGCATTGATTTGTATACTGTACATGGTGCACTCTGGAACATTGATTTGTATACTGTACAGTGTCCACTCTGTAGATTGATGTGTATACTGTACATGGTCCACTCTGGAACATTGATTTTGTATACTGTACAGGGTCCACTCTGGAAAATTGGTTTGTATACTGTACATGATCCACGCTGGAACATTGATTTGTACACTGTACTAGGTCTACTCTCGAGCATTGATTTGTATACTGTACAGGGTCCACTCTGGAACATTGATTTGTATACTGTACAGGGTCCGATATGGATCATTGATTTGTATACTGTATGGGGTGCACACTGGAACATTTATTTGTGTACTGTACATGGTCCACTCTGGAGTATTGATTTGTATACTGTACAGGGTCCACTCTGGAGCATTGATTTGTATACTGTACATGGTACACTCTGGAGCATTGATTTGTATACTGTACATGGTCCACTCGGGATCATTGATTTGTATACTGTACATGATCCACTCTGGAGCATTGATTTGTATACTGTACATGGTCCACTCTGGAGCATTGATTTGTATGCTGTACAGGGTGCACTCTGGAGCATTGATTTGTAAACTGTACAGGGTGTACTCTGGAGCATTGAGCTGTATGCTGCACAGGGTGCACTCTGGAGCATTGATTTGTATGCTATACAGGGTGCACTTTGGAGCATTGATTTGTATACTGTACAGGGTCCACTCTGGAGCATTGATTTGTATGCTGTACAGGGTGCACTCTGTAGGATTGATTTGCATACTGTACAGGGTCCACTCTGGAGCATTGAATTGTACACTGTACAGGATCCACTGTGGAGCATTGATTTGTATACTGTACAGGGTCCACTCTGGAGCATTGATTTCTATACTGTACAGTGTCCACTTGGGCACATTTATTTGTATACTGTACAGGGTCCACTCTGGAACATTGATTTGTATACTGTACAACAAGCACTCTGTAGCATTGATTTGTATACTGTACAAAGTGCATTATGTAGCATTGATTTGTATACTGTACAGGGTGCACTCTGGAGCATTGATTTGTATACTGTACACTGTGCACCCTGGACTTTTATTTGCATACTGTTCAGGGTGCACTCTGTAGCATTGCATTGTATAGTGTACATGGTGCACTCTGGAACATTGATTTGTATACTGTACATGGTGCACTATTGGTGCACTCTGGAACATTGATTTGTATACTGTAGCCTACATGGTGCACTCTGGAGCATTGATTTGTATGCTGTACATGGTGCACCCCGGAACAATGATTTGTATACTGTACAGTGTCCACTCTGGAGCATTGATTTGAATACTGTACAGGGTCCACTCTGGAGCATTGATTTGAATACTGTACATGGTCCAATCTGGAACATTGATTTGTATACTGTACAGGGTCCACTCTGGAGCATTGATTTGTATACTGTACATGGTGAACTCTGGAGCATCGATTTGTATACTGTACATGGTCCACTCTGGAGTATAGATTTGTATACTGTACAGGGTGCACTCTGGAACATTGATTTGTATACTGTACAGGGTGCACTCTGTAGTATTGATTTGTATACTGTACATTGTCCACTCTGGATCATTGATTTATATACTCTACATAATCCACACTGTAGCATTGATTTGTACACTGTACATGCTCCACGCTGGAACATTGATTTGTATACTGTACAGGGTCCACTCTGGAACATTGATTTGTATACTGTACATCGTCCACTCTCGAGCATTGATTTGCATAATGTATAGGGTGCACTTTGGAACATTGATTTGTATACTGTACAGCGTGCACTCTGTAGCATTGATTTGTATACTGTACAGGGTGCACTCTGTAGCATTGATTTGTATACTGTACAGGGTGTACTCTGGAACATTGATTTGTATACTGTACAGGGTGCACTCTGGAACATTGATCTGTATACTGTACAGGGTCCACTCTGGAACATTGATTTGAATACTGTACAGGGTCCACTCTGGAACATTGATTTGTATACTGTACAGGGTGCACGCTGGAGAATTGATGTGTATACTCTACAGGGTGCACTCTGGAACATTGATTTGTATACTGTACAGTGTCCACTCTGTAGCATTGATTTGCATACTGTACATGGTCCACTCTGGAACATTGATTTGTATACTGTACAGGGTGCACTCTGGAACATTGATTTGTATGCTGTACAGGGTGCACTCTGGAGCATTGATTTGTACACTGTACAGGATCCACTCTGGAGTATTGATTTGCAAACTGTACAGGGTCGTCTCTGGAACATTGATTTGTATACTGTACATTGTCCACTCTGGAGCATTGATTTGCATACTGTACAGGGTGCACTCTGGAACATTGATTTGTATGCTGTACAGGGTGCACTCTGGAGCATTGATTTGTACACTGTACAGGATCCACTGTGTAGCATATATTTGTATACTGTACAGGGTCCACTCTGGAGCATTGATGTGTATACTGTATAGGGTGCACTCTGGAGCATTCATTTGTATATTGTATGGGGCGCACTCTCGAACATTGATATGTATACTGTACAGGGTGCACTCTGGAGCATTGATGTGTATACTGTATTGGGTGCAATCTGAAGCATTGATTTGTATATTGTACAGGGTACAGTCTGGAACATTGATTTGTATACTGTACATGGTGAACTCTGGAGCATTGATTTGTATACTGTACAGGGTCCACTCTGGAACATTGATTTGAATACTGTACAGGGTCCACTCTGGAGCATTGATTTGTATACTGTACAGGGTCGTCTCCGGAACATTGATTTGTATACTGTACATTGTCCACTCTGGAGCATGGATGTGTATACTCTACAGGGTCCACTCTGGAACATTGATTTGCATACTGTACAGGGTCCACTCAGGAGCATTGATTTGTATACTGTACAGGGTCGTCTCTGGAACATTGATTTGTATACTGTACATTGTCCACTCTGGAGCATTGATTTGCATACTGTACAGGGTGCACTCTGGAACATTGATTTGTATACTGTACAGGGTGCACGCTGGAGAATTGATGTGTATACTCTACAGGGTGCACTCTGGAACATTGATTTGTATACTGTACAGTGTCCACTATGTAGCATTGATTTGCATACTGTACATGGTCCACTCTGGAGCATTGATTTGTATACTGTACAGGGTGCACTCTGGAACATTGATTTGTATGCTGTACAGGGTGCACTCTGGAGCATTGATTTGTACACTGTACTGGATCCACTGTGTAGTATTGATTTGCAAACTGTACAGGGTCGTCTCTGGAGCATTGATGTGTATACTGTATAGGGTGCTCTCTGGAGCATTCATTTGTATACTGTATGGGGTGCACTCTGGAACATTGATATGTATACTGTACAGGGTGCACTCTGGAGCTTTGATGTGTATACTGTATAGGGTGCACTCTGAAGCATTGATTTGTATATTGTACAGGGTACAGTCTGGAACATTGATTTGTATACTGTACATGGTGAACTCTGGAGCATTGATTTGTATACTGTACATGATCCACTCTGGAGCATCGATTTGTATACTGTACATTGTCCACTCTGTAGCATTGATTTGTATATTGTACAGGGTGCACTATGTAGCATTGATTTGTATACTGTACATTGTCCACTCTGGATCATTGATTTATATACTCTACATAGTCCACACTGTAGCATTGATTTTTATACTGTACAGGGTGCACTCTGGAACATTGATCTGTATACTGTACAGGGTCCACTCTGGACCATTGATTTGCATACTGTACAGGGTCCACTCTGGAGCATTGATTTGCAAACTGTACAGGGTCGTCTCTGGAACATTGATTTGTATACTGTACATGGTGCACTCTGGAGCATTGATTTGCATACTGTACAGGGTGCACTCTGGAACATTGATTTGTATGCTGTACAGGGTGCACTCTGGAGCATTGATTTGTACACTGTACAGGATCCACTGTGGAGCATTGATTTGTACACTGTACAGGGTCCACTCTGGAGCACTGATGTGTATACTGTATAGGGTGCACTCTGGTGCATTCATTTGTATACTGTATGGGGTGCAGTCTGGAACATTGATTTGTATACTGTACAGGGTGCACTCTGGAGCATTGATGTGTATACTGTATAGGGTGCAATCTGAAGCATTGATTTGTATATTGTACAGGGTACAGTCTGGAACATTGATTTGTATACTGTACATGGTGAACTCTGGAGCATTGATTTGTATACTGTACAGGGTCCACTCTGGAACATTGATTTGAATACTGTACAGGGTCCACTCTGGAGCATTGATTTGTATGCTGTACAGGGTCGTCTCTGCAACATTGATTTGTATACTGTACATTGTCCACTCCGGAGCATTGATGTGTATACTCTACAGGGTCCACTCTGGAACATTGATTTGCATACTGTACAGGGTCCACTCAGGAGCATTGATTTGTATACTGTACAGGGTCGTCTCTGGAACATTGATTTGTATACTGTACATTGTCCACTCTGGAGCATTGATTTGCATACTGTACAGGGTGCACTCTGGAACATTGATTTGTATACTGTACAGGGTGCACGCTGGAGAATTGATGTGTATACTCTACAGGGTGCACTCTGGAACATTGATTTGTATACTGTACAGTGTCCACTCTGTAGCATTGATTTGCATACTGTACATGGTCCACTCTGGCGCATTGATTTGTATACTGTACAGGGTGCACTCTGGAACATTGATTTGTATGCTGTACAGGGTGCACTCTGGAGCATTGATTTGTACACTGTACAGGATCCACTGTGTAGTATTGATTTGCAAACTGTACAGGGTCGTCTCTGGAGCATTGATGTGTATACTGCATAGGGTGCACTCTGGAGCATTCATTTGTATACTGTATGGGGTGCACTCTGGAACATTGATATGTATACTGTACAGGGTGCACTCTGGAGCATTGATGTGTATACTGTATAGTTTGCACTCTGAAGCATTGATTTGTATATTGTACAGGGTACAGTCTGGAACATTGATTTGTATACTGTACATGGTGAACTCTGGAGCATTGATTTGTATACTGTACATGGTCCACTCTGGAGCATCGATTTGTATACTGTACATTGTCCACTCTGTAGCATTGATTTGTATATTGTACAGGGTGCACTATGTAGCATTGATTTGTATACTGTACATTGTCCACTCTGGATCATTGATTTATATACTCTACATAGTCCACACTGTAGCATTGATTTTTATACTGTACAGTGTGCACTCTGGAGCATTGATTTGTATACTGTACAGGGTCCACTCTGGAATATTGATTTGCATACTGTACATGGTCCACTCTGGAGCATTGATTTGTATACTGTACAGGGTCGTCTCTGGAACATTGATTTGTATACTCTACATTGTCCACTCTGGAGCATTGATTTGCATACTGTACAGGGTGCACTCTGGAACATTGATATGTATACTGTACAGGGTCCACTCTCGAGTATTGATTTGCATACTGTATTGGGTGCACTCTGTAGCATTGCTTTGTATACTGTACAGGGTGCACTCTCTGGAACATTGATTTGTATACAGTACAGGGTGCACTCTGGAACATTGATCTGTATACAATACAGGGTCCACTCTGGAACATTGATTTGCATACTGTACATGGTCCACTCTGGAGCATTGATTTGTATACTGTACAGGGTCGTCTCTGGAACATTGATTTGTATACTGTACATTGTCCACTCTGGAGCATTGATTTGCATACTGTACAGGGTGCACTCTGGAACATTGATTTGTATACACTACATGGTGCAATCTGGAGCATTGATTTGTATATTGTACAGGGTACACTCTGGAACATTGATTTGTATACTGTACAGTGTCCACTCTGTAGCATTGATTTGCATTCTGTACATGGTCCACTCTGGAACATTGATTTGCATACTGTACATGGTCCACTCTGGAACATTTATGTGTATACTGTACAGGGTGTACTCTGGAACATTGATTTGTATACTGTACAGCGTGCACTCTGTAGCATTGATTTGTATACTGTACAGGGTCCACTCTGGAACATTGATTTGTAAACTGTACAGGGTGCACTCTGGAGCATTGATGTGTTTACTGTACATGGTGCACTCTGGAGCATTGATTTGTATACTGTACATGGTGCACTCTGGAACATTGATTTGTATACTGTACAGGGTGCACTCTGGTGCATTGATTTGTATACTGTACATGGTGCACTCTGGAACATTGATTTGTATACTGTACAGTGTCCACTCTGTAGCATTGATGTGTATACTGTACATGGTCCACTCTGGAACATTGATTTTGTATACTGTACAGGGTCCACTCTGGAAAATTGGTTTGTATACTGTACATGATCCACGCTGGAACATTGATTTGTACACTGTACTAGGTCCACTCTCGAGCATTGATTTGTATACTGTACAGGGTCCACTCTGGAACATTGATGTGTATATGGTACAGGGTCCGATATGGATCATTGATTTGTATACTGTATGGGGTGCACACTGGAACATTTATTTGTATACTGTACATGGTCCACTCTGGAGTATTGATTTGTATACTGTACAGGGTCCACTCTGGAGCATTGATTTGTATACTGTACATGGTCCACTCTGGAGCATTGATTTGTATACTGTACATGGTCCACTCGGGATCATTGATTTGTATACTGTACATGATCCACTCTGGAGCATTGATTTGTATACTGTACATGGTCCACTCTGGAGCATTGATTTGTATGCTGTACAGGGTGCACTCTGGAGCATTGATTTGTAAACTGTACAGGGTGTACTCTGGAGCATTGAGCTGTATGCTGCATAGGGTGTACTCTGGAGCATTGATTTGTATGCTATACAGGGTGCACTTTGGAGCATTGATTTGTATACTGTACAGGGTCCACTCTGGAACATTGATTTGTATGCTGTACAGGGTGCACTCTGTAGGATTGATTTGCATACTGTACAGGGTCCACTCTAGAGCATTGAATTGTACACTGTACAGGATCCACTGTGGAGCATTGATTTGTATACTGTACAGGGTCCACTCTGGAGCATTGATTTGTATACTGTACAGGGTGCACTCTGGAGCATTGATTTGTATACTGTACAGGGTCCACTCTGGAATATTGATTTGCATACTGTACAGGGTCCACTCTGGAGCATTGATTTGCAAACTGTACCGGGTCATCTCTGGAACATTGATTTGTATACCGTACATTGTCCACTCTGGAGCATTGATTTGCATACTGTACAGGGTGCACTCTGGAACATTGATTTGTATGCTGTACAGGGTGCACTCTGGAGCATTGATTTGTACACTGTACAGGATCCACTGTGGATCATTGATTTGTATACTGTACAGGGTCCACTCTGGAGCACTGATGTGTATACTGTATAGGGTGCACTCTGGTGCATTCATTTGTATACTGTATGGGGTGCAGTCTGGAACATTGATTTGTATACTGTACAGGGTGCACTCTGGAACATTGATTTGTATATTGTACAGGGTACAGTCTGGAACATTGATTTGTATATTGTACAGGGTGCACTATGTAGCATTGATTTGTATACTGTACAGGGTCCACTCTCGAGCATTGATATGCATACTCCATAAGGTGCACTTTGGAACATTGATTTGTATACTGTACAGCGTGCACTCTGTAGCATTGATTTGTATACTGTACAGGGTGCACTATGTAGCATTGATTTGTATACTGTACAGGGTGCACTCTGGAACATTGATTTGTATACTGTACAGGGTGCACTCTGGAAAATTGATCTGTATATTGTACAGGGTCCACTCTGGAACATTGATTTGCATACTGTACATGGTCCACTCTGGAGCATTGATTTGAATACTGTACAGGGTCGTCTCTGGAACATTGATTTGTATACTCTACATTGTCCACTCTGGAGCATTGATTTGCATACTGTACAGGGTGCACTCTGGAACATTGATATGTATACTGTACAGGGTCCACTCTCGAGCATTGATTTGCATACTGTATTGGGTGCACTCTGTAGCATTGCTTTGTATACTGTACAGGGTGCACTCTCTGGAACATTGATTTGTATACAGTACAGGGTGCACTCTGGAACATTGATCTGTATACAATACAGGGTCCACTCTGGAACATTGATTTGCATACTGTACATGGTCCACTCTGGAGCATTGATTTGTATACCGTACAGGGTCGTCTCTGGAACATTGATTTGTATACACTACAGGGTGCAATCTGGAGCATTGATTTGTATATTGTACAGGGTACACTCTGGAACATTGATTTGTATACTGTACAGTGTCCACTCTGTAGCATTGATTTGCATTCTGTACATGGTCCACTCTGGAACATTGATTTGCATACTGTACATGGTCCACTCTGGAACATTGATGTGTATACTGTACAGGGTGTACTCTGGAACATTGATTTGTATACTGTACAGCGTGCACTCTGTAGCATTGATTTGTATACTGTACAGGGTCCACTCTGGAACATTGATTTGTAAACTGTACAGGGTGCACTCTGGAGCATTGATGTGTTTACTGTACATGGTGCACTCTGGAGCATTGATTTGTATACTGTACATGGTGCACTCTGGAACATTGATTTGTATACTGTACAGGGTGCACTCTGGTGCATTGATTTGTATACTGTACATGGTGCACTCTGGAACATTGATTTGTATACTGTACAGTGTCCACTCTGTAGCATTGATGTGTATACTGTACATGGTCCACTCTGGAACATTGATTTTGTATACTGTACAGGGTCCACTCTGGAAAATTGGTTTGTATACTGTACATGATCCACGCTGGAACATTGATTTGTACACTGTACTAGGTCCACTCTCGAGCATTGATTTGTATACTGTACAGGGTCCACTCTGGAACATTGATGTGTATATGGTACAGGGTCCGATATGGATCATTGATTTGTATACTGTATGGGGTGCACACTGGAACATTTATTTGTATACTGTACATGGTTCACTCTGGAGTATTGATTTGTATACTGTACAGGGTCCACTCTGGAGCATTGATTTGTATACTGTACATGGTCCACTCTGGAGCATTGATTTGTATACTGTACATGGTCCACTCGGGATCATTGATTTGTATACTGTACATGATCCACTCTGGAGCATTGATTTGTATACTGTACATGGTCCACTCTGGAGCATTGATTTGTATGCTGTACAGGGTGCACTCTGGAGCATTGATTTGTAAACTGTACAGGGTGTACTCTGGAGCATTGAGCTGTATGCTGCACAGGGTGCACTCTGGAGCATTGATTTGTATGCTATACAGGGTGCACTTTGGAGCATTGATTTGTATACTGTACAGGGTCCACTCTGGAACATTGATTTGTATGCTGTACAGGGTGCACTCTGTAGGATTGATTTGCATACTGTACAGGGTCCACTCTGGAGCATTGAATTGTACACTGTACAGGATCCACTGTGGAGCATTGATTTGTATACTGTACAGGGTCCACTCTGGAGCATTGATTTGTATACTGTACAGGGTGCACTCTGGAGCATTGATTTGTATACTGTACAGGGTCCACTCTGGAATATTGATTTGCATACTGTACAGGGTCCACTCTGGAACATTGATTTGTAAACTGTACAGGGTACACTCTGGAGCATTGATGTGTTTAATGTACATGGCGCACTCTGGATCATTGATTTGTATACTGTACAGGGTGCACTCTGGAACATTGATTTGTATACTGTACAGTGTCCACTCTGTAGCATTGATGTGTATACTGTTCATGGTCCACTCAGGAACATTGATATTGTATACTCTACATGGTCCACTCTGGAAAATTGGTTTGTATACTGTATATGGTCCACGCTGGAACATTGATTTGTACACTGTACAAGGTCCACTCTGGAGCATAGATTTGTATACTGTACAGGGTCCACTCTGGAACAATTATTTGTATACTGTACATGGTCCACTCTGGATAATTGATTTGTATACTGTACAGGGTCCACTCTGGAGCATTGATTTGTATACTGTACATGGTCCACTCTGGAGCATTGATTTGTATACTGTACATGGTCCACTCTGGAGCATTGATTTGTATACTGTACATGGTCCACTCTGGAGCATTGATTTGTATACTGTACATGGTCCACTCTGGAGCATTGATTTGTATGCTGTACATGGTCCACTATGGAGCATTGATTTGTATACTGTACAGGGTGCACACTTGAGCATTGATTTGTAAACTGTACAGGGTGCACTCTGGAGCATTGATGTGTATGCTAAACAGGGTGCACTCTGAATCATTGATTTGTATGCTGTACAGGGTGCACTCTGGAGCATTGATTTGTATACTGTACAGGGTCCACTCTGGAGCATTGATTTGTATGCTGTACAGGGTGCACTCTGGAGCATTGATTTGTATGCTGCACAGGGTGCACTCTGTAGCATTGATTTGCATACTGTACAGGGTCCACTCTGGAGCATTGATTTGTATACTGTACATGGTCCACTCTGGAGCATTGATTTGTATACTGTACAGGGTGCACTCTGGAACATTGATGTGTATACTGTACATGGTGCACTCTGTAGCATTGATTTGTATACTGTACATGGTCCACTCTGGAACATTGATATGTATACTGTACATGTTCCACTTTGTAGCATTGATTTGGATACTGTACATGGTCCACTCTGGAAAATTGATTTGTATTCTGTACATGTTCCAAGCTGGAATATTGATTTGTATTCTGTACAGGGTCCACGCTGGAGCATTGATTTGCATACTGTACAGGGTGCACTCTGGAACATTGAGTTGTATACTGTACAGCGTGCACTCTGTAGCATTGATTTGTATACTGTACAGGGTCCACTCTGGAACATTGATTTGTAAACTGTACAGGGTGCACTATGGAACATTGGTTTGTATACTGTACAGGGTCCACTCTGGAGCATTGAATTTTATACTACACATGGTGCACTCTGTAGCATTGATTTGTATACTGTACATGGTCCACTCTGGAACATTGATATGTATACTGTACATGTTCCACTTTGTAGCATTGATTTGGATACTGTACATGGTCCACTCTGGAAAATTGATTTGTATTCTGTACATGTTCCAAGCTGGAATATTGATTTGTATTCTGTACATGTTCCACACTGGAATAGTGATTTGTACACTGTACAGGGTCCACTCTGGAGTATTGATTTGAATACTGTACAGGGTCCACTCTGGAACATTGATTTGTATACTGTACAGGGTCCACTCTGGAACATTGATTTGTATACTGTACAGGGTCCACTCTCGAGCATTGATTTGTATACTGTATAGGGTACACTCTGGAACATTGATTTGTATACTGTACAGCGTGTACTCTGTAGCATTGATTTGTATACTGTACAGGGAGCACTCTGGAACATTGATTTGTATATTGTACAGGGTGCACGCTGGAATATTGATTTGTATACTGTACAGGTTCCACTCTGGAGCATTGATTTGTATACTGTACAGGGTGCACTCTGGAGCATTGATTTGTATACTGTACAGGGTCCAATCTGGAACATTGATTTGTATACTGTACAGGGTGCACTCTGGAACATTGATTTGTATACTGTACATGGTGCACTCTGGAACATTGATTTGTATACTGTACATGGTCCACTTTGTAGCATTGATTTGGATACTGTGCATGGTACACTCTGGAACATTGATTTGTATACTGTAAAAGGTCCACTCTGGAGCATTGATTTGTATACTGTACAGTGTCCACTCTGGAAAATTGATTTGTATACTGTACATGTTCCACACTGGAACATTGATTTGAACACTGTACATGGTGCACTATGAAGCATTGCTTTGTATACAGTACAGGGTCCACTCTGGAATATTGATTTGTATAACGTACAGTGTCCACTCTGGAGCATTGATTTGTATACTGTACAGGGTCCACTCTGGAGCATTGATTTGTATACTGTACAGGGTCCACTCTGGAACATTGATTTGCATACTGTACAGGGTCCACTCTCGAGCATTGATTTGTATATTGTATAGGGTGCACTCTGGAACATTGATTTGTATACTGTACAACGTGCACTCTGTAGCATTGATGTGTATACTGTACAGGGTCCACTCTGGAACATTGATTTGTAAACTGTACAGGGTGCACTCTGGAGCATTGATGTGTTTACTGTACAGGGTGCACTCTGGAGCATTGATTTGTATATTGTACAGGGTGCACTCTGGAACATTGATTTGTATACTGTACAGGGTCCACTCAGGAGCAATGATTTGTATACTGTACATGGTCCACTTTGTAGCATTGATTTGAATACTGTACATGGTCCACCATGTAGCATTGATTTGTATACTGTACAATGTCCACTCTGGAAAATTGATTTGTATACTGTACATGTTCCACACTGGAATATTGATTTGTACACTGTACAGGGTCCACTCTGGAGTATTGATTTGAATACTGTACAGGGTCCACTCTGGAACATTGATTTGTATACTGTACAGGGTCCACTCTGGAACATTGATTTGTATACTGTACAGGGTCCACTCTCGAGCATTGATTTGAATACTGTATAGGGTACACTCTGGAACATTGATTTGTATACTGTACAGCGTGTACTCTGTAGCATTGATTTGTATACTGTACAGGGAGCACTCTGGAACATTGATTTGTATACTGTACAGGGTGCACTCTGGAACATTGATTTGTATACTGTACAGTGTCCACTCTGTAGGATTGATTTGTACACTGTACCGGGTCCTCTCTGGAGCATTGATTTGTATGCTGTACAGGGTCCACTCTAGGGCATTGATTTGTATACTGTACAGTGTCCTCTCTGGAGCATTGATTTGTATACTGTACAGGGTGCACTCTGGAACATTGATTTGTATACTGTACAGAGTGCACTCTGGAGCATTGATGTGTATATTGTACAGGGTGCAATCTGGAGCATTGATTTGTATACTGTACAGGGTGCACTCAGGAACATTGATTTGTATACTGTACAGTGTCCACTCTTTAGAATTGATTTGTATACTGTACATGGTCCACTCTGGGGCATTGATTTGTATACTGTACAGGGTGCACTCTTGAGCATTGATTTGTATACTGTACAGGGTGCACTCTGTAGTATTGATTTGTATACTGTACATTGTCCACTCTGGATCATTGATTTATATACTCTACATAGTCCACTCTGTAGCATTGATTTGTACAATGTACATGCTCCACGGTGGAACATTGATTTGTATACTGTACAGGGTCCACTCTGGAGCATTGATTTGTATACTTTACAGGCTCCACTCTGGAACATTGATTTGTATACTGTACAGCGTCCACACTCGAGCATTGATTTGCATACTGTATAGGGTGCACTTTGGAACATTGATTTGTATACTGTACAGCGTGCATTCTGTAGCATTGATTTGTATACTGTACAGGGTGCACTCTGTAGCATTGATTTGTATACTGTACAGGGTACACTCTGGAACATTGATTTTTATACTGTACATGGTGCACTCTGGAACATTGATCTGTATACTGTACATGGTCCACTCTGGAACATTGATTTGCATACTGTACAGGGTCCACTCTGGAGCATTGATTTGTATACTATACAGGGTCGTATCTGGAACATTGATTTGTATACTGTACATTGTCCACTCTGGAGCATTGATTAGCATACTGTACAGGGTGCACTCTGGCACATTGATTTGTATACTGTACAAGGTGCAGTCTGGAGCATTGATGTGTATTCTCTACAGGGTGCACTCTGGAGCATTGATTTGTATATTGTACATGGTACACTCTGGAACATTGATTTATATACTGTACAGTGTCCACTCTGTAAGCTTTGATTTGCATACTGTACATGGTCCACTCTGGATCATTGATTTGTATACTGTACAGGGTACACTCTTTAGCATTGATTTGTATACTGTACATGGTCCACTCTGGAACATTAATTTGTATACTGTACAGGGTCCACTCTGGAAAATTGATTTGTATAATGTACATGGTCCACGCTGAAACATTGATTTATACACAGTACAGGGTACACTCTGGAGCATTGATTTGTATACTGTACAGGGTCCACTCTGGAGCATTGATTTGTATACTGTACAGGGTGCACTCTGGAACATTGATTTGTATACTGTACATGGTCCACTCTGGAACATTGATTTGTATACTGTACATGGTCCACGCTGGAACATTGATTTGTACACTGTACAAGGTCCACTCTGGAGCATTGATTTTTATACTGAACAGGGTCCACTCTGGAACATTGATTTGTATACTGTACAGGGTCCACTCTGGATCATTGATTTGTATACTGTATGGGGTTTACTCTGGAACATTTATTTGTATACTGTACATGGTCCACTCTGGAACATTGATTTGTATACTGTACAGGGTCCACTTGGGAACATTGATTTGTATACTGTACAGGGTCCACTCTGGAACATTGATTTGTATACTGTACAAAGTGCACTCTGTTGCATTGATTTGTATACTGTACATAGTGCACTATGTAGCATTGATTTGTATACTGTACAGGGTGCACTCTTGAGCATTGATTTGTATACTGTACAGGGTGCACTCTGTAGTATTGATTTGTATACTGTACAATGTCCACTCTGGATCATTGATTTATATACTCTACATAGTCCACACTGTAGCATTGATTTGTACAATGTACATGCTCCACGGTGGAACATTGATTTGTATACTGTACAGGGTCCACTCTGGAGCATTGATTTTTATACTTTACAGGCTCCACTCTGGAACATTGATTTGTATACTGTACAGCGTCCACTCTAGAGCATTGATTTGCATACTGTATAGGGTGCACTTTGGAACATTGATTTGTATACTGTACAGCGTGCATTCTGTAGCATTGATTTGTATACTGTACAGGGTGCACTCTGTAGCATTGATTTGTATACTGTACAGGGTACACTCTGGAACATTGATTTTTGTACTGTACATGGTGCACTCTGGAACATTGATCTGTATACTGTACAGGGTCCACTCTGGAACATTGATTTGCATACTGTACAGGGTCCACTCTGGAGCATTGATTTGTATACTGTACAGGGTGCACTCTGGAACATTGATTTGTATACTGTACATGGTCCACTCTGGAACATTGATTTGTATACTGTACATGGTCCACGCTGGAACATTGATTTGTACACTGTACACGGTCCACTCTGGAGCATTGATTTGTATACTGAACAGGGTCCACTCTGGAACATTGATTTGTATACTGTTCAGGGTCCACTCTGGATCATTGATTTGTATACTGTATGGGGTTTACTCTGGAACATTTATTTGTATACTGTACATGGTCCACTCTGGAACATTGATTTGTATACTGTACAGGGTCCACTTGGGAACATTGATTTGTATACTGTACAGGGTCCACTCTGGAACATTGATTTGTATACTGTACAACGTGCACTCTGTTGCATTGATTTGTATACTGTACATAGTGCACTATGTAGCATTGATTTGTATACTGTACACGGTGCACTCTGGAGCATTGATTTGTATACTGTACAGTGTGCACACTGGAACTTTTATTTCCATACTGTTCAGGGTGCACTCTGGAGCATTGAATTGTATACTGTACATGGTGCACTCTGGATCATTGATTTGTACACTGTACATGGTGCACTCTTTGTGCACTCTGGAACATTGATTTGTATACTGTACAGGGTCCACTCTGGAACATTGATTTGTATACTGTACAGGGTCCTCTCTGGATCATTGATTTGTGTACTGTATGGGGTGCACTCTGGAACATTTATTTGTATACTGTACATGGTCCACTCTGGAACATTGATTTGCATACTGTACAGGGTCCACTCTGGAGCATTGATTTGTATACTGTACAGTGTCGTCTCTGGAACATTGATTTGTATACTGTACAGTGTCCACTCTGGAGCATTGATTTGCATTCTGTACAGGGTGCACTCTGGAACATTGATTTGTATACTGTACAGGGTGCAGTCTGGAGCATTGATTTGTATACTGTACAGGGTCCACTCTGGAAAATTTATTTGTATAATGTACATGGTCCACGCTGAAACATAGATTTATACACTGTACAGGGTACACTCTGGATCATTGATTTGTATACTGTACAGGGTCCACTTTGGAGCATTGATTTGTATACTGTACAGGGTGCACTCTGGAACATTGATTTGTATACTATACAGGGTCGTATCTGGAACATTGATTTGTATACTGTACATTGTCCACTCTGGAGCATTGATTAGCATACTGTACAGTGTGCACTCTGGCACATTGATTTGTATACTGTACAAGGTGCAGTCTGGAGCATTGATGTGTATTCTCTACAGGGTGCACTCTGGAGCATTGATTTGTATATTGTACATGGTACACTCTGGAACATTGATTTATATACTGTACAGTGTCCACTCTGTAAGCTTTGATTTGCATACTGTACATGGTCCACTCTGGATCATTGATTTGTATACTGTACAGGGTACACTCTTTAGCATTGATTTGTATACTGTACATGGTCCACTCTGGAACATTGATTTGTATACTGTACAGGGTCCACTCTGGAAAATTGATTTGTATAATGTACATGGTCCACGCTGAAACATTGATGTATACACAGTACAGGGTACACTCTGGAGCATTGATTTGTATACTGTACAGGGTCCACTCTGGAGCATTGATTTGTATACTGTACAGGGTGCACTCTGGAACATTGATTTGTATACTGTACATGGTCCACTCTGGAACATTGATTTGTATACTGTACATGGTCCACGCTGGAACATTGATTTGTACACTGTACAAGGTCCACTCTGGAGCATTGATTTGTATACTGAACAGGGTCCACTCTGGAACATTGATTTGTATACTGTACAGGGTCCACTCTGGATCATTGATTTGTATACTGTATGGGGTTTACTCTGGAACATTTATTTGTATACTGTACATGGTCCACTCTGGAACATTGATTTGTATACTGTACAGGGTCCACTCTGGAACATTGATTTGTATACTGTACAACGTGCACTCTGTTGCATTGATTTGTATACTGTACATAGTGCACTATGTAGCATTGATTTGTATACTGTACAGGGTGCACTCTTGAGCATTGATTTGTATACTGTACAGGGTGCACTCTGTAGTATTGATTTGTATACTGTACAATGTCCACTCTGGATCATTGATTTATATACTCTACATAGTCCACACTGTAGCATTGATTTGTACAATGTACATGCTCCACGGTGGAACATTGATTTGTATACTGTACAGGGTCCACTCTGGAGCATTGATTTTTATACTTTACAGGCTCCACTCTGGAACATTGATTTGTATACTGTACAGCGTCCACTCTCGAGCATTGATTTGCATACTGTATAGGGTGCACTTTGGAACATTGATTTGTATACTGTACAGCGTGCATTCTGTAGCATTGATTTGTATACTGTACAGGGTGCACTCTGTAGCATTGATTTGTATACTGTACAGGGTACACTCTGGAACATTGATTTTTGTACTGTACATGGTGCACTCTGGAACATTGATCTGTATACTGTACAGGGTCCACTCTGGAACATTGATTTGCATACTGTACAGGGTCCACTCTGGAGCATTGATTTGTATACTGTACAGGGTGCACTCTGGAACATTGATTTGTATACTGTACATGGTCCACTCTGGAACATTGATTTGTATACTGTACATGGTCCACGCTGGAACATTGATTTGTACACTGTACACGGTCCACTCTGGAGCATTGATTTGTATACTGAACAGGGTCCACTCTGGAACATTGATTTGTATACTGTTCAGGGTCCACTCTGGATCATTGATTTGTATACTGTACAACGTGCACTCTGTTGCATTGATTTGTATACTGTACATAGTGCACTATGTAGCATTGATTTGTATACTGTACACGGTGCACTCTGGAGCATTGATTTGTATACTGTACAGTGTGCACACTGGAACTTTTATTTCCATACTGTTCAGGGTGCACTCTGGAGCATTGAATTGTATACTGTACATGGTGCACTCTGGATCATTGATTTGTACACTGTACATGTTGCACTCTTTGTGCACTCTGGAACATTGATTTGTATACTGTACAGGGTCCACTCTGGAACATTGATTTGTATACTGTACAGGGTCCTCTCTGGATCATTGATTTGTGTACTGTATGGGGTGCACTCTGGAACATTTATTTGTATACTGTACATGGTCCACTCTGGAACATTGATTTGCATACTGTACAGGGTCCACTCTGGAGCATTGATTTGTATACTGTACAGTGTCGTCTCTGGAACATTGATTTGTATACTGTACAGTGTCCACTCTGGAGCATTGATTTGCATTCTGTACAGGGTGCACTCTGGAACATTGATTTGTATACTGTACAGGGTGCAGTCTGGAGCATTGATTTGTATACTGTACAGGGTCCACTCTGGAAAATTTATTTGTATAATGTACATGGTCCACGCTGAAACATAGATTTATACACTGTACAGGGTACACTCTGGATCATTGATTTGTATACTGTACAGGGTCCACTTTGGAGCATTGATTTGTATACTGTACAGGGTGCACTCTGGAACATTGATTTGTATACTGTACATGGTCCACTCTGGAACATTGATTGTATACTGTACATGGTCCACGCTGGAACGTTGATTTGTACACTGTACATGGTCCACTCTGGAGCATTGATTTGTATACTGTACAGGGTGCACTCTGGAACATTGATTTGTATACTGTACATGGTCAACTCTGGAACATTGATTTTTATACTGTACATGGTCAAAGCTGGAAAATTGATTTGTTCACTGTACAAGGTCCACTCTGGAGCATTGATTTTTATACTGTACAAGGTCCAGTATGGAAGATTGATTTGTATACTGTACAGGGTCCACTCTGGATCATTGATTTGTATATTGTATGGGGTGCACTCTGGAATATTTATTTGTATACTGTACATGGTCCACTCTGGAACATTGATTTGTATACTGTACATGGTCCACTTGGGAACATTGATTTGTATACTGTACAGGGTCCACTCTGGAACATTGATTTGTATACTGTACAACGTGCACTCTGTAGCATTGATTTGTATACTGTACAGAGTGCACTATGTAGCATTGATTTGTATACTGTACAGGGTGCACTCTGGAGCATTGATTTGTATACTGTACAGTGTGCACCCTGGAACTTTTATTTGCATACTGTTCAGGGTGCACTCTGTAGCATTGAATTGTATAGTGTGCATGGTGCACTCTGGTACATTGATTTTTATACTGTACATGGTGCACTCTTGGTGCACTCTGGAACATTGATTTGTATACTGTACATGGTGCACTCTGGAGCATTGATTTGTATGCTGTACATGGTGCACTCTGGAACATTGATTTGTATACTGTACAGGGTCCACTCTGGAGCATTGATTTTTATACTGTACATGGTCCAATCTGGAACATTGATTTGTATACTGTACAGGGTCCACTCTGGAGCATTGATTTTTATACTGTACATGGTGAACTCTGGAGCATTAATTTGTATACTGTACATGGTCCACTCTGGAGAATCGATTTGTATACTGTACAGGGTGCACTCTGGAGCATTGATTTGTATACTGTACAGGGTGCACTCTGTAGTATTGATTTGTATACTGTACATTGTCCACTCTGGGTCATTGATTTATATACTCTAAATAGTCCACACTGTAGCATTGATTTGTACACTGTACATGCTCCACCCTGGAACATTGATTTGTATACTGTACAGGGTCCACTCTGGAACATTGATTTGTATACTGTACAGCGTCCACTCTCGAGCATTGATTTGCATACTGTATAGGGGGCACTTTGGAACATTGATTTGTATACTGTACAGCGTGCACTCTGTAGCATTGATTTGTATACTGTACAGGGTGCACTCTGTAGCATTGATTTGTATAATGTACAGGGTGCACTCTGGAACATTGATTTGTATACTGTTCAGGGTGCACTCTGGAATATTGATCTGTATACTGTACATGGTCCACTCTGGAACATTGATTTGAATACTGTACAGGGTCCACTCTGGAGCATTGATTTGTATACTGTACAGGGTCGTCTATGGAACATTGATTTGTATACTGTACATTGTCCACTCTGGAGCATTGATGTGTATACTCTACAGGGTCCACTCTGGAACATTGATTTGCATACTGTACAGGGTCCACTCAGGAGCATTGATTTGTATACTGTACAGGGTCGTCTCTGGAACATTGATTTGTATACTGTACATTGTCCACTCTGGAGCATTGATTTGCATACTGTACAGGGTGCACTCTGGAACATTGATTTGTATACTGTACATGGTGCACTCTGTAGCATTGATGTGTATTCTCTACAGGGTGCACTCTGGAACATTGATTTGTATACTGTACAGTGTCCACTCTGTAGCATTGATTTGCATACTGTACATGGTCCACTCTGGAGCATTGATTTGCATACTGTACAGGGTCAACTCTGGAACATTGATTTGCATACTGTACATGGTCCACGCTGGAACATTGATTTGTATACTGTACAGGGTCCACTCTGGAGCATTGATTTGTATACTGTACAGGGTCCACTCTGGAACATTGATTTGTATACTGTACATGGTCCACTCTCGAGCATTGATTTGCATACTGTATAGGGTGCACTTTGGAACATTGATTTGTATACTGTACAGCTTGCACTCTGTAGCATTGATATGTATACTGTACAGGGTTCACTCTGTAGCATTGATATGTATACTGTACAGGGTCCACTCTGGACCATTGATTTGCATATTGTACAGGGTTCACTCTGGAGAATTGACTTGCATACTGTACAGGGTCGTCTCTGGAACATTGATTTGTATACTGTACATTGTCCACTCTGGAGCATTGATTTGCATACTGTACAGGGTGTACTCTGGAACATTGATTTGTATGCTGTACAGGGTGCACTCTGGAGCATTGATTTGTACACTGTACAGGATCCACTGTGGAGCATTGATTTGTATACTGTACAGGGTCCACTCTGGAGCATTGATGTGTATACTGTATTGGGTGCACTCTGGAGCATTCATTTGTATACTGTATGGGGTGCACTCTGCAACATTGATTTTTATACTGTACAGGATGCACTCTGGAGCATTAATGTGTATACTGTACAGGGTGCACTCTGGAGCATTGATTTGCATACTGTACAGGGTGCACTCTGGAACATTGATCTGTATACTGTACAGGGTGCACTCTGGAGCATTGATGTGTATACTCTACAGGGTGCACTCTGGAACATTGATTTGTATACTGTACAGTGTCCACTCTGTAGCATTGATTTGCATACTGTACATGGTCCACTCTGGAGCATTGATTTGTATACTGTACAGGGTAAACTCTAGAACATTGATTTTCATACTGTACATGGTCCACGCTGGAACATTGATTTGTATACTGTACAGGGTCCACTCTGGAGCATTGATTTGTATACTGTACAGGGTCCACTCTGGAACATTGATTTGTATACTGTACAGGGTCCACTCTCGAGCATTGATTTGCATACTGTATAGGGTGCACTTTGGAACATTGATTTGTATACTGTACAGCGTGCACTCTATAGCATTGATATGTATACTGTACAGGGTTCAATATGTAGCATTGATGTGTATACTGTACAGGGTGCACTCTGGAACATTGATATGTATACTGTACAGGGTCCACTCTGGAACATTGATTTGCATACTGTACAGGGTGTACTCTTGAACATTGATTTGTATGCTGTACAGGGTGCACTCTGGAGCATTGATTTGTACACTGTACAGGATCCACTGGGGAGCATTTATTTGTATACTGTACAGGGTCTACTCTGGAGCATTGATGTGTATACTGTATAGGGTGCACTCTGGAGCATTCATTTGTATACTGTATGGGGTGCACTCTGGAACATTGATTTGTATACTGTACAGGGTGCACTCTGGAGCATTAATGTGTATACTGTACAGGGTGCACTCTGGAGCATTGATTTGTATATTGTACAGGGTACAGTCTGGAACATTGATTTGTATACTGTACATGATGAACTCTGGAGCATTGATTTGTATACTGTACATGGTCCACTCTGGAGCATCGATTTGTATACTGTATAGGGTACACTCTGGAGCATTGATTTGTATACTGTACATTGTCCACTCTGTAGCATTGATTTGTATATTGTACAGGGTGCACTATGTAGCATTGATTTGTATACTGTACATTGTCCATTCTGGAACATTGATTTGTATACTGTACAGGGTCCACTCTCGAGCATTGATTTGCATACTGTATAAGGTGCACTTTGGAACATTGATTTGTATACTGTACAGCGTGCACTATGTAGCATTGATTTGTATACTGTACAGGGTGCACTATGTAGCATTGATGTGTGTACTGTACAGGGTGCACTCTGGAACATTGATTTGTATACTGTACATGGTGCACTCTGGAACATTGATCTGTATATTGTACAGGGTCCATTCTGGAACATTGATTTGCATACTGTACATGGTCCACTCTGGAGCATTGATTTGTATACTGTACAGGGTCGTCTCTGGAACATTGATTTGTATACTGTACATTGTCCACTCTGGAGCATTGATTTGCATACTGTACAGGGTGCACTCTGGAACATTGATATGTATACTGTACAGGGTCCACTCTCCAGCATTGATTTGCATACTGTATTGGGTGCACTCTGTAGCATTGATTTGTATACTGTACAGGGTGCACTCTCTGGAACATTGATTTGTATACTGTACAGGGTGCACTCTGGAACATTGATCTGTATACTGTACAGGGTCCACTCTGGAACATTGATTTGCATACTGTACATGGTCCACTCTGGAGCATTGATTTGTATACTGTACAGGGTCGTCTCTGGAACATTGATTTGTATACTGTTCATTGTCCACTCTGGAGCATTGATTTGCATACTGTACAGGGTGTACTCTGGAACATTGATTTGTATGCTGAACAGGGTGCATTCTGGAGCATTGATTTGTACACTGTACAGGATCCACTGTGGAGCATTGATTTGTATACTGTACAGGGTCCACTCTGGAGCATTGATGTGTATACTGTATAGGGTGCACGCTGGAGCATTCATTTGTATACTGTATGGGGTGCACTCTGGAACATTGATTTGTATACTGTACAGGGTGCACTCTGGAGCATTGATGTGTATACTGTACAGGGTGCACTCTGGAGCATTGATTTGTATATTGTACAGGGTACAGTCTGGAACATTGATTTGTATACTGTACATGGTGAACTCTGGAGCATTGATTTGAATACTGTACATGGTCCACCCTGGAGCATCGAGTTGTATACTGTACAGGGTACACTCTGGAGCATTGATTTGTATACTGTACATTGTCCACTATGTAGCATTGACTTGTATATTGTACAGGGTGCACTATGTAACATTGATTTGTATACTGTATATTGTCCACTCTGGAACATTGATTTGTATACTGTACAGGGTCCACTCTCGAGCATTGATTAGCATACTGTATAAGGTGCACTTTGGAACATTGATTTGTATACAGTACAGCGTGCACTCTGGAACATTGATTTGTATACTGTACAGGGTGCACTCTGGAACATTGATCTGTATATTGTACAGGGTCCACTCTGGAACATTGATTTGCATACTGTACATGGTCCACTCTGGAACATTGATTTGTATACTGTACAGGGTAGTCTCTGGAACATTGATTTGTATACTGTACATTGTCCACTCTGGAGCATTGATTTGCATACTGTACAGGGTGCACTCTGGAACATTGATATGTATACTGTACAGGGTCCACTCTCGAGCATTGATTTGCATACTGTACATGGTGCACTCTGTAGCATTGATTTGTATACTGTACAGGGTGCACTCTCTGGAACATTGATGTTTATACTGTACAGGGTGCACTCTGGAACATTGATCTGGATACTGTACAGGGTCCACTCTGGAACATTGATTTGCATACTGTACATGGTCCACTCTGGAGCATTGATTTGTATACTGTACAGGGTCGTCTCTGGAACATTGATTTGTATACTGTACATTGTCCACTCTGGAGCATTGATTTGCATACTGTACAGGGTGCACTCTGGAACATTGATTTGTATACTCTACTGGGTGCACTCTGGAGCATTGATTTGTATATTGTACAGGGTACACTCTGGAACATTGATTTGTATACTGTACAGCGTCCACTCTGTAGCATTGATTTGCATACTGTACATGGTCCACTGTGGAACATTGATTTGCATACTGTACATGGTCCACACTGGAACATTGATTTGAATACTGTACCGGGTGCACTCTGGAGCATTGATGTGTATACTGTACATGGTCCACTCTGGAGCATTGATTTGTATACTGTACAGGGTCCACTCTGGAACATTGGTTTGTATACTGTACAGTGTCCACTCTGGAGCATTGATTTGTATACTGTACAGTGTGCACTCTCGATCATTGATGTGTACACTGTACAGGGTTCACTCTGTAGCATTGATGTGTATACTGTACAGGGTGCACTCTGGAACATTGATTTGCATACTGTACAGGGTCGTCTCTGGAACATTGATTTGTATACTGTACATTGTCCACTATCGAGCATTGATTTGCATACTGTACAGGGTGCACTCTGGAACATTGATTTGTATGCTGTACAGGGTGCACTCTGCAGCATTGATTTGTACACTGTACAGGATCCACTGTGGAGCATTGATTTGTATACTGTACATGGTCCACTCTGGAGCATTGATGTGTATACTGTACAGGGTGCACTATGGAACATTGATATGTATACTGTACAGGGTCCACTCTGGACCATTGATTTGCATACTGTACAGGGTTCACTCTGGAGCATTGATTTATATACTGTACATTGTCCACTCTGTAGCATTGATTTGTATAATGTACAGGGTGCACTATGTAGCATTGATTTGTATACTGTACATTGTCCACTCTGGATCATTGATTTATATACTCTACATAGTCCACACTGTAGCATTGATTTTTATACTGTACAGGGTCCACTATGGAGCATTGATTTGTATACTGTACAGGGTCCACTCTGGAACATTGATTTGTATACTGTACAGGGTCCACTCTCGAGCATTGATTTGCATACTCTATAAGGTGCACTTTGGAACATTGATTTGTATACTGTACAGCGTGCACTCTGTAGCATTGATTTGTATACTTTACAGGGTGCACTATGTAGCATTGATTTGTATACTGTACAGGATGCACTCTGGAACATTGATTTGTATACTGTACAGGGTGCACTCTGGAACATTGATCTGTATATTGTACAGGGTCCACTATGGAACATTGATTTGCATACTGTACATGGTCCACTCTGGAGCATTGATTTGTATACTGTACAGGGTCGTCTCTGGAACATTGATTTGTATACTGTACATGGTCCACTCTGGAGCGTTGATTTGTATACTGTACAGGGTCCACTCTGGAACATTGGTTTGTATACTGTACAGTGTCCACTCTGGAGCATTGATTTGTATACTGTACAGTGTGCACTCTCGAACATTGATGTGTACACTGTACAGGGTTCACTCTGTAGCATTGATGTGTATACTGTACAGGGTACACTATGGAACATTGATATGTATACTGTACAGGGTCCACTCTGGACCATTGATTTGCATACTGTACAGGGTTCACTCTGGAGCATTGATTTGCATACTGTACAGGGTCGTCTCTGGAACATTGATTTGTATACTGTACATTGTCCACTATGGAGCATTGATTTGCATACTGTACAGGGTGCACTCTGGAACATTGATTTGTATGCTGTACAGGGTGCACTCTGGAGCATTGATTTGTACACTCTACAGGATCAACTTTGGAACATTGATTTGTATACTGTACAGGGTCCACTCTGGAGCATTGATGTGTATACTGTATAGGGTGCACTCTGGAGCATTCATTTGTATACTGTATGGGGTGCACTCTGGAACATTGATTTGTATACTGTACAGGGTGCACTCTGGAGCATTAATGTGTATACTGTACAGGGTGCACTCTGGAGCATTGATTTGTATATTGTACAGGGTACAGTCTGGAACATTGATTTGTATACTGTACATGGTGAACTCTGGAGCATTGATTTGTATACTGTACATGGTCCACTCTGGAGCATCGATTTGTATACTGTACAGGGTACACTATGGAGCATTGATTTGTATACTGTACATTGTCCACTCTGTAGCATTGATTTGTATATTGTACAGGGTGCACTATGTAGCATTGATTTGTATACTGTACATTTTCCACTCTGGATCATTGATTTATATACTCTACATAGTCCACACTGTAGCATTTATTTTTATACTGTACAGGGTCCACTATGGAGCATTGATTTGTATACTGTACAGGGTCCACTCTGGAACATTGATTTGTATACTGTACAGGGTCCACTCTCGAGCATTGATTTGAATACTGTATAAGGTGCACTTTGGAACATTGATTTGTATACTGTACAGCGTGCACTCTGTAGCATTGATTTGTATACTTTACAGGGTGCACTATGTAGCATTGATTTGTATACTGTACAGGGTGCACTCTGGAACATTGATTTTTATACTGTACAGGGTGCACTCTGGAACATTGATCTGTATATTGTACAGGGTCCACTCTGGAACATTGATTTGCATACTGTACATGGTCCACTCTGGAGCATTGATTTGTATACTGTACAGGGTCGTCTCTGGAACATTGATTTGTATACTGTACATTGTCCACTCTGGAGCATTGATTTGCATACTGTACAGGGTGCACTCTGGAACATTGATATGTATACTGTACAGGGTCCACTCTCGAGCATTGATTTGCATACTCTATTGGGTGCACTCTGTAGCATTGATTTGTATACTGTACAGGGTGCACTCTGGAACATTGATCTGTATATTGTACAGGGTCCACTCTGGAACATTGATTTGCATACTGTACATGGTCCACTCTGGAGCATTGATTTGTATACTGTACAGGGTCGTCTCTGGAACATTGATTTGTATACTGTACATTGTCCACTCTGGAGCATTGATTTGCATACTGTAGAGGGTGCACTCTGGAACATTGATTTGTATTCTCTACATGATGCACTCTGGAGCATTGATTTGTATATTGTACAGGGTACACTCTGGAGCATTGATTTGTATACTGTACAGGGTCCACTCTGGAACATTGATTTGTATACTGTACAGTGTCCACTCTGGAGCATTGATTTGTATACTGTACAGTGTGCACTCACGAACATTGATGTGTACACTGTACAGGGTTCACTCTGTAGCATTGATGTGTATACTGTACAGGGTGCACTATGGAACATTGTTATGTATACTGTACATGGTCCACTCTGGACCATTGATTTGCATACTGTACAGGGTTCACTCTGGAGCATTGATTTGCATACTGTACAGTGTCGTCTCTGGAACATTGATTTGTATACTGTACATTGTCAACTATGGAGCATTGATTTGCATACTGTACAGGGTGCACTCTGGAACATTGATTTGTATGCTGTACAGGGTGCACTCTGGAGCATTGATTTGTACACTCTACAGGATCCACTGTGGAGCATTGATTTGTATACTGTACAGGGTCCACTCTGGAGCATTGATGTGTATACTGTATAGGGTGCACTCTGGAGCATTCATTTGTATACTGTATGGGGTGCACTCTGGAACATTGATTTGTATACTGTACAGGGTGCACTCTGGAGCATTAATGTGTATACTGTACTGGGTGCACTCTGGATCATTGATTTGTATATTGTACAGGGTACAGTCTGGAACATTGATTTGTATACTGTACATGGTGAACTCTGGAGCATTGATTTGTATACTGTACATGGTCCACTCTGGAGCATCGATTTGTATACTGTACATGGTACACTATGAAGCATTGATTTGTATACTGTACATTGTCCACTCTGTAGCATTGATTTGTATATTGTACAGGGTGCACTATGTAGCATTGATTTGTATACTGTACATTGTCCACTCTGGATCATTGATTTATATACTCTACATAGTCCACACTGTAGCATTTATTTTTATACTGTACAGGGTCCACTATGGAGCATTGATTTGTATACTGTACAGGGTCCACTCTGGAACATTGATTTGTATATTGTACAGGGACCACTCTCGAGCATTGATTTGAATACTGTATAAGGTGCACTTTGGAACATTGATTTGTATACTGTACAGCGTGCACTCTGCAGCATTGATTTGTATACTTTACAGGGTGCACTATGTAGCATTGATTTGTATACTGTACAGGGTGCACTCTGGAACATTGATTTGTATACTGTACAGGGTGCACTCTGGAACATTGATCTGTATATTGTACAGGGTCCACTCTGGAACATTGATTTGCATACTGTACATGGTCCACTCTGGAGCATTGATTTGTATACTGTACAGGGTCGTCTCTGGAACATTGATTTGTATACTGTACATTGTCCACTCTGGAGCATTGATTTGCATACTGTACAGGGTGCACTCTAGAACATTGATATGTATACTGTACAGGGTCCACTCTCGAGCATTGATTTGCATACTGTATTGGGTGCACTCTGTAGCATTGATTTGTATACTGTACAGGGTGCACTCTGGAACATTGATCTGTATATTGTACAGGGTCCACTCTGGAACATTGATTTGCATACTGTACATGGTCCACTCTGGAGCATTGATTTGTATACTGTACAGGGTCGTCTCTGGAACATTGATTTGTATACTGTACATTGTCCACTCTGGAGCATTGATTTGCATACTGTAGAGGGTGCACTCTGGAACATTGATTTGTATTCTCTACATGATGCACTCTGGAGCATTGATTTGTATATTGTACAGGGTACACTCTGGAACATTGATTTGTATACTGTACAGTGTCCACTCTGTAGCATTGATTTGCATACTGTACATGGTCCACTCTGGAACATTGATTTGCATACTGTACATGGTCCACGCTGGAACATTGTTTTGAATACTGTACAGGGTGCACTCTGGAGCATTGATGTGTATACTGTACATGGTCCACTCTGGAGCATTGATTTGTATACTGTACAGGGTCCACTCTGGAACATTGGTTTGTATACTGTACAGTGTCCACTCTGGAGCATTGATTTCTATACTGTACAGTGTGCACTCTCGAACATTGATGTGTACACTGTACAGGGTCCACTCTGGAACATTGATTTGTATACTATACAGTGTCTATTCTGGAGTATTGATTTGTATACTGTACAGGGTGCACTCTGTAGCATTGATTTGTATACTCTACAGGGTACACACTGGAGCATTGATTTGTATACTGTACAGGGTGCACTCTGGAACATTGATTAGTATATTGTACAGGGTGCACTCTGGAACATTGATTTATATACTGTACAGGGTGTACTCTGGAACATTGATTTGTATACTGTACATGGTCCAAGCTGGAACATTGATTTGTACACTGTACATTGTCCACTCTGGAGCATTGATTTGCATACTGTATTGGGTGCACTCTGTAGCATTGATTTGTATACTGTACATGGTGCACTCTCTGGAACATTGATTTGTATACTGTACAAGGTGCACTCTGGAACATTGATCTGGATACTGTACAGGGTCCATTCTGGAACATTGATTTGCATACTGTACATGGTCCACTCTGGAGCATTGATTTGTATACTGTACAGGGTCGTCTCTGGAACATTGATTTGTATACTGTACATTGTCCACTCTGGAGCATTGATTTGCATACTGTACAGGGTGCACTCTGGAACATTGATTTGTATACTCTACTGGGTGCACTCTGGAGCATTGATTTGTATACTGTACAGGGGGCACTCTGTAGCTTTGATTTGTATACTCTACAGGGTACACACTGGAGCATTGATTTGTATTCTCTACAGGGTGCACTCTGGAGCATTGATTTGTATATTGTACAGGGTACACTCTGGAACATTGATTTGTATACTGTACAGTGTCCACTCTGTAGCATTGATTTGCATACTGTACATGGTCCACTCTGGAACATTGATTTGCATACTGTACATGGTCCACGCTGGAACATTGATTTGAATACTGTACAGGGTGCACTCTGGAGCATTGATGTGTATACTGTACATGGTCCACTCTGGAGCATTGATTTGTATACTGTACAGGGTCCACTCTGGAACATTGGTTTGTATACTGTACAGTGTCCACTCTGGAGCATTGATTTGTATACTGTACAGTGTGCATTCTCGAACATTGATGTGTACACTGTACAGGGTCCACTCTGTAGCATTGATTTGTATACTGTACAGGGTCCACTCTGGAACATTGATTTGTATACTATACAGTGTCTTTTCTGGAGTATTGATTTGTATACTGTACAGGGTGCACTCTGGAACATTGATTTGTATATTGTACAGGGTGCACTCTGGAACATTGATTTATATACTGTACAGGGTGCACTCTGGAACATTGATTTGTATACTGTACATGGTCCAAGCTGGAACATTGATTTGTACACTGTACAAGGTCCACTCTGGAGCATTGATTTGTATACTGTAAAGGGTGCATTCTGGAGCATTGATTTGTATGCTGTACAGGGTGCACTCTGTAGCATTGATTTGTATACTCTACATGGTCTACTCTGGAGCATTGATTTATAAACTGTACAGGGTATACACTGGAGCATTGATTTGTGTACTGTACAGGGTGCACACTGTAGCATTGAATTGTACACTATACATGCTCCACTCTGGAAAATTGATTTGTATACTGTACATGTTCCACGCTGGAACATTGATTTGTACACTGTACAGTGTCCACTCTGGAGCATTGATTTGTATACTGTACATGATCAACTCTGGAGCACTGATTTGTATACTGTACAGTGTGCACTCTGGAGCATTGATGCGTATACTGCACAGGGTGCACACTGGAGCATTGATTTGTATATTGTACAGGGTACACTCTGTAACATTGATTTGTATACTGTACAGTGTCCACTTTGTAGCATTGATTTGCATACTGTACATGGTCCACTCTGGAGCATTGATTTGTATACTGTATGGGGTGCACTCTGGAACATTGATTTGTATACTCTACATGGTCTACTCTTTAACATTGATTTGTATACTGTACAGGGTCCAATCTGGGGCATTGATTTGTATACTGTACAGGGTCCACCTTGGAACATTGATTTGCATACTGTACAGGGTCCACTTTGGAACATTGAGTTGTATACTGTACAGCGTGCACTCTGTAGCATTGATTTGATTACTGTACTGGGTGCACTCTGGAACATTGATTTGTATACTGTACAGTGTGCACTCTGGAACATTGAGGTGTATACTGTACAGCGTGCACTCTGTAGCATTGATTTGCATACTGTACAGGGTGAACTATGTAGCTTTGGTTCGTATACTGTTCAGGGTGCAATCTGGAACATTGATTTGCATACTGTACAGGGTGCACTCTGTAGCATTGATTCGTATACTGTACAAGGTGCACTCTGGAACATTGATTTGTATACTGTACAGTGTCCAATCTGGAGCATTGATTTGTATTCTGTACAGGGTGCACTCTGGAACATTGAGTTGTACACTGTACACGGTCCACTCTGTAGCATTGATTTGTATACTGTACACGGTCCACTCTGTAGCATTGATTTGTATACTGTACATGGTGCACTCTGTAGCATTGATTTGTATACTGTACAGGGTACACACTGGAGCATTGATTTGTATACTGTACAGGGTGCACTCTGGAGCATTGGTTTGTATACTGTACCGGGTGCACTCTGGAACATTGGTTTGTATACTGTATAGTGTCCAATCTGGAGCATTGATTTGTATTCTGTACAGTGTGCACTCTGGAACATTGATTTGTACACTGTACACGGTCCACTCTGTAGCATTGATTTGTATACTGTACATGGTGCACTCTGTAGCATTGATTTGTATACTGTACAGGGTACACACTGGAGCATTGATTTGTATACTGTACAGGGTGCACTCTGGAGCATTGGTTTGTATACTGTACCGGGTGCACTCTGGAACATTGGTTTGTATACTGTATAGTGTCCAATCTGGAGCATTGATTTGTATTCTGTACAGTGTGCACTCTGGAACATTGATTTGTACACTGTACACGGTCCACTCTGTAGCATTGATTTGTATACTGTACATGGTGCACTCTGTAGCATTGATTTGTATACTGTACAGGGTACACACTGGAGCATTGATTTGTATACTGTACAGGGTGCACTCTGGAACATTGATTTGTATATTGTACAGGGTGCAATCTGGAACATTGATTTGTATACTGTACAGGGTGCACTCTGGAACATTGATTTGTATACTGTACAGAGTGCACTCTGGAACATTGATTTGTATACTGTACAGGGTGCACTCTGGAGCATTTGTTTGTATACTGTATCGGGTGCACTCTGGAACGTTGGTTTGTATACTGTATAGGGTGCACTCTGGAGCATTATCGTACAAAGCCAATTCGTTTGTTTTGTTTGTTTGTTTGTTTGTTTGTTTTTTTGGTTTAATGTCGTACAATAGGTTTTATTTCTCCTCAATCCTACATGTATATACATACTATTTATACTTGACTATGTTTATTCAAAGAAATAAATATTGTTTAAACTAACAAGAACAACAACGACGACGACGATGACGACGACGGCAACGACGACATTTATTGCATTAAGATATCAACTGGTGTTTATAGCATATACAATAAATACCTGTATTGTGAAAACGTGAACACATTATCACGTCTATCCAATATCCGGGGGGGGGTATATAGCAATAATATTGTCAAACCGCCATGAAACAACAAACAAATAAAACATTTACCTATTTCACAGATATCGCCTCCCCATATCTCCGGGCATGTGCATGTGTATGTTTGGTCACCGTTCAAACAAGTACCTCCGTTCAGACAGGGGTCCGACATACATTCATCGATATCTGAAACATAAATACATCGATATCTGAAACATACCTACATCGATATCTGAAAAATACAAACATCGATATCTGAAACATACATACATCGATATCTGAAACATACATACATCGATATCTGAAACATACATTCATCGATATCTGAATCATATAATAATTTATACATCGATATCTGAAACATACATAATCCATATATGAAACCTACATACATCGATATCTGAAACCTACATACATCGATATCTGAAACATAATGCATCGATATCTGAAACATACATACATCGATATCTGAAACATACATAAATCGATATCTGAAACATACAAAAATCGATATCTGAAACATACATAAATCGATATCTGAAACATACAAAAATCGATACCTGACACATACATGCGCTATCTGAAACATAATGCATCGATATATACATTCATCACATTTATAATATTATTGTTACATGTTTGTGATATCGTCTTGAATCAGTAAAACAATTGATTCCACTTCGTTGGTACCATCTGCTATAGAGTTATGGAATACTGCCCGATAATATCAAGAATGCAGACTCGATTGGATCATTTAAGTGTACATTAAAACTCAATATATTTAAAACTGTGTGCTATTTTTTAGGTTCGCGCACACCTTGTGTTTATCGTACCCGATTACGTAGTGATTGTAGTATAGTAATCTTAATGAAGATTCATATATAAATCATTTAAACGACTGTCCTATTAGCGCATCTGTTAGTGTGCTCGCTTCTCACCAATGCAACATTGCTTCGATCCTCGGACCGGGACGTATTTTAGATGGTACGTTGTTCGTCAGATCGAACTGGTGGGTTTTTTCAGGGGACTCCGGTTTCCTCCCACACGAATGAACACATTTCCGCTTTCATCCGCGCCAACGAGAGTGATTAATATAAGTTGTTAAAACTTGCTTCGCAATCGTTGTAAAATAAATAAAGATGAAACTTAAAAGATTCTGGTGAATGCGTATGTGGTGTAGGTTATGAAATTCCAGTCGTGATAGTGCAGTGGATATGCGTTCGCTTCAGGTGCGAAAGGTTCGGAGTTCGAGCCCCGCTGGAGCCGTTACGATTGTGCTATTAGGCAAGGCATTTAAATTCCACGTTGCCTCTTCTGTCCCTCGTGGCGATGGATTCAACCAGGAATGAGGTCTCGAGAGTGATTAGTATAAGTTGTAAGAACTTGTTTCACAATCGAGCTAAAATAAATTTGTATAAACTATAAAGTTCCATTTTATTATTTTGTTAATTTGTGCAAGATACAAATAGCAACGTAATACACTATTCCAAACACTTCATAATTCGTGACCACGGGTTCGAGCCCCGCTCAGGCAGTGTCTCATTTATATGAAAAAGTTGGCGGTTTCCTACAGAGATTCGTGCACCAAATACTGGTTAACCGCTGGAGCCTGCCCATGAAAAGTGTTGTTGGCGGCGATATGGCCAAAATGGTGCTGATGCAGGTGTAAACCCCAAACAAACAAACCAAGCACTTCAGGCTTTTCGACCTATTAATATAAGATTATTATTTTGCGGTAGTAATGCCATTCCTGTAGTAGACAATTGTTTCATTTTCGAAATGTACAATGTTACATAAATGATACTCGTAGATCTCTTTTTTTATACTTTTTTTAATTTATTTTTATTTTACAATGATTGCGAAGCAAATTTTAACAACTTATATTAATCACTCTCGTTGGCGCCGATGAAAGCGTATATGTGGTCCTTCGTGTGGGAGGAAACCGTAGTACCCGGAGAAAACCCACTGTCCTATCTGGCGACCACCATGCCATCTCACATACTTCCCGGTCCGAGGATCAAATCCGGGTTGCATTGGCCCGGTGAGAAGCGAGCATGCTAATCAGATCTTGGTTTAAAGGTTACGGTTTTTATTGCCATTTATATATTAAATTGTTACAATTGTTGTTTGTGATGGCCGATTTGTAATGTGAGTTTGCCTGTATTATGTACATAGAAGAAGCAATACAATATGTTTAAACCAATTGATTTCACTTTCTATTGTGAGCTTTTAGTTTATTTTTCAGCATGCAATGTGGAGTACAGTCAAACCTGTCTTAAGCAGCCAGCCAAGGGAGTCAGAGAAAGTGGCTGCTTAGCACAGGTGGCTGCTTAATAGGCATAATACTTACCAATACATCTTACAGTGAGTGGATGATGTCCACTTTTACTGAAACAAGAAGGGCTCGAGCCTCTGGTATAGACACATTCTGAAATACTTGCTTCGTTTCCATAGCAATATATAGACGACATCCATATCAAATATGTACTATTTCTGATTGCATCAGTAAGAACGGTGTCCATTCCACTGTATTAGAAAAAGACAAAATGTATGTATGAAATGTATATGGTGAGGGCCATTGTTAGGGTCGTTGACTTCAAATCACTTGCCCCTCACCGCTGCAGGTTCGAATCCCACTAGCGGTGTCGATTTATTTTATGTGAGGAAACTAAATAGCTTGCTTAGGAAAGGTTGGTGGTTCTACCTGGGTACCTGTCCGTGCCTGCAATACTGCTTGGAAGGGGACCCCGGGCTCTTCCTCCTGCCTAAATCCCCCTATCATCAATATGCATAGGCACAGATGAGATATAACATATGTTGACACTATTTACATTAGTTTATTACGTCAATTATTAGTTGAAAGAATATTTTTGTTGTAAATACAATATATCGCCAATTGCCCTATTTTCGGACATCACCTGTTTTCGAATGTGTTTGCAAATGACGGTAAAACATAAAACACAAAACACAAAATTGAGCAAAAACAGATAAATATTCCCCATTTCTTTCGAAAATATGTAAATGTTGATGTACACGTGTACCCTAAAAATGCCTTACACAGAGATATATGCAAAGACATATTTGTTTAATTTTGCAACGCGAGAAGTATAATGCGTGGCTTTTCAAGGTCACGTGTCAAGAATGTGACAATACTGGACAACACCTTTCTGGTATATGAAATGTGATTGGTGTCCGAAACGTAGGTTCTCATTTTGACGCCATGTTGAATTCACATGCGAGTGAAATTGTGGTTTTATTTTAAAAGAGTTCATGCAATCAGAGTTTACTGAAGCGTATTAAATGCACGAATTATCACTTTACATGGTAATATTATTTCATCTACTATAAAAGAGACTAACTAGAAGTTATTCACAGTCGACCGCTTCCGTGGTCGAGTGGTTAAGGTCGCTGACTTGTATACCACTGTAACCTATCATATCTGATGGTCACTGGTTCGAACCCCGCTCAGACCGTGTCTCATTTATATGAAAAAGTTGGCAGTTTCTTACGGAGGTTGGTGCACCAAGTACTGGTTAACCGCTGGAGCCTGGCCAGGAATAGTGTTGTTACCGTCGCTCAAATGGGAAACCGGTAGCGACGTTAAATAAACTTAAATAATTATTCACAGTCAAACCTTAAGTGCCGAATACCGGTACACCCATGGTAATAGGAAATTACATTCTGTAGACATTTATCCTCCGATGTAGTGTCGCTTTAAGTGTATGCATACGTTATGCAGCTTACTCGTATCGGGGTTTACATATGACTTCTGCTGTATTTTAATAGGAAATTATATTCTGTAGAAATGTATCCCCCGATGCAGTGTCGCTTTAAGTGTATGAATACTGAAACGTTATCCTAGGGATTTACATATGACTTCTGCTGTATTTTTCATTTCAGACAAAGACATATCATAGGTACATAGTGTTCCCCATCGGCCATTTATTTCTAACTCCACTATTCCTTCGTACGACGTTGAACCATTATTGAGACGTACACCAATAACATCAAAATCTGCAACAGCAAAACAATATTATGTGGACGCACTAATGGTAATACAGATAGTTACAAACATCGTCAATTGAAATAATGTAGATACACGTGAGCCAGGCGACAATGCATCATATATGTGCGTGCGTGACGTCATAATAGAGAAACTAGAGAATAACACTCGGCATTTGACACAAGAACATCGATCTAACATGACCTTGATTTGACCTTGAAAGGTCAACCTCAAGGTAATGGGGCATTGATGTTCACATGATCAGGGTTCATTCTAGGTCAGAATAGTTGGGAGAAGGAGAAGTGAGAAAGCGCGTGATCATTTCCTTAAATGGTGTTCTTTAATATACTTCTGCAAAATACAGTTAAAATGCACAGTACAACCATTAAATACAACATTTGAAGAGGAGTGCTTTATAATGGGCCAGTGTATCTTACTAGACAAACTTTTGTTTGAATATCGTAAAAACCAAAACATATTTTAAAAAATTTTTTTTTAGGGAGAAGTGGGGCCCCCAGAGGGCGAAGTCAGGGTCCCTATGGCGACACTTTCGCCCACATCGCCCTCTAAACTGATCCCTGATGATGTTTTCTACAGATGTACAATTGGAACTACACTTATATATGTTGCTTCGTTTTCGAGATACAAGCACATATAGTTTACAATATAAGTCACTTCCTCGTGGACCAACCCTCTATATATTCACAAAGTTTTGTCACAATTCATGCAACTTTTTGACTTTCCAAAAAATAAAGGCAACCGTGGCCCCACTCCATGCAAAAGATTGATCTGGTATCCTAGGATAAATAGAGTAGGCTATAAAATCAATTACATTTAACGAAAAGCTTGTCATATTTTGAGTATCCGAATAGTTTGCATGTATATCGTACATCTCAAGATATTGGCAATTTGATTTTCTCCGCAGTAGTTTTGAATAAAGATTTTATGTTGAGACGTTAATATGGGCTTGACGTCGTTATTGTCATAATATCAAGTTAATTTTGGGAAATGAAACATTAAAATGTTAATAATCTTCAGATAATCTTTTATGCTAATTTAAATAAATGATTACAAATGTTATCTTTTTTTTTCATTTTGAGGCCCCTATCCGGGTAACCTCGTTTATTTCTTTATTGCATATACATTTAGTTGATACATATTTCGACAACTTTTTTTGTTTTTAATAGTATACAGATTACTTTAGTTCGATTATCTATATGTAGAGTGTGTCCCTTAAGGATGAGTGTATACAAAGATTGTCAAAGTTAAAAGTGAACAATGGGTAACTAAGGTGTAGTTGTTGAAGCGAGATAGAGAACGAGAGAAAGAGAGAGAGGGGGGGAGAGAGAGAGAGGTGTAATGAGTGGCTGATCACTTCTGCTTACTAACCTTTCTATTTGTTAATAGGATAAGGAGTGTGTCAAAAAAGGATTTATAGGGGTGGTGTAATTGATTTGGGGGTTTATTTGTAGTGTAAGCTGTTCCAGCTCCTGTGTTGTTTAGAGTTATCTTTTTACTGTATTTATGAAAACATTAATTGATATGCATGTATATTTGATTAGCTTAGTTAAACTTTGACAATTTCAAGTTGTGTCTATCTATTTTTTCCAGAATATGAAGCAATGTCTTTTTCGAGTTCGATCCTTTGATACAAGTACTTTTTAAATGATTCGAACTTTAGCAGGATTTTACTATATTTCATATTTGAGATAAAGTATTTGCACAGGATTATTATTAAATTAACAATGTAATTATTTTCTCACCCTAAACAAATGTCTTTAAAGTTTAAAGAAATGTTAATATCAATAGTTCCTAGATAATTACGAATGCTTGTTCATAGGTCTTGTATGATCGGGCATTCCCAAAACAGGTGTTCTATACTTATTATGCTCATATTACAGAAGTCACATAGGGATGATTCAGTTAATTTACACATATGGAGATACTTGTTTGTTGGAACTAGTCTCATTAAAAATTTATATTGATAATTTCTCAGTTTAGTGTCAATCGTTGCTTTATATGCCATCCAGTATATTATTTTCCATTTGAGATTGTCATCGCTGAATAATTGAAACCATTTTCGCTCAGAATTTCTACGTTCTATGTTCTATAAATGTATCTGTGTTTGATATAATAGTTTATTTGGTTTCTTTAATCCTTTTATTTTTTCTAGCATGTTTTCCGGTCTTAGCCCAGTAATATTGTGTTGATTTAGTTTTTCTTTGCACTTTTTAGGTATACTACCGATCAAAGAGTGGTATTTTAAAAAATCATTATTGCGTAAATTATACATTTGCTTAAGGTTTTCAAACGTGTAGAAATGGTTATGTCTAAAATCATGTAGGTGATCAACATACTTTATTCCGTTATTGTATCATTCCTGATTGATAACTGGTTTTCCTGTTATTCTGATGTCAGAGTTATTTCAAATAATGGGTCTAATAACTGTAACATTATTATTTTCGTACATATGTTTATTTTAAACCAGGAAATCAAAACGTCTTTTAGGAAAGGTTGTGTTTGGCATAATTTATTTATGTCTTTGAGTGATAAGTTACATTCAACTAAGAAGTTTCCACCAAATTGTTTTAGATACGTATCATAAAAACATGTCCAAGAACCTGTGTTATTGTTTGTTATCCTTTTGACCCAGCTTGCCTTAATTGTATGTAGAAATGCATGTATATGTGTTAATTATATTCCTCCATTTTCATAGTCTTGAAAAAGTATATTACGTTTTATTTTATCTGGTATTCCTTCCCAGATGAAGTTAAATATTGCATGATTTATATCCGCTAGCACTTTTTCTGTTGGGTTTGGTAAAACGGTAAATAGATAGGCCACCTTTGGGAGAGCAAATGTCTTTATTACTATCACTTTATCTAGAAGTGTCAGTTTACGATGTTGCCATTGTTTCAAACAGTTATAAAATTCTCGCAGTTTTGGTTGCAAATGTTATCAGTAGTTTGGCAGTTATCGTTTTTGTGGTCGCCTCGTTATCCCAAAGAGCGTTGGAACGGATACCCAAGGGTTTGAGGTTGGAATTTCGATGAATGCCGTGGCTAGCATTGTGTGTGTGTTTTATTAATGTTAATTTATCGTCGCTACCGGTTGCCCATATGAGTGACGCCTCCTGAAGATATTAGTCATTTTAGATTTTGAAGGATAGTGCAATGATACAGACAGAGACCCATTCCAGAGTCTCCTCTGGTTCTTTTACGTGCACGGTGTACAGCACCGACACGATACCTCGGTTTAACGTCCCATCTGAAAGACTGTTACTTTTATTAGGGTCAGACGGGGGTCGAACCTGTGATCCCTGGATTACCAGTCCAGCGTGTTACCACTGGACTAGCATTGTAGTGTTAGGGTGTTCGCAGTGTTGGGCAGTGTTTCTCGCAAGAAAATGAGTGTGATATTTTGCTTGAAAAGAATAATTAATGTAAATATAAGTAATGATTGTGGCCGCCTCGGTAGCTCAACCAGTTGGTAGAGAGTTGCCAGGAGGTTCAATTCGTATAAAAATAACAATTCTAACATGACTCGGCATTGTGTCTGTATACGCAAATAAGTAATTTACTGTGTTTAAATCTGCAATAAAACAGTGGCATTAAACAGTGTGTTCATGTTATAATCAACATTTTAAAATATTTATTTGAATATTATTTGTTTTATTGATTGGCGAATAAAACATGGTTTGTTGTTCTGAATACCGGTATTAACAACTCAGGCCTACATTTCAGAACACCAAACCATGATATATTCGACAATAAATAACTAATATAAAACAGTACCAAAGCAATACAGCCATGTCCCTCTCATGTAAGTGTACATAAGACCCTGTACGACAGAAAACTCTGAATGGTCACATTGCATAACATCCGTTTCACTTCCTGTGCACGTCAATGAGTCGAGCCATCCTTTTCTGGAGTAGGTCTCAAGCGAATGGGCAGCTGAACTAAATCCATTTGATCTGCATTAGAAGTTTTTGTTTATTATAGTGTCACCCATATTTAAAGGGCCAGCCATTTCTGACTAAGGAGACACCTCTTTTTATGAACATCAGTACTTCCCGAATCCTATGCGTGTATGACAGGCGCCATGCTGGTAGGCAATCGGTAACCATTATTTAACTAGCCGGCGGCTCACCAACCGGCCATATCAGAACGAACCCCTGACGAGATTCGAACCTTCGACCTCCCACCCCGTAGGCGGACTACTTCTACGCAGCCTGAATTGGGAGGGTATTAATTAGCTAATGTTGGTAAAACGTGTTGCCCAACCCATTTGCTTCTAGATTTTATTCTTACAGTGTTCAAGTATAAGCATTGTATTTCAGTTGTATCATTTTGCTTATATATTTATCATGTTTATATTTGTAACTGTATTGTATATAAACAAGCAATAACATATTATTAAACTAAATCATATACGATAGTTTATACATAACTAACAATATATGATATTAATAGCTTTGCTGAGAAACCACGTTGCTGGCTACCACGATTCGACGAATACCTTTTCTTAAAATGAAACCGAAAGCTGCGCATACGATTGAATGATGCGCAATGCATCTGTACAAGACATCAACATTCATATGGAGGTAATTATTCTACATTTTACACCATTTAAAGCAGCATTACATCGTAATAAAGGATGTTTTGGGTACAATATAAATACTAATGTGTGTGTGTTTGCAAAAATCGAAATAGTCGCTCAGAAACGATAAAATTCCAAGAAATTTAAACCGTCGTATACGCGAATTTGTTTATCAACACACGAAATGTAAACACACACAGCGCGCATGCGTGAAACAACAGAGGATGTATAAAACAACGTATATATTTTGAACATGAAAGAGGTTCGATCCCCCGTCTGACCCTTATAAAATTAACCGTCTTTCAGATGGGACGTTAAACCGAGGTCTCGTGTCGGTGCTTTACACCGTGCACGTAAAAGAACCAGAGGAGATTCTGGAATTGGTCTCTGTCTGTATCATGCACTATCCTCCAAAATCTAAAATAACTAATCTCTTCAGGAGGCGTCGCTCATATGGGCAACCGGTAGCGACGATAAATAAACGCAAAATACAACATGAAAGACTATCTATCTATCATCCTCTAATGTCGAACCCCTCGCGGGGATATAGAAATGTCCCTAAAAGACTTAACTAACAGAGGTATGAATCAACATATCAAGTAATTTAATCAAAAAAGACAACGTGGGACAAATGGGGACGATGCATTCCGAATGTAAACAAGTGCGGACGATGTGTTCCGGTTGTAAACAAGTGCGGGACCGATCGGCTCGGAAAGTCCTACTTTCGGTTTCTACTTTGTTTTATCGCAAAAAACAATGTTTACCAAATGAACATAAGCATACAATAATAATGTTAGAATGTGTAGCAGCATTGCTACCCATACGTAAAAAATTGAATTTTTCAAATATATTTTATTTCATACGATGTAATGCTGCTTTAAATATGTTGAATTTATTAACACACGGTAAGACTAACAGTGAAACACGATATGAAAATTTATTGCACATTTATGGGATCCCAAAATCGGACATGCCGGTATCAATGTAAAACTCACATATTCATGAAATACTTCAATTGAGGCAGTCGACGGGCTGCAAATGATAACATAAAATCAGTGAAAATCTCCAAACCAAATAAACCAAATAAATTAACTTAAAACATTGTTTTTAAATGCTGAAAACTGCAAAATAAAATTGACTTAAAACATTGTTTTTAAGCTGAAAACTGCGAAATAAAATTGCTATTTGGTTTGCTGACGGTAAATAAGTACAGTTATATAGTGCAGGCCAGACGGATCTGTAGTCCAGTGGTAACACGCTGTACTGTTAATCCAGGGATCGCAAGTTCGATCCCCCGCCTGACCCTAATAAAATTAACAGTCTTTCAGATGGGACGTTAAACCGATGTCTGGTGTCGGTTTACACCGTGTACGTAAAAGAACCAGAGGAGACTCTGGAATGGGTCTCTGTCTGTATCAGTGCACTATCCTCCAAAAATCTAAAATGACTAATCTCTTCAGGAGGCGTCGCTCATATGGGTAACCGGTAGCGACGATAAATAAACGTAAAGCACACACACGCCGGCCATGAGCGATATTCCCGGAGCCTGTAATAACCTTATGTTATATTAAATGGTATGTAAATGCATGTATCAATTCGTACCCCAATCCAAATCTATTGCACTGATATGCAACTGTTACGTCATTGAAAGTAAAGCCTGGATCACCGACAAATCCCCATGATCCATTGTGATAGACTTCAACAGCTCCCTCGTCAGTGTATTCATTTATTTGAGAAAGTCGTACAGCTATAATAATGTATGATAAATGAGAAATGCATGTTGAACATAGGCTGTCCGAATAGCACAGTTGTTAGCGCGCTCGCTTCTCACCAATGCATCCCGGGTTCGATCCTCGGACCGGGAAGTATGTGAGATGGTACGGTCGTCGCCAGATCGGACAGGTGGGTGTTCTCCGGGCACTCCGGTTTCCCCCACACGAATTACCACATTTACGCTTTGAAAGAACAAACGAGAGTGGTTAATATAAGTTGTTATATTTTAAACTGCATGTTCGCCAAAATGATTCACATGTGGCGAAGGAAAACAAGTTAAAGTACGTGCTAGCGCAGTTGTAGAGCGTTCGTTTCAGGTGCGAACAGCTCGAAGTTCGCGCCCCGCTGGAGCCGTTACGATTGTGCCCTTAGACAAGGCAATTGATTTCCACAGTTCCTCTTCTCTCTCCCTCGTGGCGATGGATTCCATCAGGAAAGAGGTCCCGAGAGTGATTGTTGCAAGAACTTGTTTCGCAATCGAGCTAAATTAAATTTGTATAAACTACATGTAGTTAGCTATATACACTCATGTAGAACCATCGACCTGCCACAATACAGCTTTATTGTTGTTGTGGTTCTGCTATTTAAGCCTAGGCTTTAGGTCATATGGCGACTATCCAGCTATTGTTGGTGAAGGGAGAACCTGGGTGCCCCTCTGAGCATTATTTCAGCACGGATGGACATTCGTATGGAACCACCGAACTCCCACAGGACAACTGTATAGCTTCCTCAAATGAAATAATTATACATGAGGGGCAAGCGATTTGAAGTCATCGACGTCAACCACTCATAAACCAAATGTGCATCTGCACGATATATATATATACCTTTACAAGTGACGGATACAGCACGGGTACAATCGTCTATAGTGTTATTGTCGGACATC
>CM026389.1:16415108-16437837 GCA_014843695.1 Archivesica marissinica | reverse complement strand
AATCAATGTTCCAGAGTGGACCATGTATAGTATGCAAATCAATGATCCATAGTGCACCCTGTACAGTATACAAATCAATGATCCAGAGTGGACACTGTACAGTATACACATCAATATTCCAGAGTGGACCCTGTACATTATACAAATCAATGCTCCAGAGTGCACCCTGTACAGTATACAAATCAAAGCTCCAGAGTGGACCCTGTACAGTATAAAAATCAATGCTCCAGAGTCGACCCTGTACAGTATACAAATCAATGTTCCAGAGTGGAACCTGTACAGTATACAAATCAATGCTCCAGAGTGGACACTGTACAGTATACAAATCAATGCACCAGTGGACCATATACAGAATACAAATCAATGTTCCAGAGTGGACCATGTACAGTATACAAATCAATGCTCCAGAGTGGACCATGTACAGTATACAAATCAATGAACCATAGTGCACCCTGTAAAGTATACAAATCAATGTTCCAGAGTGGACCATGTACAGTATACAAATCAATGATCCATAGTGCAACCTGTACAGTATACAAATCAAAGATCCAGAGTGGACACTGTACAGCATACAAATCAATACACCAGAGTGCACCATGTACATTATACAAATCAATGCTCCAGAGTGCACAATGTACAGTATACAAATCAAAGTTCCAGAGTGGACCCTGTACAGTATAAAAATCAATGCTCCAGAGTCGACCCTGTACAGTAAACAAATCAATGTTCCAGAGTGCACCCAGTAAACTATACAAATCAATGTTCCAGAGTGCACCATGTACAGTATACAAATCAATGTTCCAGTGGACCATGTACAGTATACAAATCAACGTCCAGAGTGGACACTGTACAGTATACAAATCAATGCTCCAGAGTGCACCATGTACAGTATACAAATCAATGATCCATATTGCACACTGTACAGTATACAAATCAATGTTCCAGAGTGCACACTGTACAGTATACAAATCAATATTCCAAAGTGGACCCTGCACATCATACAAATCAATGCTCCAAAGTGCACCATGTACAGTAAACAAATCAAATTTCCAGAGTGGACCCTGTACAGTATACAAATCAATGCTCCAGAGTGGACCCTCTACAGTATACAAATAAATGCTCCAGAGTGGAACATGTACAGTATATAAATCAATGCTCCAGAGTGCACCATGTACAGTATACAAATCAATGTTCCAAAGTGGACCCTGTACAGTAAACAAATCAATGTTCCAAAGTGGACCCTGTACAGTATACAAATCAATGCTCCAGAGTGGACCCTGTACAGTATACAAATCAATGTTCCATAGTGCACCAAGTACAGTATACAAATCAATGATCCATATTACACCCTGTACAACATACAAATCAATGCTCCAGAGTGCACACTGTACAGTATACAAATCAATACTCCAAAGTGGACCCTGCACAGTATACAAATCAATGCTCCAGAGTGCACCCTGTACAGTATACAAATCAATGCTCCAGAGTGCACAAAGTACAGTATACAAATCAATGATCCATAGTGCACCATGTACAGTATACAAATCAATGCTACAGAGTACACCCTGTACAGTATACAAATCAAAGCTCCAGAGTGGACCATGTACAGTATACAAATAAATGCTCCAGAGTGGACCCTGTACAGTATACAAATCAATGCTCCAGAGTGGACCCTGTACAGTAAACAAATCAATGCTCCAGAGTGCAACCTGTACAGTATACAAATCAATGCTCCAGAGGCACCATGTACAGTATACAAACCACCAACCAACACAAATCAATGCTCCAGAGTGGACCCTGTACAGTATGCAAATCAAGGGTCCAGAGTGGTCCATGTTGAGTAAACAAATCAATGCTCCAGAGTGGACCCTGTACAGTATACAAATCAATGCACCAGAGTGGACCCTGTACAGTATGCAAATCAATGCACCAGAGTGGACCCTGTACAATATACAAATCAATGAACCAGAGTGGACCCTGTACAGTATGCAAATCAAAGTTCCAGAGTGGACACTGTACAGAATACAAATCAATGTTCCAGAGTTCACCATGTACAGTATACAAATCAATGTTCCAGAGTGGACCATGTACAGTATAAAAATCAATGCTCCAAGTGGACCATGTACAGTATACAAATCAATGATCCATAGTGCACCCTGTAAGGTATACAAATCAATGTTCCAGAGTGGACCATGTATAGTATGCAAATCAATGTTCCAGAGTGGACCATGTATAGTATGCAAATCAATGATCCAGAGTGGACCGTGTACAGTATACAAATCAATGTTCCAGAGTGGACCCTGTACAGTATACAAATCAATGCTCCAGAGTGGACCATGTACAGTATACAAATCAATGATCCGTATTGCACCCCATACCGTATACAAATCAATGTTCCAGAGTGGACCCTGTACAGTATACACATCAATATTCCAGAGTGGACCCTGCACATTATACAAATCAATGCTCCAGAGTGCACCATGTACAGTATACAAATCAAATTTCCAGAGTGGACCCTGTACAGTATACAAATCAATGCTCCAGAGTGGACCCTGTACAGTATACAAATACATGCTCCAGAGTGGACCCTGTACTGTATTTAAATCAATGCTCCAGAGTGGACCCTGTACAGTATACAAATCAATGTTCCAGAGTGGACCCTGTACAGTATACACATCAATATTCCAGAGTGGACCCTGCACAGTATTCAAATCAATGCTTTAGAGTGGACCCTGTACAGTATACAAATCAACGTTCCAGAGTGGACAAAGTACAGTATACAAATCAATTATCCATATTGCACCCTGTACAGTATGCAAATCAATGCTACAGAGTGCACCCTGTACAGTATACAAATTAAAGCTCCAGAGTGGACCCTGTACAGTATACAAATACATGCTCCAGAGTGGACCCTGTACAGTATACAAATCAATGTTCCAGAGTGGACCATGTATAGTATGCAAATCAATGATCCATAGTGCACCCTGTACAGTATACAAATCAATGATCCAGAGTGGACACTGTACAGTATACACATCAATATTCCAGAGTGGACCCTGTACATTATACAAATCAATGCTCCAGAGTGGACCATGTACAGTATACAAATCAATGCTCCAGAGTGGACCATGTACAGTATACAAATCAATGTTCCAGAGTGGACACTGTACATTATAAAAATCAATGCTCCAGAGTGCACCCTGTACAGTATACAAATCAATGCTCCAGAGTGCACCCTGTACAGTATACAAATCCATGCTCCAGAGTGGACACTGTACAGTATACATATCCATGCTCCAGAGTGCACCCTGTACAGTATACAAATTAAAGCTCCAGTGTGGACCCTGTACAGTATACAAATCCAAGCTCCAGAGTGGACCCTGTACAGTATACAAATCAATGTTCCAGAGTGCACCATGTACAGTATACAAATCCATGCTCCAGAGTGGACCCTGTACAGTATGCAAATCAATGTTCCAGAGTGGACACTGTACATTATAAAAATCAATGCTCCAGAGTGCACCCTTTACAGTATACAAATTAAAGCTCCAGAGTGGACCCTGTACAGTATACAAATACATGGTCCAGAATGGACCCTGTACAGTATACAAATCCATGCTCCAGAGTGGACCCTGTACAGTAAACAAATCACTGCTCCAGAGTGCATCCTGTACAGTATACACATCAATGTTCCAGAGTGCACCCTGTACAGTATACAAATCCATGCTTCAGGTTGGACCATGTACGGTATGCAAATCAATGCTACAGAGTGGACCCTGTACAGTATACAAATCAATGTTTCAGAGTGCACCCTGTTCAGTATACAAATCCATGCTCCAGAGTGGACCCTGTATAGTATGCAAATCAATGCTCCAGAGTGGATCCTGTACAGTATACAAATCAATGCTCCAGAGTGGAGCTTGTACAGTATGCAAATCAAGGTTCCAGAGTGGTTCATGTTGAGTAAACAAATCAATGCTCCAGAGTGGACCCTGTACAGTATACAAATCAATGCACCAGAGTGGACCCTGTACAGTATGCAAATCAATGCTCCAGAGTGGACCCTGTACAGTATACAAATCAATGTTCCAGAGTGCACCCTGTTCGGTATACAAATACATGCTCCAGAGTGGACCCTGTACAGTATGCAAATCAATGCTCCAGAGTGGACCCTGTGCAGTATACAAATCAATGCTCCAGAGTGGACCCTGTGCAGTATGCAAATCAAGGGTCCAGAGTGGTCCATGTTGAGTAAACAAATCAATGCTCCAGAGTGGACCCTGTACAGTATACAAATCAAAGCACCAGAGTGGACCCTGTACAGTATACAAATCAATGTACCAGAGTGGACCCTGTACAATATACAAATCAATGCACCAGAGTGGACCCTGTACAGTATGCAAATCAAAGTTCCAGAGTGGAAACTGTACAGAATACAAATCAATGTTCGAGAGTTCACCATGTACAGTATACAAATCAATGTTCCAGAGTGGACTATGTACAGTATAAAAATCAATGATCCATAGTGCACCCTGTACAGTATACAAATCAATGCACCAGAGTGGACCATGTATAGTATGCAAATCAATGATCCATAGTGCACTCTGTACAGTATACAAATCAATGATCCAGAGTGGACACTGTACAGTATACACATCAATATTCCAGAGTGGACCATGTACAGTATACAAATCAATGATCCGTATTGCACCCTGTACAGTATACAAATCAATGTTCCAGAGTGGACCCTGTACAGTATACACATCAATATTCCAGAGTGGACCCTGCACAGTATTCAAATCAATGCTTTAGATTGGACCCTGTACAGTATACAAATCAATGTTCCAGAGTGGACAAAGTACAGTATACAAATCAATGATCCATAGTGCACCCTGTACAGTATGCAAATCAATGCAACAGAGTGCACCCTGTACAGTATACAAATCAATGTTCCATGGTGGACCCTGTACAGTATACAAATCAGTGTTCCAGAGTGGACCCTGTACATTATAAAAATCAATGCTCCAGAGGCACCCTGTACAGTATACAAATCAAAGCTCCAGAGTGGACACTGTACAGTATACAAATCAATGCTCCAGAGTGGACCCGTACAGTATACAAATCAATGCTCCAGAGTGGACCCTGTACAGTATACAAATCAATGCCCCAGAGTGCAACCAGTACAGTAAACAAATCAATGCTACAGAGTGCACCATGTACAGTATACAAATCAATGCTCCAGAGTGGACCATGTACAGTATACAAATCAATGCTCCAGAGTGGACCCTGTACAGTATACAAATCAATACTCCAGAGTGGACCCTGCACAGTATACAAATCAATGCTCCAGATTGCACCATGTACAGTATACAAATCAATGTTCCAGAGTGCACAAAGTACAGTATACAAATCAATGATCCATAGTGCACCCTGTACAGTATACAAATCAATGCAACAGAGTGCACCCTGTACAGTATACAAATCAATGTTCCATAGTGCACCCTGTACAGTATACAAATCAATGTTCCAGAGTGCACCCTGTACATTATAAAAATCAATGCTCCAGAGTTCACCCTGTACAGTATACAAATCAAAGCTCCAGAGTGGACACTGTACAGTATACAAATCAATGCTCCAGAGTGGACCCTGTACAGTATACAAATCAATGCTCCAGAGTGCACCCTGTACAGTATACAAATCAAAGCCCCAGAGTGCAAACTGTACAGTATACAAATCAATGTTACAGAGTGCACCATGTACAGTATACAAATCAATGCTCCAGAGTGTACCATGTACAATATACAAATCAATGCTCCAGAGTGGACCCTGTACAGTATACAAATCAATGTTCCAGAGTGGACCCTGTACAGTATACAAATCAATGCTCCAGAGTGGACCCTGTACAGTATGCAAATCAATGCTACAGAGTGGACCCTGTACAGTATACAAATCAATGATCCAGAGTGCACCCTGTACAGTATACAAATCAATGCTCCAGAGTGGACCCTGTACAGTATGCAAATCAATGCTCCAGAGTGGACCCTGTACAGTATACAAATCAAATCTCCAGAGTGGACCCTGTACAGTATACAAATCCATGCTCCAGAGTGGACCCTGTACAGTATACAAATCAATACTCCAGAGTGGACCCTGTACAGTATACAAATCAATGCTCCAGAGTGGACCCTGTACAGTATACAAATCAATGCTCCAGAGTGGACCCTGTACAGTTTACAAATCAATGATCCAGAGTGGACCCTGTACAGTATACAAATCAATGCTCCAGAGTGCACCATGTACAGTATACAAATCAATGCTCCAGAGTGGACCATGTACAGTATACAAATCAATGCTCCAGAGTGGACCATGTACAGTATACAAATCAATGCTCCAGAGTGGACCATGTACAGTATACATATCAATGCTCCAGAGTTGACCCTGTACAGTATACAAATCAATGCTCCAGAGTGGACCATGTACAGTATACAAATCAATGCTCCAGAGTGCACCATGTACAGTAAACACATCAATGCCACAGAGTGCACCCTGTACAGTTTACAAATCAATGTTCCAGAGTGCACCCTGTACAGTATACAAATCAATGCTCCAGAATGCACCCTGTACATTATACAAATCAATGCTCAAGAGTGCACCCTGTACAGCATACAAATCAATGTTCCAGAGTGCACCCTGTACAGCATACACATCAATGCTCCAGAGTACATCCTGTACAGTTTACAAATCAATGCTCCAGTGTGGACCATGTACAGTATGCAAATCAATGATCCATAGTGCACCATGTACAGTATACAAATCAATGATCCAGAGTGGACACTGTACAGTATACACATCAATATTCCAGAGTGGACCCTGTACATTATACAAATCAATGCTCCAGAGTGCACGCTGTACAGTATACAAATAAAAGTTCCAGAGTGTACCCTGTACAGTATACAAATCCATGCTCCAGAGTGGACCCTGTACGGTATACAAATCCATGCTACAGAGTGGACCCTGTACAGTATACAAATCCATGCTACAGAGTGGACCCTGTACAGTATACAAATCAATGTTCCAGATTGGACCATGTACAGTATACAAATCAATGTTCCAGAGTGGACCCTGTACAGTATACAAATCAATGGTCCAGTGGACCATGTACAGTATACAAATCAATGTTCCAGATCGGACCATGTACAGTATACAAATCAATGCTCCAGAGTGGACCATGTACAGTATACAAATCAATGATCCGTATTGCACCCTGTACAGTATACAAATCAAAGTTCCAGTGTGGACCCTGTACAGTATACACATCAATATTCCAGAGTGGACCCTGCACATTATACAAATCAATGCTCCAGAGTGCACCATGTACAGTATACAAATCAAATTTCCAGAGTGGACCCTGTACAGTATACAAATCCATGCTCCAGAGTGGACCCTGTACAGTATACAAATACATGCTCCAGAGTGTGCCCTGTACGGTATATAAATCAATGCTCCAGAGTGGACCCTGTACAGTATACAAATCAATGTTCCAGAGTGGACCCTGTACAGTATACACATCAATATTCCAGAATGGACCATGCACAGTATTCAAATCAATGCTTTAGAGTGGACCCTGTACAGTATACAAATCAATGTTCCAGAGTGGACAAAGTACAGTTTACAAATCAATGTTCCATGGTGTACCCTGTACAGTATACAAATCAATGTTCCAGAGTGGACCCGTTACATTATAAAAATCAATGCTCCAGAGTGCACCCTGTACAGTATACAAATCAATGCTCCAGAGTGCACCCTGTACAGTATACAAATCCATGCTCCAGAGTGGACACTGTACGGTATACATATCAATGCTCCAGAGTGCACCCTGTACAGTATACAAATTAAAGCTCCAGAGTGGACCCTGTACAGTATACAAATCCATGCTCCAGAGTGGACCCTGTACAGTATACAAATCCATGCTCCAGATTGGACCATGTATAGTATGCAAATCAATGATCCATAGTGCACCCTGTACAGTATACAAATCAATGATCCAGAGTGGACACTGTACAGTATACACATCAATATTCCAGAGTGGACCCTGTACATTATACAAATCAATGCTCCAGAGTGCACCCTGTACAGTATACAAATCAAAGTTCCAGAGTGTACCCTGTACAGTATACAAATCCATGCTCCAGAGTGGACCCTGTACAGTATACAAATCCATGCTACAGAGTGGACCCTGTACAGTATACAAATCCATGCTACAGAGTGGACCCTGTACAGTATACAAATCAATGTTCCAGATTGGACCATGTACAGTATACAAATCAATGTTCCAGAGTGGACCCTGTACATTATACAAATCAATGGTCCAGTGGACCATGTACAGTATACAAATCAATGTTCCAGATCGGACCATGTACAGTATACAAATCAATGCTCCAGAGTGGACCATGTACAGTATACAAATCAATGATCCGTATTGCACCCTGTATAGTATACAAATCAAAGTTCCAGTGTGGACCCTGTACAGTATACACATCAATATTCCAGAGTGGACCCTGCACATTATACAAATCAATGCTCCAGAGTGCACCATGTACAGTATACAAATCAAATTTCCAGAGTGGACCCTGTACAGTATACAAATCCATGCTCCAGAGTGGACCCTGTACAGTATACAAATACATGCTCCAGAGTGTTCCCTGTACGGTATATAAATCAATGCTCCAGAGTGGACCCTGTACAGTATACAAATCAATGTTCCAGAGTGGACCCTGTACAGTATACACATCAATATTCCAGAATGGACCATGCACAGTATTCAAATCAATGCTTTAGAGTGGACCCTGTACAGTATACAAATCAATGTTCCAGAGTGGACAAAGTACAGTATACAAATCAATGTTCCATGGTGTACCCTGTACAGTATACAAATCAATGTTCCAGAGTGGACCCTTTACATTATAAAAATCAATGCTCCAGAGTGCACCCTGTACAGTATACAAATCAATGCTCCAGAGTGCACCCTGTACAGTATACAAATCCATGCTCCAGAGTGGACACTGTACGGTATGCATATCAATGCTCCAGAGTGCACCCTGTACAGTATACAAATTAAAGCTCCAGAGTGGACCCTGTACAGTATACAAATCCATGCTCCAGAGTGGACCCTGTACAGTATACAAATCCATGCTCCAGATTGGACCATGTATAGTATGCAAATCAATGATCCATAGTGCACCCTGTACAGTATACAAATCAATGATCCAGAGTGGACACTGTACAGTATACACATCAATATTCCAGAGTGGACCATGTACATTATACAAATCAATGCTCCAGACTGCACCCTGTACAGTATACAAATCAAAGTTCCAGAGTGGACCCTGTACAGTATACAAATCAATGTTCCAGAGTGGACCCTGTACAGTATACAAATCAATATTCCAGAGTGGACCCTGTACAGTATACAAATCAATGTTCCAGAGTGGACCCTGTACAGTATACAAATCAATGTTCCATAGTGCACCATGTACAGTATACAAATCAATGATCCGCATTGCACCCTGTAGAGTATACAAATCAATGTTCCAGAGTGGACCCTGTACAGTATACACATCAATATTCCAGAGTGGACCGGGCAAAGTATTCAAATCAATGCTTTAGAGTGGACCATGTACAGTATACAAATCAATGTTCCAGAGTGGACAAAGTACAGTATACAAATCAATGATCCATAGTGCACCCTGTACAGTATACAAATCAATGCTCCAGAGTGGACACTGAACAGTATACACATCATTATTCCAGAGTGGACCCTGTACATTATAAAAATCAATTCTCCAGAGTGCACCCTGTACAGTATACAAATCAATGCTCCAGAGTGCACCTTGTACGGTATACAAATACATGCTCCAGAGATGACCCTGTACGGTATACATATCAATGCTCCAGAGTGCACCCTGTACAGTATTCAAATTAAAGCTCCAGAGTGGACCCTGTACGGTATACAAATCTAGGCTCCAGAGTGGACCCTGTACAGTATACAAATCCATGCTCCAGAGTGCACCCTGTACAGTATACAAATCAAAGTTCCAGAGTGGACCCTGTAGAGTATACAAATCCATGCTCCAGAGTGGACCCTGTACAGTATACAAATCCATGCTACAGAGTTGACCCTGTACAGTATACAAATCAATGTTCCAGAGTGGACCCTGTACAGTATACAAATCAATGGTCCAGTGGACCATGTACAGTATACAAATCAATGTTCCAGAGTGGACCATGTACAGTATACAAATCAATGCTCCAGAGTGGACCATGTACAGTATACAAATCAATGATCCGTATTGCACCCTGTACAGTATACAAATCAATGTTCCAGAGTGGACCCTGTACAGTATACACATCAATATTCCCGAGTGGACCCTGCACATTATACAAATCAATGCTCCAGAGTGCACCTTGTACAGTATACAAATCAAATTTCCAGAGTGGACCCTGTACAGTATACAAATCCATGCTCCAGAGTGGACCCTGTACAGTATACAAATACATGCTCCAGAGTGGACCCTGTACGGTATATAAATCAATGCTCCAGAGTAGACCCTGTACAGTATACAAATCAATGTTCCAGAGTGGACCATGTACAGAATACACATCAATATTCCAGATTGGACCGTGCACAGTATTCAAATCACTGCTTTAGAGTGGACCCTGTAGAGTATACAAATCAATGTTCCAGAGTGGACAAAGTACAGTATACAAATCAATGTTCCAGAGTGGACCCTGTGCATTATAAAAATCAATGCTCCAGAGTGCACCCTGTACAGTATGCAAATCAATGCTACAGATTGCACCGTATACAGTATACAAATCAATGTTCCATGGTGGACCCTGTACAGTATACAAATCAATGTTCCAGAGTGGACCCTTTACATTATAAAAATCAATGCTCCAGAGTGCACCCTGTACAGTGTACAAATCAATGCTCCAGAGTGCACCCTGTACAGTATACAAATCCATGCGCCAGAGTGGACCCTGTACGGTATACATATCAATGCTCCAGAGTGCACCCTGTACAGTATACAAATTAAAGCTCCAGAGTGGACCCTGTACAGTATACAAATCCATGCTCCAGAGTGGACCCTGTACAGTATACAAATCCATGCTCCAGATTGGACCATGTATAGTATGCAAATCAATGATCCATAGTGGACACTGTACAGTAAACACATCAATATTCCAGAGTGGACCCTGTACATTATACAAATATATGCTCCAGAGTGCACCCTGTACAGTATACAAATCAAAGTTCCAGAGTGGACCCTGTACAGTATACAAATCAATGTTCCAGAGTGGACAAAGTACAGTATACAAATCACTGATCCATAGTGCACCCTGTACAGTATGCAAATCAATGCTACAGAGTGCACGCTGTACAGTATACAAATCAATGTTCCATGGTGGACCCTGTACAGTATACAAATCAATGTTCCAGAGTGGACCCTGTACATTATAAAAATCAATGCTCCAGAGTGCACCCTGTACCGTATACAAATCAATGCTCCAGTGTGCACCTTGTACGGTATACAAATCCATGCTCCAGAGTGGACCCTGTACGGTTTACATATCAATGCTCCAGAGTGGACCCTGTACAGTATACAAATCCATGCTCCAGAGTGGACCCTGTACAGTATACAAATCCATGCTCCAGAGTGCACCCTGTACAGTATACAAATCAAAGTTCCAGAGTGGACCCTGTACAGTATACAAATCCATGCTCCAGAGTGGACCCTGTACAGTATACAAATCCATGCTACAGAGTGGACCCTGTACAGTATGCAAATCAATGTTCCAGAGTGGACCCTGTACAGTATACAAATCAATGGTCCAGTGGACCATGTACAGTATACAAATCAATGTTCCAGAGTGGACCATGTACATTACACAAATCAATGATCCAGAGTGGACCATGTACAGTATACAAATCAATGATCCGTATTGCACCCTGTACAGTATACAAATCAATGTTCCAGAGTGGACCCTATACAGTATACACATCAATATTCCAGAGTGGACACTGCACATTATACAAATCAATGCTCCAGAGTGCACCATGTACAGTATGCAAATCAAATTTCCAGAGTGGACCATGTACAGTATACAAATCCATGCTCCAGAGTGGACCCTGTACAGTATACAAATACATGCTCCAGAGTGGACCCTGTACGGTATATAAATCAATGCTCCATAGTGGACCCTGTACAGTATACAAATCAATGTTCCAGAGGGGAACCTGTACAGTATACACATCAATATTCCAGATTGGACCGTGCACAGTATTCAAATCACTGCTTTAGAGTGGACCCTGTACAGTATACAAATCAATGTTCCAGAGTGGACAAAGTACAGTATACAAATCCATGTTCCAGAGTGGACCCTGTACATTATAAAAATCAATGCTCCAGAGTGCACCCTGTACAGTATGCAAATCAATGCTATAGAGTGCACCCTGTACAGTATACAAATCAAAGTTCCATGGTGGAACCTGTACAGTATACAAATCAATGTTCCAGAGTGGACCCTTTACATTATAAAAATCAATGCTCCAGAGTGCACCCTATACAGTAAACAAATCAATGCTCCAGAGTGCACCCTGTACAGTATACAAATCCATGCTCCAGAGTGGACCCTGTACGGTATGCATATCATTGCTCCAGAGTGCACCCTGTAGAGTATACAAATTAAAGCTCCAGAGTGGACCCTGTACAGTATACAAATCCATGCTCCAGAGTGGACCCTGTACAGTATGCAAATCAAGATTCCAGAGTGGACCCTGTATAGTATGCAAATCAATGTTCCAGAGTGGACACTGTACATTATACAAATCAATGCTCCATAGTGCACCATGTACAGTATACAAATAAATTATCCAGAGTTCACCATGTACAGTATACAAATCAATGTTCCAGAGTTCACCCTGTACAGTATACAAATCAATGTTCCAGAGTGGACCATGTACAGTATACAAATCAATGCTCCAGAGTGGAACATGTACAGTATACAAATCAATAATCCATAGTGCACCATGTACAGTATACAAATAAATGTTCCATGGTGGACACTGTACAGTATACAAATCAATGTTCCAGAGTGGACCCTGTACATTATAAAAATCAATGCTCCAGAGTGCACCCTGTACAGTATACAAATCAATGATCCATAGTGCACCATTTACAGTATACACATAAATGTGCCATGGTGGACGCTGTATAGTATACAAATCAATATTCCAGAGTGGACCCTGTACATTATAAAAATCAATGCTCCAGAGTGCACCCTGTACAGTATACAAATCAATGATCCATAGTGCACCATTTACAGTATACACATAAATGTGCCATGGTGGACGCTGTATAGTATACAAATCAATATTCCAGAGTGGACCCTGTACATTAAAAAAATCAATGCTCCAGAGTGCACCCTGTACAGTATACAAATCAATGCTCCAGAGTGCACCATGTACAGTATACAAATCCATGCTCCAGAGTTCACCATGTACAGAATACAAATAAATGATCCAGAGTGGACCATGTACAGTATACAGATCAATGCTCCAGAGTGGACCATGTATAGTATGCAAATCAATGATCCATAGTGCACCATGTACAGTATACAAATCAATGATCCAGAGTGGACACTGTACAGTATACACATCAATATTCCAGAGTGGACCCTGTACATTATACAAATCAATGCTCCAGAGTGCACCCTGTACAGTATACAAATCAAAGTTCCAGAGTGTACCCTGTACAGTATACAAATCCATGCTCCAGAGTGGACCCTGTACAGTATACAAATCCATGCTACAGAGTGGACCATGTACAGTATACAAATCAATGTTCCAGAGTGTACCCTGTACAGTATACAAATCCATGCTCCAGAGTGGACCCTGTACGGTATACAAATCCATGCTCCAGAGTGTACCCTGTACAGTATACAAATCCATGCTCCAGAGTGTACCCTGTACAGTATACAAATCCATGCTCCAGAGTGGACCCTGTACAGTATAAAAATCCATGCTACAGAGTGGACCCTGTACAGTATACAAATCCATGCTACAGAGTGGACCATGTACAGTATACAAATCAATGTTCCAGAGTGGACCCTGTACAGTATACAAATCAATGTTCCAGAGTGGACCCTGTACAGTATACAAATCAATGCTCCAGAGTGCACCCTGTACAGTATACAAATCAAAGTTCCAGAGTGCACCCTGTACAGTATACAAATCAATGTTCCAGAGTGGACCATGTACAGTATACACATCAATGTTCCAGAGTGCACCCTGTACAGTATACAAATCAAAGTTCCAGAGTGCACCCTGTACAGTATACAAATCAATGCTCCAGGGAGCACCTTGTACAGTATACAAATCCATGCTCCAGAGTGCACCCTGTACAGTAATCAAATTAAAGCTCCAGAGTGGACCCTGTACAGTATACAAATCCATGCTCCAGAGTGGGCCCTGTACAGTATACAAATCCATGCTCCAGAGTGGACACTGTACAGTATACAAATCAATGCTCCAGAGTGCACCCTGTACAGTATTCAAATTAAAGCTCCAGAGTGGACCCTGTACAGTATACAAATCTATGCTCCAGAGTGGACCCTGTACAGTATACAAATCCATGCTCCAGAGTGGACACTGTACAGTATACAAATCAATGCTCCAGAGTGCACCCTGTACAGTATACAAATCAATGTTCCAGAGTGGAAAATGTACAGTATACAAATCAATGTTCCATGGTAGACCAAGTACAGTATGCAAATCAATGTTCTAGGGTGCACCATGTACAGTATACAAATCTATGCTCCAGAGTGGACGCTGTACAGTATGCAAATCAATGCTCCAGAGTGGATCCTATACAGTATACACATCAATATTCCAGAGTGGACCCTGCACAGTATTAAAATCAATGCTTTAGAGTGGACAATGTACAGTATACAAATCAATATTCCAGAGTGGACCCTGTACAGTATATAAATCAATGTTCCAGAGTGGACCATGTACAGTATACACATCAATATTCCAGAGTGGACCCTGTACAGTATACAAATCAATGTTCCAGATTGGACAAAGTACAGTATACAAAACAATGATCCATAGTGCACCCTGTACAGTATGCAAATCAATGTTCCAGAGTGGACCATGTACAGTATACACATCAATATTCCAGAGTGGACCCTGTACAGTATACACATCAATGTTCCAGAGTGGACAAAGTACAGTATACAAATCAATGATCCATAGTGCACCCTGTACAGTATGCAAATCAATGTTCCAGAGTGGGCGCTGTACAGTATACAAATCAATGCTCCAGAGTGGACCCTGTACAGTATGCAAATCAAGATTCCAGAGTGGACCCTGTATAGTATGCAAATCAATGTTCCAGAGTGGACACTGTACATTATACAAATCAATGCTCCATAGTGCACCATGTACAGTATACAAATAAATTATCCAGAGTTCACCATGTACAGTATACAAATCAATGTTCCAGAGTTCACCCTGTACAGTATACAAATCAATGTTCCAGAGTGGACCATGTACAGTATACAAATCAATGCTCCCGAGTGGAACATGTACAGTATACAAAACAATGATCCATAGTGCACCATGTACAGTATACAAATAAATGTTCCATGGTGGACACTGTAAAGTATACAAATCAATGTTCCAGAGTGGACCCTGTACATTATAAAAATCAATGCTCCAGAGTGCACCCTGTACAGTATACAAATCAATGATCCATAGTGCACCATTTACAGTATACACATAAATGTGCCATGGTGGACGCTGTATAGTATACAAATCAATATTCCAGAGTGGACCCTGTACATTATAAAAATCAATGCTCCACAGTGCACCCTGTACAGTATACAAATCAATGCTCCAGAGTGCACCCTGTACAGTATACAAATCCATGCTCCAGAGTTCACCATGTACAGAATACAAATAAATGATCCAGAGTGGACCATGTACAGTATACAAATCAATGCTCCAGAGTGGACCATGTATAGTATGCAAATCAATGATCCATAGTGCACCATGTACAGTATACAAATCAATGATCCAGAGTGGACACTGTACAGTATACACATCAATATTCCAGAGTGGACCCTGTACATTATACAAATCAATGATCCATGGTGGACCCTGTACAGTATGCAAATCAATGTTCCAGAGTGGACCCTGTACATTATAAAAATCAATGCTCCAGAGTGCACCCTGTACAGTATACAAATCAATGCTCCAGAGTGCACCTTGTACGGTATACAAATCCATGCTCCAGAGTGGACCTTGTACGGTATACATATCAATGCTCCAGAGTGCACCATGTACAGTATTCAAATTAAAGCTCCAGAGTGGACCGTGTACAGTATACAAATCCATGCTCCAGAGTGGACCCTGTACAGTATGCAAATCCATGCTCCAGAGTGCACCCTGTACAGTATGCAAATCAAAGTTCCAGAGTGGACCCTGTACAGTATACAAATCCATGCTCCAGAGTGGACCCTGTACAGTATACAAATCCATGCTACAGAGTGGACCATGTACAGTATACAAATCAATGGTCCAGTGGACCATGTACAGTATACAAATCAATGTTCCAGAGTGGACCAGGTACAGTATACAAATCAATGCTCCAGAGTGGACCATGTACAGTATACAAATCAATGATCCGTATTGCACCCTGTACAGTATACAAATCAATGTTCCAGAGTGGACCCTGTACAGTATACACATCAATATTCCAGAGTGGACCCTGCACATTATAAAAATCAATGCTCCTGAGTGCACCATGTACAGTATGCAAATCAAATTTCCAGAGTGGACCCTGTACAGTATACAAATCCATGCTCCAGAGTGGACCCTGTACAGTATACAAATACATGCTCCAGAGTGGACCCTGTACGGTATATAAATCAATGCTCCAGAGTGGACCCTGTACAGTATTCAAATCAATGTTCCAGAGTGGACCCTGTACAGTATACACATCAATATTCCAGATTGGACCGTGCACAGTATTCAAATCATTGCTTTAGAGTGGACCCTGTACAGTATACAAATCAATGTTCCAGAGTGGACAAAGTACAGTATACAAATCAATGTTCCAGAGTGGACCCTGTACATTATAAAAATCAATGCTCCAGAGTGCACCCTGTACAGTATGCAAATCAATGTTACAGAGTGCACCCTGTACAGTATATAAATCAATGTTCCATGGTGGACCCTGTACAGTATGCAAATCTATGTTCCAGAGTGGACCCTTTACATTATAAAAATCAATGCTCCAGAGTGCACCCTGTACAGTATACAAATCAATGCTCCAGAGTGCACCCTGTACAGTATACAAATCCATGCTCCAGAGTGGACCCTGTACAGTATACAAATCCATGCTCCAGATAGGACCATGTATAGTATGCAAATCAATGATCCATAGTGCACCTTGTACATTATACAAATCAATGATCCAGAGTGGACACTGTACAGTATACACATCAATATTCCAGAGTGGACCCTGTACATTATACAAATCAATGCTACAGAGTGCACCCTGTACAGTATACAAATCAAAGTTCCAGAGTGGACCCTGTACAGTATACAAATCAATGTTCCAGAGTGGACCCTGTACAATATACAAATCAATGTTCCAGAGTGGACCCTGTACAGTATACAAATCAATGTTCCAGAGTGGACCCTGTACAGTATACAAATCAATGTTCCAGAGTGGACAAAGTACAGTATATAAATCAATGATCCATAGTGCACCCTGTACAGTATGCAAATCAATGCTACAGAGTGCACGCTGTACAGTATACAAATCAATGTTCCATGGTGGACCCTGTACATTATACAAATCAATGTTCCAGAGTGGACCCTGTACATTATAAAAATCAATGCTCCAGAGTGCACCCTGTACAGTATACAAATCAATGCTCCAGAGTGCACCTTGTACGGTATACAAATCCATGCTCCAGAGTGGACCCTGTACGGTATACATATCAATGCTCCAGAGTGCACCCTGTACAGTATACAAATTAAAGTTCCAGAGTAGACCCTGTACAGTATACAAATCCATGCTCCAGAGTGAACCATGTACAGTATACAAATCCATGCTCCAGATTGGACCATGTATAGTATGCAAATCAATGATCCATAGTGCACCCTGTACAGTATACAAATCAATGTTCCAGAGTGGACACTGTACAGTATACAAATCAAAGTTCCATAGTGCACCATGTACAGTATACAATCACTGATCCGTATTGCACCCTGTACAGTATACAAATCAATGTTACAGAGTGGACCCTGTACAGTATACACATCAATATTCCAGAGTGGACCGTGCACAGTATTCAAATCAATGCTTTAGAGTGGACCCTGTACAGTATACAAATCAATGTTCCATGATGGACCCTGTACAGTATACAAACCAATGTTCCAGAGTGGACCCTTTACATTATAAAAATCAATGCTCCAGAGTGCACCCTGTACAGTATACAAATCAATGCTCCAGAGTGCACCCTGTACAGTATACAAATCCATGCTCCAGTGTGGGCCCTGTACGGTATACATATCAATGCTCCAGAGTGCACCCTGTACATTATACAAATCAATGCTCCAGAGTGCACCCTGTACAGTATACAAATCAAAGTTCCAGAGTGGACCCTGTACAGTATGCAAATCAATGTTCCAGAGTGGACCCTGTACAGTATACAAATCAATATTCCAGAGTGGACCCTGTACAGTATACAAATCAATGTTCCAGAGTGGACCCTGTACAGTATATAAATCAATGTTCCATAGTGCACCATGTACAGTATACAAATCAATGATCCGTATTGCACCCTGTACAGTATACAAATCAATGTTCCAGAGTGGACCCTGTACAGTATACACATCAATATTCCAGAGTGGACCGTGCACAGTATTCAAATCAATGCTTTAGAGTGGACCCTGTACAGTATACAAATCAATGTTCCAGAGTGGACAAAGTACAGTATACAAATCAATGATCCATGGTCGACCCTGTACAGTATACAAATCAATGTTCCAGAGTGGACCCTGTACAGTATACAAATCAATGCTCCAGAGTGCACCTTGTACGGTATACAAATCCATGCTCCAGAGTGGACCTTGTACGGTATACATATCAATGCTCCAGAGTGCACCATGTACAGTATTCAAATTAAAGCTCCAGAGTGGACCGTGTACAGTATACAAATCCATGCTCCAGAGTGGACCCTGTACAGTATACAAATCCATGCTCCAGAGTGCACCCTGTACAGTATACAAATCAAAGTTCCAGAGTGGACCCTGTACAGTATACAAATCCATGCTCCAGAGTGGACCCTGTACTGTATACAAATCCATGCTACAGAGTGGACCCTGTACAGTATACAAATCAATGGTCCAGTGGACCATGTACAGTATACAAATCAATGTTCCAGAGTGGACCAGGTACAGTATACAAATCAATGCTCCAGAGTGGACCATGTACAGTATACAAATCAATGATCCGTATTGCACCCTGTACAGTATACAAATCAATGTTCCAGAGTGGACCCTGTACAGTATACACATCAATATTCCAGAGTGGACCCTGCACATTATAAAAATCAATGCTCCAGAGTGCACCATGTACAGTATACAAATCAAATTTCCAGAGTGGACCCTGTACAGTATACAAATCCATGCTCCAGAGTGGACCCTGTACAGTATACAAATACATGCTCCAGAGTGGACCCTGTACGGTATATAAATCAATGCTCCAGAGTGGACCCTGTACAGTATTCAAATCAATGTTCCAGAGTGGACCCTGTACAGTATACACATCAATATTCCAGATTGGACCGTGCACAGTATTCAAATCACTGCTTTAGAGTGGACCCTGTACAGTATACAAATCAATGTTACAGAGTGGACAAAGTACAGTATACAAATCAATGTTCCAGAGTGGACCCTGTACATTATAAAAATCAATGCTCCAGAGTGCACCCTGTACAGTATACAAATCAATGCTCCAGAGTGCACCTTGTACGGTATACAAATCCATGCTCCAGAGTGGACCCTGTACGGTATACATATCAATGCTCCAGAGTGCACCCTGTACAGTATACAAATTAAAGTTCCAGAGTAGACCCTGTACAGTATACAAATCCATGCTCCAGAGTGAACCATGTACAGTATACAAATCCATGCTCCAGATTGGACCATGTATAGTATGCAAATCAATGATCCATAGTGCACCTTGTACAGTATACAAATCAATGTTCCAGAGTGGACACTGTACAGTATACAAATCAAAGTTCCATAGTGCACCATGTACAGTATACAATCAATGATCCGTATTGCACCCTGTACAGTATACAAATCAATGTTACAGAGTGGACCCTGTACAGTATACACATCAATATTCCAGAGTGGACCGTGCACAGTATTCAAATCAATGCTTTAGAGTGGACCCTGTACAGTATACAAATCAATGTTCCATGATGGACCCTGTACAGTATACAAACCAATGTTCCAGAGTGGACCCTTTACATTATAAAAATCAATGCTCCAGAGTGCACCCTGTACAGTATACAAATCAATGCTCCAGAGTGCACCCTGTACAGTATACAAATCCATGCTCCAGTGTGGACCCTGTACGGTATACATATCAATGCTCCAGAGTGCACCCTGTGCATTATACAAATCAATGCTCCAGAGTGCACCCTGTACAGTATACAAATCAAAGTTCCAGAGTGGACCCTGTACAGTATACAAATCAATGTTCCAGAGTGGACCCTGTACAGTATACAAATCAATATTCCAGAGTGGACCCTGTACAGTATACAAATCAATGTTCCAGAGTGGACCCTGTACAGTATATAAATCAATGTTCCATAGTGCACCATGTACAGTATACAAATCAATGATCCGTATTGCACCCTGTACAGTATACAAATCAATGTTCCAGAGTGGACCCTGTACAGTATACACATCAATATTCCAGAGTGGACCGTGCACAGTATTCAAATCAATGCTTTAGAGTGGACCCTGTACAGTATACAAATCAATGTTCCAGAGTGGACAAAGTACAGTATACAAATCAATGATCCATGGTCGACCCTGTACAGTATACAAATCAATGTTCCAGAGTGGACCCTGTACATTATAAAAATCAATGCTCCAGAGTGCACGCTGTACAGTATACAAATCAATGCTCCAGAGTGCACCTTGTACGGTATACAAATCCATGCTCCAGAGTGGACCTTGTACGGTATACATATCAATGCTCCAGAGTGCACCATGTACAGTATTCAAATTAAAGCTCCAGAGTGGACCGTGTACAGTATACAAATCCATGCTCCAGAGTGGACCCTGTACAGTATACAAATCCATGCTCCAGAGTGCACCCTGTACAGTATACAAATCAAAGTTCCAGAGTGGACCCTGTACAGTATACAAATCCATGCTCCAGAGTGGACCCTGTACAGTATACAAATCCATGCTACAGAGTGGACCCTGTACAGTATACAAATCAATGGTCCAGTGGACCATGTACAGTATACAAATCAATGTTCCAGAGTGGACCAGGTACAGTATACAAATCAATGCTCCAGAGTGGACCATGTACAGTATACAAATCAATGATCCGTATTGCACCCTGTACAGTATACAAATCAATGTTCCAGAGTGGACCCTGTACAGTATACACATCAATATTCCAGAGTGGACCCTGCACATTATACAAATCAATGCTCCAGAGTGCACCATGTACAGTATACAAATCAAATTTCCAGAGTGGACCCTGTACAGTATACAAATCCATGCTCCAGAATGGACCCTGTACAGTATACAAATACATGCTCCAGAGTGGACCCTGTACGGTATATAAATCAATGCTCCAGAGTGGACCCTGTACAGTATTCAAATCAATGTTCCAGAGTGGACCCTGTACAGTATACACATCAATATTCCAGATTGGACCGTGCACAGTATTCAAATCACTGCTTTAGAGTGGACCCTGTACAGTATACAAATCAATGTTACAGAGTGGACAAAGTACAGTATACAAATCAATGCTACAGAGTGCACCATGTACATATAAAAATCAATGATCCAGAGTGCACCCTGTACAGTATGCAAATCAATGCTACAGAGTGCACCCTGTACAGTATACAAATCAATGTTCCATGGTGGACCCTGTACAGTATGCAAATCAATGTTCCAGAGTGGACCCTGTACATTATAAAAATCAATGCTCCAGAGTGCACCCTGTACAGTATACAAATCAATGCTCCAGAGTGAACCCTGTACAGTATACAAATCCATTCTCCAGAGTGCACCCTGTACAGCATACAAATCAATGATCCAGATAGCACCATGTATAGCATACAAATCAATGATCCATAGTGCACCCTGTACAGTATACAAATCAATGATCAAGAGTGCACACTGTACAGTATACAAATCAATACTCCATAGTGGACCATGTACATCATACAAATCAATGCTCCAGAGTGCACCATGTACAGTATACAAATCAAAGCTCCAGAGTGGACCATGTACAGTATACAAATCAATGCTCCAGAGTGGACCATGTACAATATACAAATCAATGCTCCAGAGTGGACCATGTACAGTATACAAATCAATGCTCCAGAGTGGACC
>CM026389.1:16373120-16414108 GCA_014843695.1 Archivesica marissinica | reverse complement strand
TCAATGTTCCAGAGTGGACAAAGTACAGTATACAAATCAATGTTCCAGAGTGGACCCTGTACAGTATACATATCAATGTTCCATAGTGGACCCAGTACAGTATACAAATAAATGCTACAGAGTGCACCCTGTACAGTATACAAATCAATGTTCCATGGTGGACCCTGTACAGTATACAAATCTAGTTTTTTTTTTCAGAGTGGAACCTACATATAAAAATCAATGCTCCAGAGTGCACCTGTACAGTATACAAAATCAATTGCTCCAGAGTGAAACCTGGACAGTATACAAATCATTTGCTCCAGAGTGGACCCTGGACAGTATACAAATCCAGGCTCGATAGGCACCATGTATAGTATGCAAATCAATGATCCATAGTGCACCCTGTACAGTATACAAATCAATGTTCCAGAGTACACCCTGTACAGTATACAAATCAATGCTACAGAGTGCACCCTGTACAGTATACAAATCAATGCTACAGAGTGCACGCTGTACAGTATACAAATCAATGTTCCAAAGTGCACCCTATACATTATGCAAATCAATGCTCGAGAGTGGACGATGTACAGTATACAAATCAATGTTCCAGAGTGGACCCTGTACAGTATACAAATCAATGTTCCAGCGTGGAGCATGTACAGTGTACAAATCAATGCTACAGTGTGGATTATGTAGAGTATATAAATCAATGATCCAGAGTGGACAATGTACAGTATACAAATCAATACTACAGAGTGCACCCTGTACAGTATACAAATCAATGTTCCAGAGTGCACCCTGTACAGTATACAAATCTATACTCCAGAGTGGACCATGTACAGTATACAAATCGATGCTCCAGAGTTCACCATGTACAGTATACAAATCAATGCTCCAGAGTGGACCCTGTACAGTATACAAATCAATGTTCCAGATTGGACCATGTACAGTATTCAAATCAATGCTCCAGAGTGGACCCTGTACAGTATTCAAATCAATGCTCCAGAGTGGACACTGTACAGTATACAAATTCCTGCCCAGAGTGTAACCAGTACAGTATACAAATCCAGCTCCAATGGGACCAGTATAGTATGCAAATCAAGATCCATAGGCACCTGTACAGTATACAAATCAATGTCCAGAGTGGACACTGTACAGTATACAAACAAAGTGCATAGTGCACCCAGTACAGTATACAACTCAATGATCCGTATTGCACCTGTACAATACACAATCAAAGTTACAGAGTGGACCCTGACAGGTATCCACATCAAATTCCAGAGGAACCGTGCACAGTATTCAAATCAAGCTTTAGAGTGGACCTGTACAGTATACAAATCAATGTTCCATGATGGACCCTGTACAGTATACAAACCAATGTTCCAGAGTGGACCTTTTACATTATAAAAATCAATGCTCCAGAGTGACCCTGTACAGATACACAATCAATGCTCCAGAGGCACCCTGTACAGTATACAAATCAATGTTCCAGAGTGCACCCTGTTCAGTATACAAATCCATGCTCCAGAGTGGACCCTGTACAGTATGCAAATCAATGCACCAGAGTGGACCCTGTACAGTATACAAATCAATGCACCAGAATGGACCCTGTACAGTATGCAAATCAAAGTTCCAGAGTGGACACTGTACAGAATACAAATCAATGTTCCAGAATTCACCATGTACAGTATAGAAATAAATGTTCCAGGGTGGACCCTCTACAGTATACAAATCAATGTTCCAGAGTGGACCATGTACAGTATACAAATCAATGATCCGTATTGCACCCTGTACAGTATATAAATCAATGTTCCAGAGTGGACCCTGTACAGTATACACATCAATATTCCAGAGTGGACCCTGCACAGTATTCAAATCAATGCTTTAGAGTGGACCCTGTACAGTATACAAATCAATGTTCCAGAGTGGACAAAGTACAATATACAAATCAATGTTCCAGAGTGGACCCTGTACATTATAAAAATCAATGCTCCAGAGTGCACACCTTACAGTATATAAATCAATGCTCCAGAGTGCACCCTGTACAGTATACAAATCCATGCTACAGAGTGGACCCTGTACAGTATACAAATACATACTCCAGAGTGGACCCTGTACGGTATACAAATCAATGCTCCAGAGTGGACCCTGTACAGTATACAAATCAATGTTCCAGAGTGGACCCTGTACAGTATACAAATCAATGTTCCAGAGTGGACCCTGTACAGTATACATATCAATGTTCCATAGTGGACCCTGTACAGTACACAAATCAATGTTCCAGAGTGGACCATGTACAGTATACAAATCAATGATCCGTATTGCACCCTGTACAGTATACAAATCAATGTTCCAGAGTGGCCATGTACAGTATACAAATCAATGTTCCATTGGAAAATGTACAGTATACAAATCAATGTTCCATGGTAGACCATGTACAGTATACAAATCAATGCTCCAGAGTGGACCATGTACAGTATACAAATCAATGATCCGTATTGCACCCTGTACAGTATACAAATCAATGTTCCAGAGTGGACCCTGTACAGTATACAAATCAATGTTCCAGAGTGGACCCTGTACAGTATACAAATCCATGCTCCAGTGTGGACCCTGTACAGTATACAAATCAATGTTCCAGAGTGGACCATGTACAGTATACAAATCAATGTTCCAGAGTGGACCCTGTACAGTATACAAATCAATGTTCCAGAGTGGACCCTGTACAGTATACAAATCAATGCTCCAGAGTGGACCCTGTACAGTATACAAATCAATGTTCCAGAGTGGACAAAGTACAGTATATAAATCAATGATCCATAGTGCACCCTGTACAGTATGCAAATCAATGCTACAGAGTGCACGCTGTACAGTATACAAATCAATGTTCCATGGTGGACCCTGTACATTATACAAATCAATGTTCCAGAGTGGACCCTGTACATTATAAAAATCAATGCTCCAGAGTGCACCCTGTACAGTATACAAATCAATGCTCCAGAGTGCACCTTGTACGGTATACAAATCCATGCTCCAGAGTGGACCCTGTACGGTATACATATCAATGCTCCAGAGTGCACCCTGTACAGTATACAAATTAAAGTTCCAGAGTAGACCCTGTACAGTATACAAATCCATGCTCCAGAGTGAACCATGTACAGTATACAAATCCATGCTCCAGATTGGACCATGTATAGTATGCAAATCAATGATCCATAGTGCACCCTGTACAGTATACAAATCAATGTTCCAGAGTGGACACTGTACAGTATACAAATCAAAGTTCCATAGTGCACCATGTACAGTATACAATCACTGATCCGTATTGCACCCTGTACAGTATACAAATCAATGTTACAGAGTGGACCCTGTACAGTATACACATCAATATTCCAGAGTGGACCGTGCACAGTATTCAAATCAATGCTTTAGAGTGGACCCTGTACAGTATACAAATCAATGTTCCATGATGGACCCTGTACAGTATACAAACCAATGTTCCAGAGTGGACCCTTTACATTATAAAAATCAATGCTCCAGAGTGCACCCTGTACAGTATACAAATCAATGCTCCAGAGTGCACCCTGTACAGTATACAAATCCATGCTCCAGTGTGGGCCCTGTACGGTATACATATCAATGCTCCAGAGTGCACCCTGTACATTATACAAATCAATGCTCCAGAGTGCACCCTGTACAGTATACAAATCAAAGTTCCAGAGTGGACCCTGTACAGTATGCAAATCAATGTTCCAGAGTGGACCCTGTACAGTATACAAATCAATATTCCAGAGTGGACCCTGTACAGTATACAAATCAATGTTCCAGAGTGGACCCTGTACAGTATATAAATCAATGTTCCATAGTGCACCATGTACAGTATACAAATCAATGATCCGTATTGCACCCTGTACAGTATACAAATCAATGTTCCAGAGTGGACCCTGTACAGTATACACATCAATATTCCAGAGTGGACCGTGCACAGTATTCAAATCAATGCTTTAGAGTGGACCCTGTACAGTATACAAATCAATGTTCCAGAGTGGACAAAGTACAGTATACAAATCAATGATCCATGGTCGACCCTGTACAGTATACAAATCAATGTTCCAGAGTGGACCCTGTACATTATAAAAATCAATGCTCCAGAGTGCACGCTGTACAGTATACAAATCAATGCTCCAGAGTGCACCTTGTACGGTATACAAATCCATGCTCCAGAGTGGACCTTGTACGGTATACATATCAATGCTCCAGAGTGCACCATGTACAGTATTCAAATTAAAGCTCCAGAGTGGACCGTGTACAGTATACAAATCCATGCTCCAGAGTGGACCCTGTACAGTATACAAATCCATGCTCCAGAGTGCACCCTGTACAGTATACAAATCAAAGTTCCAGAGTGGACCCTGTACAGTATACAAATCCATGCTCCAGAGTGGACCCTGTACAGTATACAAATCCATGCTACAGAGTGGACCCTGTACAGTATACAAATCAATGGTCCAGTGGACCATGTACAGTATACAAATCAATGTTCCAGAGTGGACCAGGTACAGTATACAAATCAATGCTCCAGAGTGGACCATGTACAGTATACAAATCAATGATCCGTATTGCACCCTGTACAGTATACAAATCAATGTTCCAGAGTGGACCCTGTACAGTATACACATCAATATTCCAGAGTGGACCCTGCACATTATACAAATCAATGCTCCAGAGTGCACCATGTACAGTATACAAATCAAATTTCCAGAGTGGACCCTGTACAGTATACAAATCCATGCTCCAGAGTGGACCCTGTACAGTATACAAATACATGCTCCAGAGTGGACCCTGTACGGTATATAAATCAATGCTCCAGAGTGGACCCTGTACAGTATTCAAATCAATGTTCCAGAGTGGACCCTGTACAGTATACACATCAATATTCCAGATTGGACCGTGCACAGTATTCAAATCACTGCTTTAGAGTGGACCCTGTACAGTATACAAATCAATGTTACAGAGTGGACAAAGTACAGTATACAAATCAATGTTCCAGAGTGGACCCTGTACATTATAAAAATCAATGCTCCAGAGTGCACCCTGTACAGTATGCAAATCAATGTTACAGAGTGCACCCTGTACAGTATATAAATCAATGTTCCATGGTGGACCCTGTACAGTATGCAAATCAAAGTTCCAGAGTGGACCCTTTACATTATAAAAATCAATGCTCCAGAGTGCACCCTGTACAGTATACAAATCAATGCTCCAGAGTGAACCCTGTACAGTATACAAATCCATTCTCCAGAGTGGACCCTGTACAGTATACAAATCCATGCTCCAGATAGGACCATGTATAGTATGCAAATCAATGATCCATAGTGCACCCTGTACAGTATACAAATCAATGATCCAGAGTGGACACTGTACAGTATACACATCAATATTCCAGAGTGGACCCTGTACATTATACAAATCAATGCTCCAGAGTGCACCCTGTACAGTATACAAATCAAAGTTCCAGAGTGGACCCTGTACAGTATACAAATCAATGTTCCAGAGTGGACCCTGTACAATATACAAATCAATGTTCCAGAGTGGACCCTGTACAGTATACAAATCAATGTTCCAGAGTGGACCCTGTACATTATACAAATCAATGTTCCAGAGTGGACCCTGTACATTATAAAAATCAATGCTCCAGAGTGCACCCTGTACAGTATACAAATCAATGCTCCAGAGTGCACCTTGTACGGTATACAAATCCATGCTCCAGAGTGGACCCTGTACGGTATACATATCAATGCTCCTGAGTGCACCCTGTACATTATTCAAATTAAAGCTCCAGAGTGGACCCTGTACAGTATACAAATCCATGCTCCAGAGTGGACCCTGTACAGTATACAAATCCATGCTCCAGAGTGCACCTTGTACAGTATACAAATCAAAGTTCCAGAGTGGACCCTGTACAGTATACAAATCCATGCTACAGAGTGGACCCTGTACAGTATACAAATCAATGTTCCAGAGTGGACCCTATACAGTATACAAATCAATGGTCCAGTGGACCATGTACAGTATACAAATCAATGTTCCAGAGTGGACCATGTACAGTATTCAAATCAATGCTCCAGAGTGGACCATGTACAGTATACAAATCAATGATCCGTATTGCACCCTGTACAGTATACAAATCAATGTTCCAGAGTGGACCCTGTACAGTATACAAATCAATATTCCAGAGTGGACCCTGCACATTATACAAATCAATGCTCCAGAGTGCACCATGTACAGTATACAAATCAAATTTCCAGAGTGGACCCTGTACAGTATACAAATCCATGCTCCAGAGTGGACCCTGTACAGTATATAAATACATGCTCCAGAGTGGACCCTGTACGGTATATAAATCAATGCTCCAGAGTGGACCCTGTACAGTATACAAATCAATGTTCCAGAGTGGACCCTGTAGAGTATACACATCAATATTCCAGATTGGACCGTGCACAGTATTCAAATCACTGCTTTAGAGTTGACCCTGTACAGTATACAAATCAATGTTCCAGAGTGGACAAAGTACAGTATACAATTCAATGTTCCAGAGTGGACCCTGTACATTATAAAAATCAATGCTCCAGAGTGCACCCTGTAGAGTATGCAAATCAATGCTACAGAGTGCACCCTGTACAGTATACAAATCAATGTTCCATGGTGGACCCTGTACAGTATACAAATCAATATTCCAGAGTGGACCCTTTACATTATAAAAATCAATGCTCCAGAGTGCACCCTGTACAGTATACAAATCAATGCTCCAGAGTGCACCCTGTATAGTATACAAATCCATGCTCCAGAGTGGACCCTGTACGGTATACATATCAATGCTCCAGAGTGCACCCTGTACAGTATATAAATTAAAGCTCCAGAGTAGACCCTGTACAGTATACAAATCCATGCTCCAGAGTGGACCATGTACAGTATACAAATCCATGCTCCAGATTGGACCATGTATAGTATGCAAATCAATGTTCCATAGTGCACCCTGTACAGAATACAAATCAATGATCCAGAGTGGACACTGTACAGTATACACATCAATATTCCAGAGTGGACCCTGTACATTATACAAATCAATGCTCCAGAGTGCACCCTGTACAGTATACAAATCAAAGTTCCAGAGTGAACCCTGTACATTATAAAAATCAATGCTCCAGAGTGCACCCTGTACAGTATACAAATCAATGCTCCAGAGAGCACCTTGTACAGTATACAAATCCATGCTCCAGAGTGGACCCTGTACAGTATACAAATCCATGCTCCAGAGTGGACCCTGTACAGTATACACATCACTGCTCCAGAGTAGACCCTGTACAGTATACAAATCAATGTTCCAGAGTGGACCCTGTACAGTATACAAATCAATGTTCCAGAGTGGACCCTGTACAGTATACAAATCAATGTTCCAGAGTAGACCCTGTACAGTATACAAATCAATGTTCCAGAGTGGACCCTGTACAGTATACAAATCAATGTTCCAGAGTGGACCCTGTACAGTATACAAATCCATGCTCCAGAGTGGACCCTGTACAGTATACAAATCAATGCTCCAGAGTGGACACTGTACAGTATACAAATCAATGCTCCAGAGTGGACCCTGTACAGTATACAAATCAATGTTCCAGAGTGGACAATGTACAGTATACAAATCAATGTTCCAGAGTGGACCATGTACAGTATACAAATCAATGTTCCAGAGTGCACCATGTACAGTATACAAATCTATGCTCCAGAGTGGACCCTGTACAGTATGCAAATCAATGCTCCAGAGTGGACCCTGTACAGTTTACAAATCAATGCTCCAGAGTGGACGATGTACAGTATACACATCAATGCTACAGAGTGGACCCTTTACAGTATACACATCAATATTCCAGAGTGGACCCTGCACAGTATTAAAATCAATGCTTTAGAGTGGACAATGTACAGTATACAAATCAATATTCCAGAGTGGACCCTGTACAGTATATAAATCAATGTTCCAGAGTGGACCCTGTACAGTATACATATCAATATTCCAGAGTGGACCCTGTACAGTATACAAATCAATGTTCCAGATTGGACAAAGTACAGTATACAAATCAATGATCCATAGTGCACCCTGTACAGTATGCAAATCAATGTTCCAGAGTGGACCATGTACAGTATACACATCAATATTCCAGAGTGGACCCTGTACAGTATACAAATCAATGTTCCAGAGTGGACAAAGTACAGTATACAAATCAATGATCCATAGTGCACCCTGTACAGTATGCAAATCAATGTTCCAGAATGGACGCTGTACAGTATACAAATCAATGCTCCATAGTGGACCCTGTACAGTATGCAAATCAAGATTCCAGAGTGGACCCTGTATAGTATGCAAATCAATGTTCCAGAGTGGACACTGTACATTATACAAATCAATGCTCCATAGTGCACCATGTACAGTATACAAATAAATTATCCAGAGTTCACCATGTACAGTATACAAATCAATGTTCCAGAGTTCACACTGTACAGTATACAAATCAATGTTCCAGAGTTCACCATGTACAGTATACAAATTAATGTTCCATAGTTCACCCTGTACAGTATACAAATAAATGTTCCAGAGTGGACCATGTACAGTATACAAATCAATGCTTCAGAGTGGACCATGTACAGTATACAAATCCATGCTCCATAATGCACCCTGTATAGTATACAAATCAATGCTCCAGAGTGGACACTGTACAGTATACACATCAATATTCCAGAGTGGACCCTGTACAGTATATTAATCAATGCTCCAGAGTGGACACTGTACAGTATACAAATCCAGGCTCCAGAATGGACCCTGTACGGTATACAAATCAATGCTCCAGAGTGCACCCTCTACAGTATACAAATTAAAGATCCAGAGTGGACCCTGTACATTATACAAATCCATGCTCCAGAGTGCATCCTGTACAGTATAAAAATCCATGCTCCAGAGTGGACCCTGTACAGTATACAAATCACTGCTCCAGAGTGGACCCTGTACAGTATACAAATCAATGTTCCAGAGTACAACCTGTACAGTATACAAATCAATGCTCCAGAGTGGACCCTGTACAGTATACAAATCAATGTTCCAGAGTTCACCATGTACAGTATACAAATGAATGTTCCAGAGTGGACCATGTACAGTATACAAATCAATGCTCCAGAGTGGAACCTGTACAGTATACAAATCAATGATCCATAGTGCACCATGTACAGTATACAAATAAATGTTCCATGGTGGACACTGTACAGTATACAAATCAATGTTCCAGAGTGGACCCTGTACATTATAAAAATCAATGCTCCAGAGTGCACCCTGTACAGTATACAAATCAATGCTCCAGAGTGCACCCTGTACAGTATACAAATCCATGCTCCAGATTGGACCATGTATAGTATGCAAATCAATGATCCATAGTGCACCCTGTACAGTATACAAATCAATGATCCAGAGTGGACACTGTACAGTATACACATCAATATTCCAGAGTGGACCCTGTACATTATACAAATCAATGCTCCAGAGTGCACCCTGTACAGTATACAAATCAAAGTTCCAGAGTGGACCCTGTACAGTATACAAATCAATGTTCCAGAGTGGACCCTGTACAATATACAAATCAATGTTCCAGAGTGGACCCTGTACAGTATACAAATCAATGTTCCAGAGTGGACCCTGTACAGTATACAAATCAATGTTCCAGAGTGGACAAAGTACAGTATACAAATCAATGATCCATAGTGCACCATGTACAGTATGCAAATCAATGCTACAGAGTGCACGTTGTACAGTATACAAATCAATGTTCCATGGTGGACCCTGTACAGTATACAAATCAATGTTCCAGAGTGGACCCTGTACATTATAAAAATCAATGCTCCAGAGTGCACCCTGTACAGTATACAAATCAATGCTCCAGAGTGCACCTTGTACGGTATACAAATCCATGATCCAGAGTGGACCCTGTACGGTATACATATCAATGCTCCTGAGTGCACCCTGTACAGTATTCAAATTATAGCTCCAGAGTGGACCCTGTATAGTATACAAATCCATGCTCCAGAGTGGACCCTGTACAGTATACAAATCCATGCTCCAGAGTGCACCCTGTACAGTATACAAATCAAAGTTCCAGAGTGGACCCTGTACAGTATACAAATCCATGCTACAGAGTGGACCCTGTACAGTATACAAATAAATGTTCCAGAGTGGACCCTATACAGTATACAAATCAATGGTCCAGAGTGGACCATGTACAGTAAACAAATCAATGCTCAAGAGTGGACCATGTACAGTATACAAATCAATGATACGTATTGCACCCTGTACAGTATACAAATCAATGTTCCAGAGTGGACCCTGTACAGTATACAAATCAATATTCCAGAGTGGACCCTGCACATTATACAAATCAATGCTTCAGAGTGCACCATGTACATTATACAAATCAAATTTCCAGAGTGGACCCTGTACAGTATACACATCAATATTCCAGATTGGACCGTGCACAGTATTCAAATCACTGCTTTAGAGTGGACCCTGTACAGTATACAAATCAATGTTCCAGAGTGGACAAAGTACAGTATACAAATCAATGATCCATAGTGCACCATGTACAGTATGCAAATCAATGCTACAGAGTGCACGCTGTACAGTATACAAATCAATGTTCCATGGTGGACCCTGTACAGTATACAAATCAATGTTCCAGAGTGGACCCTGTACATTATAAAAATCAATGCTCCAGAGTGCACCCTGTACAGTATACAAATCAATGCTCCAGAGTGCACCTTGTACGGTATACAAATCCATGCTCCAGCGTGGACCCTGTACGGTATACATATCAATGCTCCTGAGTGCACCCTGTACAGTATTCAAATTAAAGCTCCAGTGTGGACCCTGTATAGTATACAAATCCATGCTCCAGAGTGGACCCTGTACAGTATACAAATCCATGCTCCAGAGTGCACCCTGTACAGTATACAAATCAAAGTTCCAGAGTGGACCCTGTACAGTATACAAATCCATGCTACAGAGTGGACCCTGTACAGTATACAAATAAATGTTCCAGAGTGGACCCTATACAGTATACAAATCAATGGTCTAGAGTGGACCATGTACAGTAAACAAATCAATGCTCAAGAGTGGACCATGTACAGTATACAAATCAATGATACGTATTGCACCCTGTACAGTATACAAATCAATGTTCCAGAGTGGACCCTGTACAGTATACAAATCAATATTCCAGAGTGGACCCTGCACATTATACAAATCAATGCTTCAGAGTGCACCATGTACAGTATACAAATCAAATTTCCAGAGTGGACCCTGTACAGTATACACATCAATATTCCAGATTGGACCGTGCACAGTATTCAAATCACTGCTTTAGAGTGGACCCTGTACAGTATACAAATCAATGATCCAGAGTGGACAAAGTACAGTATACAATTCAATGTTCCAGAGTGGACCCTGTACATTATAAAAATCAATGCTCCAGAGTGCACCCTGTACAGTATGCAAATCAATGCTACAGAGTGCACCCTGTACAGTATACAAATCAATGTTCCATGGTGGACCCTGTACAGTATACAAATCAATATTCCAGAGTGGACCCTTTACATTATAAAAATCAATGCTCCAGAGTGCACCCTGTACAGTATACAAATCAATGCTCCAGAGTGCACCCTGTACAGTATACAAATCCATGCTCCAGAGTGGACCCTGTACGGTATACATATCAATGCTCCAGAGTGCACCCTGTACAGTATACAAATTAAAGCTCCAGAGTAGACCCTGTACAGTATACAAATCCATGCTCCAGAGTGGACCATGTACAGTATACAAATCCATGCTCCAGATTGGACCATGTATAGTATGCAAATCAATGATCCATAGTGCACCCTGTACAGTATACAAATCAATGATCCAGAGTGGACACTGTACAGTATACACATCAATATTCCAGAGTGGACCCTGTACATTATACAAATCAATGCTCCAGAGTGCACCATGTACAGTATACAAATCAAAGTTCCAGAGTGGACCCTGTACAGTATACAAATCAATGTTCCAGAGTAGACCCTGTACAGTATACAAATCAATGTTCCAGAGTGGACCCTGTACAGTATACAAATCAATGTTCCAGAGTGGACCCTGTACAGTATACAAATCAATGTTCCATAGTGCACCATGTACAGTATACACATCAATGATCCGTATTGCACCCTGTACAGTATACAAATCAATGTTCCAGAGTGGACCCTGTACAGTATACACATCAATATTCCAGAGTGGACCGTGCACAGTATTCAAATCAGTGCTTTAGAGTGGACCCTGTACAGTATACAAATCAATGTTCCAGAGTAGACCCTGTACAGTATACAAATCAATGTTCCAGAGTGGACCCTGTACAGTATACAAATCAATGTTCCAGAGTGGACCCTGTACAGTATACAAATCAATGTTCCATAGTGCACCATGTACAGTATACACATCAATGATCCGTATTGCACCCTGTACAGTATACAAATCAATGTTCCAGAGTGGACCCTGTACAGTATACACATCAATATTCCAGAGTGGACCGTGCACAGTATTCAAATCAGTGCTTTAGAGTGGACCCTGTACAGTATATAAATCAATGGTCCATGGTGGACCCTGTACAGTATACAAATCAATGTTCCAGAGTGGACCCTGTACATTATAAAAATCAATGCTCCAGAGTGCACCCTGTACAGTATACAAATCAATGCTCCAGAGTGGACCCTGTACAGTATACAAATCCATGCTCCAGAGTGGACCCTGTACAGTATACAAATCCATGCTCCAGAGTGGACCCTGTACATTATACAAATCAATGCTCCAGAGAGCACCTTGTACAGTATACAAATCCATGCTCCAGAGTGGACCCTGTACAGTAAACAAATCCATGCTCCAGAGTGGACCCTGTACAGTATACAAATCCATGCTCCAGAGTGGACCCTGTACATTATACAAATCAATGCTCCAGAGTGCACCTTGTACAGTATACAAATCCATGCTCCAGAGTGCACCCTGTACAGTATTCAAATTAAAGCTCCAGAGTGGACCCTGTACAGTATACAAATCCATGCTCCAGAGTGGACCCTGTACAGAATACAAATCCATGCTCCAGAGTGGACACTGTACAGTATACAAATCCATGCTCCAGAGTGGACCCTGTACATTATACAAATTAAAGCTCCAGAGTGGACCCTGTACAGTATACAAATCCATGCTCCAGAGTGGACCCTGTACAGTATACAAATCCATGCTCCAGAGTGGACCCTGTACATTATACAAATCAATGCTCCAGAGTGCACCTTGTACAGTATGCAAATCCATGCTCCAGAGTGCACCCTGTACAGTATTCAAATTAAAGCTCCAGAGTGGACCCTGTACAGTATACAAATCCATGCTCCAGAGTGGACCCTGTACAGTATACAAATCCATGCTCCAGAGTGGACACTGTACAGTATACAAATCAATGCTCCACAGTGCACCATGTACAGTATACAAATCAATGTTCCAGAGTGGAAAATGTACAGTATACAAATCAATGTTCCATGGTAGACCAAGTACAGTATGCAAATCAATGTTCTAGGGTGCACCATGTACAGTATACAAATCTATGCTCCAGAGTGGACCCTGTACAGTATGCAAATCAATGCTCCAGAGTGGATCCTGTACAGTTTACAAATCAATGCTCCAGAGTGGACGATGCACAGTATACACATCAATGCTCCAGAGTGGACCCTTTACAGTATACACATCAATATTCCAGAGTGGACCCTGCACAGTATTAAAATCAATGCTTTAGAGTGGACAATGTACAGTATACAAATCAATATTCCAGAGTGGACCCTGTACAGTATATAAATCAATGTTCCAGAGTGGACCCTGTACAGTATACATATCAATATTCCAGAGTGGACCCTGTACACTATACAAATCAATGTTCCAGATTGGACAAAGTACAGTATACAAATCAATGATCCAAAGTGCACCCTGTACAGTATGCAAATCAATGTTCCAGAGTGGACCATGTACAGTATACACATCAATATTCCAGAGTGGACCCTGTACAGTATACAAATCAATGTTCCAGAGTGGACAAAGTACAGTATACAAATCAATGATCCATAGTGCACCCTGTACAGTATGCAAATCAATGTTCCTGAGTGGACGCTGTACAGTATACAAATCAATGCTCCAGAGTGGACCCTGTACAGTATGCAAATCAAGATTCCAGAGTGGACCCTGTATAGTATGCAAATCAATGTTCCAGAGTGGAAACTGTACATTATACAAATCAATGCTCCATAGTGCACCATATACAGTATACAAATACATTATCCAGAGTTCACCATGTACAGTATACAAATCAATGTTCCAGAGTTCACCCTGTACAGTATACAAATCAATGTTCCATAGTTCACCATGTACAGTATACAAATCAATGTTCCATAGTTCACCCTGTACAGTATACAAATAAATGTTCCAGAGTGGACCATGTACAGTATACAAATCAATGCTTCAGAGTGGACCTTGTACAGTATACAAATCAATGATCCATAATGCACCCTGTATAGTATACAAATCAATGCTCCAGAGTGGACACTGTACAGTATACACATCAATATTCCAGAGTGGACCCTGTACAATATATTAATCCATGCTCCAGAGTGGACACTGTACAGTATACAAATCCAGGCTCCAGAATGGACCCTGTACGGTATACAAATCAATGCTCCAGAGTGCACCCTGTACAGTATACAAATTAAAGATCCAGATTGGACCCTGTACAGTATACAAATCCATGCTACAGAGTGGACCCTGTACAGTATACAAATAAATGTTCCAGAGTGGACCCTATACAGTAAACAAATCAATGCTCAAGAGTGGACCATGTACAGTATACAAATCAATGATACGTATTGCACCCTGTACAGTATACAAATCAATGTTCCAGAGTGGACCCTGTACAGTATACAAATCAATATTCCAGAGTGGACCCTGCACATTATACAAATCAATGCTTCAGAGTGCACCATGTACAGTATACAAATCAAATTTCCAGAGTGGACCCTGTACAGTATACAAATCCATGCTCCAGAGTGGACCCTGTACAGTATACAAATACATGCTCCAGAGTGGACCCTGTACGGTATATAAATCAATGCTCCAGAGTGGATCCTGTACAGTATACAAATCAATGTTCCAGAGTGGACCCTGTACAGTATACACATCAATATTCCAGATTGGACCGTGCACAGTATTCAAATCACTGCTTTAGAGTGGACCCTGTACAGTATACAAATCAATGTTCCAGAGTGGACAAAGTACAGTATACAATTCAATGTTCCATAGTGGACCCTGTACATTATAAAAATCAATGCTCCAGAGTGCACCCTGTACAGTATGCAAATCAATGCTACAGAGTGCACCCTGTACAGTATACAAATCAATGTTCCATGGTGGACCCTGTACAGTATACAAATCAATATTCCAGAGTGGACCCTTTACATTATAAAAATCAATGCTCCAGAGTGCACCCTGTACAGTATACAAATCAATGCTCCAGAGTGCACCCTGTACAGTATACAAATCCATGCTCCAGAGTGGACCCTGTACGGTATACATATCAATGCTCCAGAGTGCACCCTGTACAGTATACAAATTAAAGCTCCAGAGTAGACCCTGTACAGTATACAAATCCATGCTCCAGAGTGGACCATGTACAGTATACAAATCCATGCTCCAGATTGGACCATGTATAGTATGCAAATCAATGATCCATAGTGCACCCTATACAGTATACAAATCAATGATCCAGAGTGGACACTGTACAGTATACACATCAATATTCCAGAGTGGACCCTGTACATTATACAAATCAATGCTCCAGAGTGCACCATGTACAGTATACAAATCAAAGTTCCAGAGTGGACCCTGTACAGTATACAAATCAATGTTCCAGAGTAGACCCTGTACAGTATACAAATCAATGTTCCAGAGTGGACCCTGTACAGTATACAAATCAATGTTCCAGAGTGGACCCTGTACAGTATACAAATCAATGTTCCATAGTGCACCATGTACAGTATACACATCAATGATCCGTATTGCACCCTGTACAGTATACAAATCAATGTTCCAGAGTGGACCCTGTACAGTATACACATCAATATTCCAGAGTGGACCGTGCACAGTATTCAAATCAGTGCTTTAGAGTGGACCTTGTACAGTATACAAATCAATGTTCCATGGTGGACCCTGTACAGAATACAAATCAATGTTCCAGAGTGGACCCTGTACATTATAAAAATCAATGCTCCAGAGTGCACCCTGTACAGTATACAAATCAATGCTCCAGAGAGCACCTTGTACAGTATACAAATCCATGTTCCAGAGTGGACCCTGTACAGTATACAAATCAATGTTCCAGAGTGGACCATGTATAGTATACAAATCAATGCTCCAGAGAGCACCTTGTACAGTATACAAATCCATGTTCCAGAGTGGACCATGTACAGTATACAAATCAATGTTACAGAGTGGACCATGTATAGTATACAAATCAATGCTCCAGAGAGCACCATGTACAGTATACAAATCCATGTTCCAGAGTGGACCATGTACAGTATACAAATCCATGTTCCAGAGTGGACCCTGTACAGTATACAAATCAATGTTCCAGAGTGGACCATGTACAGTATGCAAATCAATGCTCCAGAGAGCACCTTGTACAGTATACAAATCAATGTTCCAGAGTGGACCATGTACAGTATACAAATACATGTTCCAGAGTGGACCCTGTACAGTATACAAATCAATGTTCCAGAGTGGACCATGTACAGTATACAAATCAATGCTCCAGAGAGCACCTTGTACAGTATACAAATCCATGTTCCAGAGTGGACCATGTACAGTATACAAATCCATGTTCCAGAGTGGACCCTGTACAGTATACAAATCAATGTTCCAGAGTGGACCATGTACAGTATACAAATCAATGTTCCAGAGTGGACCATGTACAGTATACAAATCAATGCTCCAGAGAGCACCTTGTACAGTATACAAATCCATGTTCCAGAGTGGACCCTGTACAGTATACAAATCAATGTTCCAGAGTGGACCCTGTACAGTATACAAATCAATGCTCCAGAGTGGACCCTGTACAGTATACAAATCAATGCTCCAGAGTGGACCATGTACAGTATACAAATCCATGCTCCAGAGTGGACCCTGTACAGTATACAAATCAATGCTCCAGAGTGCACCATGTACAGTATACAAATCAATGCTCCAGAGTGCCCTGTACAGTATACAAATCAATGCTCCAGAGTGCACCATGTACAGTATACAAATCAATGCTCCAGAGTGCACCCTGTACAGTATACAAATCAATGCTCCAGAGAGCACCCTGTACAGTATACAAATCAATGTTCCAGAGTGGACCCTGTACAGTATACAAATCAATGCTCCAGAGTGCACCCTGTACAGTATACAAATCAATGTTCCAGAGAGCACCATGTACAGTATACAAATCAATGTTCCAGAGTGGACACTGTACAGTATACAAATCAATGTTCCAGAGTGGACCATGTACAGTATACAAATCAATGCTCCAGAGTGCACACTGTACAGTATACAAATCAATGTTCCAGAGTGGACCCTGTACAGTATACAAATCAATGCTCCAGAGTGCACCATGTACAGTATACAAATCAATGTTCCAGAGTGGACCCTGTACAGTATACAAATCAATGTTCCAGAGTGGACCCTGTACAGTATACAAATCAATGTTCCAGAGTGCACCCTGTACAGTATACAAATCAATGTTCCATAGTGGACCCTGTACAGTATACAAATCAATGTTCCAGAGTGGACCCTGTACAGTATACACATCAATATTCCAGAGTGGACCGTGCACAGTATTCAAATCAGTGCTTTAGAGTGGACCTTGTACAGTATACAAATCAATGTTCCATGGTGGACCCTGTACAGAATACAAATCAATGTTCCAGAGTGGACCCTGTACATTATAAAAATCAATGCTCCAGAGTGCACCCTGTACAGTATACAAATCAATGCTCCAGAGAGCACCTTGTACAGTATACAAATCCATGTTCCAGAGTGGACCCTGTACAGTATACAAATCAATGTTCCAGAGTGGACCATGTATAGTATACAAATCAATGCTCCAGAGAGCACCTTGTACAGTATACAAATCCATGTTCCAGAGTGGACCATGTACAGTATACAAATCAATGTTACAGAGTGGACCATGTATAGTATACAAATCAATGCTCCAGAGAGCACCATGTACAGTATACAAATCCATGTTCCAGAGTGGACCATGTACAGTATACAAATCCATGTTCCAGAGTGGACCCTGTACAGTATACAAATCAATGTTCCAGAGTGGACCATGTACAGTATACAAATCAATGCTCCAGAGAGCACCTTGTACAGTATACAAATCAATGTTCCAGAGTGGACCATGTACAGTATACAAATCCATGTTCCAGAGTGGACCCTGTACAGTATACAAATCAATGTTCCAGAGTGGACCATGTACAGTATACAAATCAATGCTCCAGAGAGCACCTTGTACAGTATACAAATCCATGTTCCAGAGTGGACCATGTACAGTATACAAATCCATGTTCCAGAGTGGACCCTGTACAGTATACAAATCAATGTTCCAGAGTGGACCATGTACAGTATACAAATCAATGTTCCAGAGTGGACCATGTACAGTATACAAATCAATGCTCCAGAGAGCACCTTGTACAGTATACAAATCCATGTTCCAGAGTGGACCCTGTACAGTATACAAATCAATGTTCCAGAGTGGACCCTGTACAGTATACAAATCAATGCTCCAGAGTGGACCCTGTACAGTATACAAATCAATGTTCCAGAGTGGACCATGTACAGTATACAAATCCATGTTCCAGAGTGGACCCTGTACAGTATACAAATCCATGCTCCAGAGTGGACCATGTACAGTATACAAATCAATGCTCCAGAGTGCACCCTGTACAGTATACAAATCAATGCTCCAGAGTGCACCACGTACATTATACAAATCAATGCTCCAGAGTGCACCATGTACAGTATACAAATCAATGCTCCAGAGAGCACCATGTACAGTATACAAATCAATGTTCCAGAGTGGACCCTGTACAGTATACAAATCAATGCTCCAGAGAGCACCCTGTACAGTATACAAATCAATGTTCCAGAGAGCACCATGTACAGTATACAAATCAATGCTCCACAGTGCACCATGTACAGTATACAAATCAATGTTCCAGAGTGGACCATGTACAGTATACAAATCAATGCTCCAGAGAGCACCTTGTACAGTATACAAATCCATGTTCCAGAGTGGACCCTGTACAGTATACAAATCAATGTTCCAGAGTGGACCCTGTACAGTATACAAATCAATGCTCCAGAGTGGACCCTGTACAGTATACAAATCAATGTTCCAGAGTGGACCATGTACAGTATACAAATCCATGTTCCAGAGTGGACCCTGTACAGTATACAAATCCATGCTCCAGAGTGGACCATGTACAGTATACAAATCAATGCTCCAGAGTGCACCCTGTACAGTATACAAATCAATGCTCCAGAGTGCACCACGTACATTATACAAATCAATGCTCCAGAGTGCACCATGTACAGTATACAAATCAATGCTCCAGAGAGCACCATGTACAGTATACAAATCAATGTTCCAGAGTGGACCCTGTACATTATAAAAGTCAATGCTCCAGAGTGCACCCTGTACAGTATACAAATCAATGCTCCAGAGTGCACCCTGTACAGTATACAAATCCCTGCTCCAGGTTGGACCCTGTACAGAATACAAATCAACGTTCCAGAGTGGACAATGTAGAGTATACAAATCAATGTCCCATGATAGAACATGTAGAGTATGCAAATCAATGGTCTAGGGTGGACCATGTACAGTATACAATAAATGTTCCAGAGTGGACCATGTACAGTAACCAAATCAATGCTCCAGAGTGGACCATGTAAAGTAATCAAATCAATGATCCATAGTGCAGCCTGTACATTATACAGATCATTGTTCCAGAGTGCACCGTGGACAGTATACAAATCGAAGCTCCAGAGTGGACCTGTACAGTATGCAAATCCATGCTCCAGATTGAACCCTGTACGGTATACAAATCAATGCTCCAGAGTGCACCATGTACAGTATACAAATCAATGTTCCAGAGTGGACCATGTACAGTATACAAATCAATGATCCGTAGTGCACCCTGTACAGTATACAAATCAATGCTCCAGAGTGGACCCTGTACAGTATGCACATCAATATTCCAGAGTGGACCCTGTACAGTATACAAATCAATGTTCCAGAGTGGACAATGTACAGTATACAAATCAATGATCCATAGTGCACCCTGTACAGGATGCAACTCAATGTTCCAGAGTGGACCATGTACAGTATACACATCAATGTTCCAGAGTACACCGTGTACAGTATACAAATCAATGCTCCAGAGTGGGCCCTGTGCTGTATACAAATCAATGTTCCAGAGTGGACCCTGTACAGTATGCAAATCAATGTTCCAGAGTGGACCCTGTACAGTATACAAATCAATGCTCTAGAGTGCACCCTGTACAGTATACAAATCCATGCTCCAGAATGGACCTTTTACAGTATACAAATCCATGCTCCAGAGTGGACCCTGTACAGTATTCAAATCCATGCTCCAGAGTGGGCCCTGTGCTGTATACAAATCAATGTTCCATAGTGGACCCTGTACAGTATACAAATCAATGCTCCAGAGTGGACCCTGTGTAACAGTATACAAATCCATGCTCCAGAGTGGACCCGGTAGAGTATACAAATCAATGTTCCAGAATGGACCCTGTACAGTATACAAATCAATGATCCATATTGCACCCTGTACAGTATGCAAATCAATGTTCCAGAGTGGACCGTGTACAGTATACACATCAATATTCCAGAGTGGACCCCGTACAGTATACAAATCAATGTTCCAGAGTTGACAAAGTACAGTATACAAATCAATGATCCATAGTGCACCCTGTACAGTATGCAAATCAATGTTCCAGAGTGGACCCTGTACAGTATACAAATCAATGCTCTAGAGTGCACCCTGTACAGTATGCAAATCCATGCTCCAGAATGGACCTTTTACAGTATAAAAATCCATGCTCCAGAGTGGACCTTGTACAGTATTCAAATCCATGCTCCAGAGTGGGCCCTGTGCTGTATACAAATCAATGTTCCAGAGTGGACCCTGTACAGTATACAAATCAATGCTCCAGAGTGGACCCTGTGTAACAGTATACAAATCAATGCTCCAGAGTGGACCCGGTAGAGTATACAAATCAATGTTCCAGAGTGGACCATGTACAGTATACAAATCAAAAACACACACAAGGTTTCATCCTGCGCTTTTCATGTTAACTTTACGATATCCCATTAGCACACCAAGTTATGCAGTCTGGTAGAGACGGACAAGTGGTTCACCTGTAGCCTGGGTTCCAGTCTGGTAGAGACGGACCAGTGGTTCACCTGTAGCCTGGGATCCAACCTGGTAGAGACGGACCAGTGGTTCACCTGTAGCCTGGGTTCCAGTCTAGTAGAGACGGACCAGTGGTTCACCTGTAGCCTGGGTTCCAGTCTGGTAGAGACAGACCAGTGGTTCACATGTAGCCTGGGTTCCAGTCTGGTAGAGACGGACCAGTGGTCCACCTGTAGCCTGGGTTCCAGTCTGGTAGAGACGGACCAGTAGTTCACCTGTAGCCTGGGTTCCAGTCTGGTAGAGACGGACCAGTGGTTCAGCTGTAGCCTGTATTCCAGTCTGGTAGAGACCAACCCGTGGGTCACCTTTAACCTGAGTTCGAGTCTGGTAGAGACGGACCAGTGGTTCCCCTGTAGCCTGGGTTCCAGTCTGGTATAGACGGACCAGTGGTTCACCTGTAGCCTGGGTTCCAGTCTAGTAGAGACGGATCCGTGGTTCACCTGTAACCTGAGTTCCAGTCTGGTAGAGACGGACCAGTGGTTCACCTGTAGCCTGGGTTCCAGCCTGGTAGAGACGGACCAGTGGTTCTCCTGCAGCCTGGTTTCCAGTCTGGTAGAGACGGACCAGTGGTTCACTTGTAGCCTGGGTTCCAGCCTGGTAGAGACGGACCAGTGGTTCACCTGTAGCCTGGGTTCTAATCTGGTAGAGACGGACCAGTGGTTCACCTGTAGCCTGGGTTCAAGTCTGGTAGAGACGGACCAGTGGTTCACCTGTAGCCTGGGTTCTAGTCTGGTAGAGACGGACCAGTGATTCACCTGTAGCCTGGGTTCTAGTCTGGTAGAGACGGACCAGTGGTTCACCTGTAGCCTGGGTTCCAGTCTGGTAGAGACGGACCAGTGGTTCACCTGTAGCCTGGGTTCCAGCCTGGTAGAGACGGACCAGTGGTACACCTGTAGCCTGGGTTCCAGCCTGGCAGAGACGGACCAGTGGTTCACCAGTAGCCTGGGTTCCAGCCTGGTAGAGACGGACCAGTGGTTCACCTGTAGCCTGGGATATAGTCTCGTAGAGACGGACCAGTGGTTCACCTGTAGCCTGGGTTCCAGTCTGGTAGAGACGGACCAGTGGTTGACCTGTAGCCTGGATTCCAGTCTGTCGATTTTTCACTTTTTTAACTTCTGACAAATTGATATTATCAGAAACTCAATACGGCCCAATTAATAGTCTCGGTGTTAAACAATATTTATTTGTCTGACCATGCAAAATATATCGAAGCCTATTCGCAGGCTATAATTTATGTTACTATTGCCTATGGTATAGAATAAAAGTAATGATCTAAATATAATGTGGGGTCATGATAGCATAGTGGTAGTGGTAGCGCGTTCGCTTCACGTGTGAGAGGCCCGGAGTTTGTGTCAAGCTGTTGTCATTACGAGTATGCCCTTGGGCTAAAATATTAAAATTTTGCATTGCCTCTTCTCTCTCCATCGTGGCGATGGAATGATTCCATCATGAATGAGGTCGTGAGAGCGATATAACTAATGTTGTATGAACTTATTTCGCAATTGAGCTAAAATATATTTGTAGAAACTAATAAAAATAATTATATTTCAGATATTTTTGATAATTGTAAAGATCATATCTGTTTCAACAATGGTACATGTAGCGACTTGACTGACGGACACCATTGCATTTGCCAAGTTGGATTTGATGGAAACTATTGCGAGAAGAGTATGTACAACAATAACTTATTTAACTCTATGCATGCTGGGTAAAATAAGCCTATAAAAAGTTCAAATATTTGTAGCAGACGACAATTCATTAGGCTCAGAATCTATAACATCTTTCAGTGAGTGCTTATAAATTATATACTGACGCAAAATTAGACGCAAAATCACACCTCAGGGTAATTATCACAACCATTATTATATTTACAGTCAAACCTGTCTTCTGCAGCCAGCCAAAGGAATCTCAGAAAGTGGCTGCTTAGCACAGCCGGTTGCTTAATAGACGTCAGCATTTTATTAGGAATCTGGAAACTGGCTGCTTAATACAGGTTGGCTGCTTAATAGAGGTGACCACTAACACAGGTTTGACTGTATATAATGTATTTAAAGAATCGATTGTTCTGTCATGGGAGAGTGGTAACATACATGATCAGGGATCGCAGGTTCGACTCCCCGTCTGACCCTAATAAAAATTAATTAAAAGTCTTTCAGTTGGGACTTTAAATCGAGGTATTGTGTATGTGCTGTACACCGTGCACGTAAAATAACCAGAGGAGACTCTGGAATGGGTCTCTGTCTGTATCATTGCACTATCCTCCAAATATCTAAAATGACTAATATATTCAGGAGGCGTCGCTCATATGGGCAACCGGTAGCGACGATAAATAAACGTAAAACACACACAAGGCGAGTGGCCTACCTTAAAAATTGTCACTTTAATATTTTGAATCATTTCAATAATCGTTGACAATGGCATTATTGTGCATTGTGACACCATGTTAGGGCTCTAGGAACTAGTTTCGAAGGGAGCCGTATACGGTGCCAAGTGGCTATATACATGTATATACGTAACGGTGTATCAACATCCTATTCTGAATTATACCTTTTATTACCACAATTTGAAAATGTGTAAATATACCGCTGAATATATCACAGTAATGATGAATGCCTCCGCCATAGCTGAAGCCGTCACTGCCCTGACTGGAAATATTAACTCGGACGGTCACAGGGACAGTGCAAAACCGCACAGACACTTGGGGTCTGAATAATTGGTTTCTGGTTCAAAAAAGAACATTTTAATAAAAAATAGGCTTGACACTATACATACAAAGCCATATTCAAGCATAATTAAAAATCAGATTAATTACACAGATGCTACTGGGGCATACAAATATTGTAATATTATCTTGAATATACAGATATAGATGACTGCAAGTCTCAGCCATGCAAGAATAATGGTACGTGCACGGATAAGCTGAATGGTTTTGCATGCGCATGTGCACAGGGGTTTGAAGGTGTGAGGTGCGATACAGGTATGTACAGAAAAACACATTATTTCTATTGTTTTACATTAGCACCTGTAATCACCATGTATCCGAGGCTGGGTGGTTATGGTCATTGACTTATAATCACTTGCCCCTCGCCACTGTAGGTTTGAATCTAACAGGGGGTGTCAATTTTCCTAAAATGGGGAAGCTATCGAGCTAGCTTGTTGAAGGTCGGTGGTTCTATCCGGGTGCCCACCCTTGCATCAAATACTGCCGGAATCTTCCTCCACATATAATAGCTAGATAGTCGCCATATGATCGAAGCTGATTGTGGAATGTTGCTGGTTCTAACCGAGTACTCGCCGTACCTGAAATGATCATTGAGGTACCCGTTATCTTCCTCCACCAAGCACCAACTGGAGAGTCGCCATATGACCGAGGCTGTCTGTATTTTGTTGAATTAGTGCAATAATTCCCCTCCCCTCCTCATTGTATGCCAGGCGTCAGGCAGATAGGCAATCAGTATTAATTATTTAATTAGCTGGCAGCTCACCAACCGGCCATGTCAGAAACAACCTCTGGCGATTGTTCGAATATTCGACCTCCCGCTCCGTAGGCGGACGTCTTAACCACTTGGCCATGGAGAACCTTCGACCTCCCGATCCGTATGTGGACGTCTTAATCACTTGGCCATGGAGAACCTTCACCTCCCGCTCCGTAGGCAGACGTCTTAACCACTAGGCCATGGAGAACCTTCGACCTCCCGCTCCGTAGGCGAACGTCTTAACCACTTGGCCATGGAGACCCTTCGACCTCCCGCTCCGTATGTGGACGTCTTAACCACTTGGCCATGGAGAACCTTCGACCTCCCGCTCCGTAGGCGGACGTCTTCACCACTTGGCCATGGAGAACCTTCGACCTCCCGCTCCGTAGGCCACGGAGGTGGTATTAAAATTACCGTGCATCATTATGTAAATACCAAATTTACACTTTTATAATACGATATTTGACATTAAGTTGTAGAAACCGGAAACCAGTCTACACTGATCATTGCAGTCGTAGTTGCATCATGTGCACTGCTCGTCGGCATTACACTTAATGTGTGGTGCTGTCACATATGTAGACGAACCACACGTGGATCAGGTTAGATATTTACATCGGTGATATAGAAATCTATCCCATGATATATACACTACAAATAGTGGAGTGTTGGCCAGGGTGGCGTGAAGTATATTTTAGATAATATTATGTATGATATGCAATGTGGGTATCACAATCAAGTGGGCGTTTGCCATTTTGCTCTACGAGGTTTCTTTCTTCACTGAGCCCACCTTAGTTTAAACATTATGTATTTCAGTATGCTACATGTACATAACATAATTAACATTTTACATATAAATTAACAGCAATAGACTGAAAGGGATTAGAACGAAAGGAAACATATATAGTTCTTCTCCCTAACAATTGGTTGTTATATAATAGGCCGGAGCATAGTATATTTAAAACTGAAAATATGTGAATCCTAATCACGATAGCCCATCTTAGGACATCTACGTTACCGTTTTGACAAATGTACCGCCCCAGTGTTACTCATCTTCTATAAAATTAATACTATCCAATTTGCATAATCTATTTTTTATAATTTTAAGTTAATTTAACGTGAGCGACAGTCAGTTTACCTAATCATTCCTGTGCAGGCTCCAGCGGTTAACCAGTACTTGGTTTTCTGTAAGAAACTGCCAATCGTTTCATATAAAGAGAAACGGTATGATCGTGACTCGAACTCATGACCATCAGTGACCATGACCATCTACTTTGCATTTGTACCGTACAATATCACTTATATCCCTGCATTATAATGTAGATAAAAAAATGTTTGCATGGATTGCATAATTGATAATTTACCTAAGGACTTTAAAGCGACATTACATCGCAAAAAGCCCCAAAAAATACATTGCTACTACAAATTCTTCCGAATACATTACACACATATTGAATCAATAAACAGTGTGTTTGTGGTCTACAAACTTACAAAAGTGAATGTAGGAGTTCATATACCGGTCATCCACACTCCTGCATTGACATTTCTTTGTCATTGTAGTCAATACTAAACGCTTGATACTGTCGCTTAGAGATAATAAATTTAAATAAACTATAAATTAACTATTACAAATAAATATAGGCACACAAGTGAGACATAACGGAAAATATGTACAATAAATCTCGTTATTCGGGATACACAGGTTGTATTAGGCATGTATGTCGACCCTGTTTACATTATTTTGCTATGTCAACAAACTGCGTATACGACGTTTGTTTATTAGTTGAAATATTTAGTTTTTGAGACAAATATTTGGAGAAAAACGTTATAACATATAATAGGAAATTATATTCTGTATACATTTGCGTTGTAGTGTCGCTTTAAGATCTGAAAGACGGGTATATTCTATTTTTACACTCAACAAATGTTCAAATCAGTCACCTGGTGTTTTACAGGATATGGAACAAACTAATAACCATATAATATAAATATTCATATCATCTTATTTGATATATTTTATTACACATCTGGTTGTAGACTCATCTGGAATAAAATGCGTATTATTATATCGTATTACTTATAGTTAGTTTATTATGACTCGAGTTGGCTCCAAATATTACAAAACTTTATTTATTTTACAACGATTGCAAAGCAAGTTCTAACAACTTATATTAATCACTCTCGTTGACGTGGATGAAAGCGTATATGTTGTCATTCGTGTGGGAGGAAACCGGAATACCCGGAGAAAACATACCTGTCCAATCTGGCGACCACCGTACCATCTCACATACTTCACGGTCCGAGGATCGAACCCGGGATGCATTGGTGAGAGGCGAGCGTGCTAACCACTGCGCTAATCGGACAACCTATATATAAATATTACAAAACACCAGGTGACCGATTAGGAATTTTGTTGAGTGTAGTATGTGATGCATTAAAATATTACACATGTTTGTAACAATTCAAGTATTTAAATTTTATAATTGTAGTATTAAAGCGACACTACATCAGTGAAAACACACATGTCTACAGAGTGTATTGTCCTATTATATGGTATAATGTTTTTCAAATATTTGCCTCAAATACTGAGTATTTCAACTAATAAACAAACGTTGTATGCGCGGTTTGTTGACATAACACAATAATGTAAACATCCATGCGTAATACAACTAGTGTATCCTGAATAACACGATCTATGGTACAGCGTTACAGTTATATGTCACATCCTATTTATTCGTAGACTATTCTTAGTTAAATGATCTCTAAACAACATTATCTCGCGTTTAGTATTGACTCCGATGACAAACAAAAGTCAATTCAGGAGTATAGATGACCGTTATATGAAATCATACTTTCAATCCACACTTATTGAATCAATGTTAGTGTTCGAATGTATTCGGAAGAATTTATAGTAGCAATGCATTTATACGTGAAAAATGCATTTTATTTGCGTTTTGCGATGTAATGTCGCTTTAAAACAAACATTTCGTATTTTCTTTACTACAGAGCCGAAGAGAAACGCTACACCTAAACTAGTGTAAGTATATGACAGACAAGCCATGTGAAATGAGTTCCAACCGCACAAGAACCACTGTCGTTGGTGGTGTTCGTGTTGCAAGAAGGCTTATGGTTATATCTAACTTGAAACACATATTTATAAAACAAGATCCTACTCATTAAATTGTTATTTTCGTACATTTACGCATAATATTTAATATAATACTCTGGCCTTTTGACACTAGTCCAATATTAATAATAATGGACTGCAAGTACAGAGGTATGACGTCATGACAGTGTTTTAAAAATAATTATTATGTGGCAAATTATTTGAAAATGTTTATGCGGATTGCATAAATTGGATCCAGTTTAACAAATAATATGACAGTTATCAGGGATACACGAGCATGTTCCTAATAGAATGCAAGGTTTGCCACTGAGCGAGCTAATCTTGCAGGTTTCTAGTCGGACAAGAAATATACGTTCCAAACTTCAATGATAGCAGTCACATTTAGGTACATCTGCGCAGGCAGGCAGGCAGCAGTCCAATTCAATTTAAACTTTATTTATTGTCGAGTGTTTACAAACAAATAACATTAGCATTATAAATACTTACCGACATACAATAAATAATGTTTAAAGTAAATAGACAAAGACATTGTAATCAAGAAAATAATATCAACATTCATCATATGTCATTAAAGGGACAATATGTCAAGGTATAAGAAACACTACTTAATTATTAACCCGTAACCTGTAAATCACGACTAAAGTCGCTTTTGCAGGCTCTATGTTGTTTGCACATTCCATTTAATTTATTCAGCATGATGGACAGTCACACTGTTGACAAGGGAGGATCTGTAGTCCAGTGGTTAACACGCTGGACTGGTAATCCAGGGATCGCAGGTTCGATCCCCCATCTGACCCTAATAAAATTAACAGTCTTTCAGATGGGACGTTAAACCGAGGTCTCGTGTCGGTGCTTTACACCGTGCACATAAAAGAGCCAGAGGAGACTCTGGATGGGTCTCTGTATGTATCATTGCACAATCCTCCAAAATCAAAAATGACTAATCTCTTCAGGAGGCGTCGCTCATATGGGTAACCGGTAGCGACGGTAAATAAACGTAAAACACAAACACTGTTGACAGAAGGCTGTACGAGCAATCTACACACATAGTGCTGCCAACAATGTGTACCATATATGAAAGATACACATAATAATTGTTAATCATTATATATCTAAAACATGTATAAGCAACACATATAGGTTTAAAACAGCATTAAATGAATGGAAGGTAACATTCTAGCTAGAACATTAGAAGCTGGAAAGGGTACGGTAGTCCATGCATACGGTTATGTTATATTTCGGGATTTACGCCTGCATCAGCACCATTTCGGGCTATATCGCCAGCGGGCAGTTTACTTAGCAACACCTTTCCTGGGCAGGCTCCAGCGGTTAACCAGTACTTGGGTGCACCAACCTCCGTAAGAAACTGCCAACTTGTTCATATACATGTGACGCGGCCTGAGCGGGGCTCGAACCCGTGATCATCAGTGATGATAGGTTACAGTGGTATACAAGTCAGCGACCGTAACCAGTCGACCACGAAGTCGGACTTCCATGCATACGGTAGTAATGTTATCAACATACAGCACGCAGCCAGCCACGGGAATCACAGAAAGTGGCTGCTTAGCACAGGTGGCTGCTTAACCCTTTCCGTCATAGAGATTTAGGTTAATATACTATTATATCTCCATACAACCGACAGTCATTTAGCTATCATGCAGTGGATAAGTAGTCGTCATATCTATCCCACCTCCATAGATATTACTGGGACTACATAGAGATTTAGGTTAATATACTATTATATCTCCATACAACCGACAGCCATTTAGCTATCATGCAGTGGATAAGTAGTCGCCATATCTATCCCACCTCCATAGATATTACTGGGACTACATAGATATTTAGGTTAATATACTATTATATCTCCATACAAACGACAGCCATTTAGCTATCATGCAGTGAATAATTAGTCGCCATATCTATCCCACCTCCATAGATAATACTGGGACTACATGAGATTCTGGCCTATATTATGAACACTGGTTTGGCTACTACAATGTCAATGTATGTGGTATTGGTAATGACGTCAAGAGGTGTTTCTATGACGGAAAGGCTTAATACAGGTCAAATGTATAAGAAAGTAACATATTAGGAATCTGAAAGCTGGCTGCGTAATGCAGGTTTGCTGCTTAATAGAGACGACCAATAACACAGATTTGACTGTAATGTCTTCATCAATCATTTCTTCTTCTACAGGAACAATAGTAGCAAGGCAAGAGCATACGAAAACCCAGCATCCGAAAATAAAGACGTACCTTCAAACATTTACAACTCTGTGAAAGAGAAAGATGAATATGACACTGTTTTTTAAGATGTGTATGACGAGATCAAGGAAGTCGCAGTAGAGCAGGATGATTATCTAATTCCAAGTTCTGGACTTGCAATGCGAAAGGATGAATTCGGGTATCTTTCATTCGAGGGTGATGACAAAATGAGATACTACAATTTGAAGGACAAGAACGTTGGTGATTATAAAGACGAGGAACAAAGGAAATATTAGTCTGAAGGACAGGAAACCCGAAAATTACACAAGCCTTGCACATGTACCTGCACAGAAATAAAGAGTGTGTGTCTCCTGAAGAGATTAGTTATTTTAGATTTTGGAGGATAGTACAATGATACAGACAGAGACCCATTCCAGAGCATCCTCTGGTTGTTTTACGTGCACGGTGTAAAGCACCGACATGAGACCTCGGTTTAAAGTCCTATCCGAAAGACTGTTAATTTTATTATAGTCAGATGGGGGATCGAACCTGCGACCCCTGGATTACCAGTCAGTCGTGATACCACTGGATTACAGATCCGTCTTTAGAGAAATAAAGAGATGAAGATACAATCTTTAATACTAAATATTCAAAGATATATCTAACGAACAGTTAGGAGTGGAATATGCAGACGACATATATCTAGAAAGTGCGTTCCGATTTGATTTACGGGTCATTTCTCTTCTATAAATAAAGGAACAATGTATGTGGGTGGTCGCAAGATCAGACAGGTGGGTTTTTCTCTAGGTACTTTGGTTTCCTTCCACACAAATGACCACATTTACGCTTTCATCTGCGCCAATGACACTGATTAATATAAATTTTAAAGCTTGTTTCGCAATCGTTGTAAAACAAATAAAGTTTAAACTAAAAACGGAATAAAATGATGGTTGACGTGTCAAGGTCGCCGACATATCTCGTGTGATTGATGCTATGTGCTAGCAGGGTACACTTACGTGTGACTGAGGCTAAAACAGTTTATAATTACCAACAGCACAACCCTCCACATATTGTAGGCTTGGCACAAAGCTTTTCTATCTATTGTCAATAAATATATGTACGGACCGAGAAGTATTTGGCATGGTACTGTGGTCACCAAATATGACAAGTGGATTTACTCTGGGGACTCCAGCGCCAGTTTCTTCCCACAGAAAAGACTACATTTACGTTTTCATCTGTGCCAATAATAGTGAATGTTTGTTTGAGTTTACGGTCATCGCAACAACAGATTAGATTCTATGGCGACTCTCCAGGTATTAATGGTGAATGTAGAACCTAGGTGCCCTCCGAGACGAATTTCAGGGAGACGGGCGTACAGGTAGAACCACCGACCTACTGCAAGCCAGCTGGATAGCTTCCTCACACGACAGAAATCGACACCCCCATGTAGGGTCGAACCTGCAGCGTTGCGGGGACAGTGATTTGAAGTCAATGATCTGAACAACTCGGCCACAGACACCCTTTGGGAGTGATTAACTCTGACTGTTTTGCAATCGTAAAAAAAGAAACATAATTATATACTTTATATGCACAAGAAGAGTTTCAAGCTAAACACAAATGTGTGGATTCATTGACCCCCGTCATATAGCCACGGTGTCAGCCTACATATAGGTGTTGTAGGTTTCAACAATAAATAGATTCACAGACGGATCTGTAGTCCAGTGGTAACACGCTGGACTGGTAATCCAGGGATCGCATGTTCGATCCCCCCGTCTGACCCTAATAAAATTAACAAGTCTTTCAGATAGGACTTTAAACCGAGGTCTCCTGTCGGTGCTGTACACCGTGCATGTAAAAGAACCAGAGGAGACTCTGGAATGGGTCTCTGTCTGTATCATTGCACTATCGTCTGAAAATCTAATCTCTTCAGGAGGCATCGCTCATATGGGCAACCGGTAGCGATGATAAATAAACGTAAAACACGCAAAACAATAAATATACAGTAATTGCTTACCATAACACCATCCACATACAAATACTGATTTGAAACGATCTAGTTGGACAAACGTCTATGATTAATTATAGATAATTTAATAAAGGATTTCAAACACCAGTGGTATATCAGCCACTGACGGACTGAAGCTTTCAAACTCATGTGGTATGGATAGAAAGTGTCAAAACTCATGTGGTATGGATAGAAGATTTCAAAATCCTGTGATATGGATATATTTCAAACTCCTGTGGTGTGGATAGATTTCAAACTCCTGTGATATGGATAGAATATTTCAAACTCCTGTGACATGGATATAATATTTCAAACTCCTGTGACATGGATAGAATATTTCAAACTCCTGTGGCATGGATTAGAAGATTTCAAACTCTTGACACAAACACTTAACAATAATTTATTGCTGGTAAGAAAGTTATAAAACAAAACCATCTCTAATCTAAGACAAAACATCATTAATTATCATTCAATTTGTATATATTAAATAATCTAGCTAAATCAAGTAGCTACTGATTTCCAAATACACATCAATAATCCCTTGGTTTAATATTGCAGAAAATAGTATAAACATTTATTCTGGAGTATATAAAATCAATTTCTTCTAGGGATGTCAACGAGTAGTGATTTTGGTACTCGAGTACTCGAAAAGGTATTCGATCGAGTACTTGAGTACTCGGTTACCGTTACCGTGGAAACGAACTGTATTCCTGCAAGGAATCTTATAGTCTGGGGCAACGATTTGTAGCAAATTACGGAACTCTTCCCCTTCCACTATACTGAGAGGAACATAGTCTGATATGATCGTATCCGCTATGCCTTGTGTGATTGTATTCCGCGTTCACTTATATTACTATACTACTATTATATTCTAAAGATTTCTTCACAGTTTAACAGTGTTAACGTTAATGGCAAAAGTTACGATATTTATTATTAACAACTATTTCGGTATTGCCCTGCTATGGGTAGCTGCTTAAAGTTCTAAATTGAGTAATCAATTAAGTATCAATTATTATATCAAAACAAGTTCCGACCACCAGACAAAAGATGTCATTCACACGACAGACGACCCGCCTCAATGACGACAATGATTTGCATCAAACTTACGCTTCCCAATTAAGTTGAATCAACACCTTAATTATTCGGTCACTGTAGCCGGCTCTGTGTGATATACAGGTATTGTTAATCACCATGACACGCTGTATATTGCATTGTTTGGCATAGCGGAAGTTTCGCTAATCCCACTGATCACGATTTGTTCACAGGCAACTCCGTATTTGCACAAAATCAAGATTTATGGATTTTTTTTTTTTAACCGAGTACTCGATTATCTGAAAAGTATTCGATACTCGGACGTTCGATCGAGTACTCGTTGACATCCCTAATTTCTTCTAAAGTTAATGGTTCTCCACTAAATCCATTGCATATTAATAAAGGTAGTCACAGTGTTGTGATAAAATAAAAACTGCCTCTGTTGTCGAGTGGTTACGATCGCTGACTTGTATACAACTGTATCCTATCATCATTGATGGTCACGGGTTCGAGCCCCGCTCAGACCATGTGTCTTTATATGAAAAAGTTGACAGTTTCTTACGGAGGTTGATGCACGAAGTACTGGTTATCCGCTGGAGCCTGACCAGGTTAAGTGTTGTTAGGTAAACTACCCGTCGCTCAAATGGGCAACACCGGTAGCGACGATAAATAAACTTTAAAAAAGGTTTGATCCCCTGTCTGACCCTAATAAAATTAACAGTCTTTCAGATGGGACGTTAAACCGAGGTCTTGTGTCGGTGCTTTACAACGTGCACGTAAAAGAACCAGAGAAGACTCTGGAATGGGTCTCTGTCTGTATCATTGAACTATCCTCCAACAATCTAAAATGACTAATCTTCAGGAGGCGTCGCTCATATGGGCAACCGTAAAACACACACACTTTAAAATAAAAAAGAAACGGTTGTGATAATCTCAGAGGATGACTATCAGTTAATTAGACACAAACATCTGTGTGGGTCTATCCTACTGCCCTACAGACTCCCACCCAAAGCCAATGGTTGTTTAAAAATGATAGACACATGTATTGTGTTGGCACATTCTTATCTACAATATAATGCATATCAAACATGCACTACACTCAGGGTTCCCTCTGTCTCAATTTTTGTCTGCGCCACTTCTGTCGCCAATTGAAAATAACTGGAGCCACTTTCAAAAACTTGGAGCCAATTAAGAGCCATATAGTTCACAGATAAATAGTTGAAGCCAGGTATTTGAAGGAAAAAAACATGTGCCCAAAATGCACAAAATTTAGCAATTTATTTTTTATATCGCAATTGGCAACCAACATCGGGAACCCTGGACACTTCAATCGTTGACTTCAATACATGTAGGACAATGACCCAGAGTGGACACATGTACATTATTGGAAGAAGAATAGGTAAAGTAGGCTAGTGAATGACGTCACATATGATACCCTGGTAGGTGTACAACCAAACATGTCATTTACGCACCTGTCATGTCTCACAGCTTCTCCGCGAGTCTCGCGCATTATCCAATGAAAACACTGTCTCAAGGTGAATATTCTCAATTCTCATGCATTACAAAAATAAAACATTAAATCATATCATGGTAATAAATCGTATTTTAAATCAAATTAGTTCGATAACATCGGACCAAAAATTTATTAAAATCAAACAAATTAATGTATAATAAATGAAAATTCTCGTAAAATAATAGATGGCAACAGTTGTGAAAATCACCGTAGACAGCACCACAGACGATCTAAGGGAAACAAAATGTTTGAGGGTGCTCCCCCACACACGAATCCCCTAGCAATTTCATTTTGAACACCAAACGACACTTTTATTTCGCCTAACCAATAAAACAGTTACAAATTGAACTCATTTAAAACAATAATTACGGTAAATTTGATTCTCAGCACTTTTCCACATAGTTACAGAATTTGCTATAAGAAATTGTTACGGACGACAAGGGTCTCTTCTTGGGGCTACTTGAATTACCTACTTAGTCTATTGGGTAATCCGCTACTGGATGAACCCATGAAACGTAACCATAATGAAAAGTTTACCCAAATTTCTGTTAAAAGTTGAAAGATTAGTTCTTGAATAAGTCACCTTTGTCGGTAAAATCTTTATCTTTAAAATATAACTATTACGAACTGTATTTCTTCAGTTTGTTCTACAATGTACACAGTTTATAATGTATTTGTTTAAAAAAGAATCCAAATTTGGTATCAAAATGATTGATTAAGAATAATACAGTGAGGCGGGACCTATCAAAACTCTCAGTTAAATACCTGTGAGGCGGGACTTTTTAAAAAAATGAAGCCAAAGGCATTCCAGTTAAAAACCCAGGAGGTTGGGCTTGGAAAAATCTAATTTCAAGCCCAAAGAGAAAACATTTTTATGGAGAAGTGGGACCACCAGTGGGGCGAAGTCAGGATCCCTAGGGCGACTATCTCGCCCTGGGTCACATTATGGAAATTAATTCATATTCTCAATACTTCTCTGACATATAAGGCGAACTAATCAAAACAGAGCTACGTAACAAACTAACGAGCCTGGCATACACATTCTTCTGTATACAGTCAAACCTGTGTTAAGCAGCCAGCCAAGGGAATCGCAGGAAGTGGCTGCTTAGCACAGGTGGCTGCTTAATAGAGGGTAAATGTATAATAAAACATATTAGGAATCTGGAAACTGGCTGCTTAATACAGGGTGGCTGCTTAATAGAAGGCAAATGTATAATAAAACATATTAGGAATCTGGAAACTGGCTGCTTAATACAGGGTGGCTGCTTAATAGAGGGCAAATGTATAATAAAACATATTAGGAATCTGGAAACTGGCTGCTTAATGCAAGTTGGCTGTATATATATAGGATCTTACACGAGTGGTGATTTCATACCATATTTTATTAAACGAGTTTTAGAATTTTGCTATTAAGAGAACCGTTTGGCATTACTAGAGTAACAACCATACTTTTTTTAAAAAAAGTTCTGGTTACCACAGGGTTCATTCTAGGTCACAATTTTTGGGAGAAGTGAGAAAGCGTGCGATCGCGCCATTAAATGGTGTTCTTTAATATACTTCTGCAAAACAAGGTTAAAATGCACAGTACAACCATAAAATACAACATTTGAATAGAAGGAGTGCTTTATAATGGGCCAGTGTATCTTACTAGACAAAATTTTGTTTGTAAATCGTAAAAACCAAAAAATAATTATTTTTTTAGGGAGAAGTGGGGCCACCAGAGGGCGAAGTCACGGTCCCTAGGGCGACAATTTCACCCACATAGCCCTCTAGAATGATCCCTGTTACCGGTATACTTTTGAGCCTTACTACATCTCAAGGAAATCAGTACGGTGCCTTGGTACATCATAGTAAATAGTCCATGATAACCAAACAACTAATCGACACAATACTTTTAACCACTATATACCGCTAGTGTATATATATCATTTTATATAATTTAAACAGTTGATTTTTCAACAAATTAACCATGAATACAAACTATATGTCTAATGTGTCAAAAACAAGCCGCGACCAATCAGAATCCTACCATGTTGTATTACACGTGTGTACATACAAGAACATATGTGATGGCTGTATTAAACTGAATACAAGCAAAGGTATGTGTTATATATATATATCAAGGTCATATCTTTAATTAAAAATGCTGGCATAAAAAATGGGACACTCGCATACAAGTGTTGCAATTTCATATTTTTTATCAGGAATACGACTTTAAAAATGTGGAAACATTCAACACCAAGTAACTGACATGGACTGGTGCATGATATTAACCGATTCAACACTAAGTAACTGACATGGACTGGTGCATGATATTAACCGATTCAACACCAAGTAACTGACATGGACTGGTGCACTATATTAACCGATTCAACACTAAGTAACTGACATGGACTGGTGCATGATATTAACCGATTCAACACTAAGTAACTGACATGGACTGGTGCATGATATTAACCTATTCAACACCAAGTAACTGACATGGACTGGTGCATGATATTAACCCATTCAACACCAAGTAACTGACATGGACTGGTCCATAACCCATTCAACACCAAGTAACTGACATGGACTGGTGCATGATATTAACCCATTCAACACCAAGTAACTGACATGGACTGGTCCATAACCCATTCAACACCAAGTAACTGACATGGACTGGTGCACTATATTAACCCATTCAACACCAAGTAACTGACATGGACTGGTGCATTATATTAACCCATTCAACACCAAGTAACTGACATGCCGGCTCATCTGGATCTACACTTTGTGTAAGCCTATTTAGAGGTATGTAGTGGTAAAAGGGTTAAGATTGTATTGTGAAACCAACCCCTGATAATTATGCATCTAATATTTGTTTTGACTTTCTATTCCTTCTAAGAGTACTCCTCCGGAGTTCCTTTAAAACGGAATGAATTCATATTATATCTGGCTTCTAGCTGGAACTGTTTCTGTAATTGAACAGCCAGCAAGCGATCGGTATCCTCTTGATCCATTTCGCCTTCAGAATCAGTCATGTCCTCATTCAGAGCACTGTTATTCAGGTTATTAAAGAAGTCGCGCATCGTTCTTACCGGTAAAACCGGCACTTTAGGCTTTATGCATCCACTTTTAATCAATCTGCCTGATTTAACTGTTTGTTTCGTTCTTTTAAGCCCTGGTTTTTTCCGTGACGTATCTTCATTCGATTGTCGATTTCCAACTTTCAATTTCTTCTTAGGAGATGATTCACACTCGGACGATGTTTTTCGCTTTCCACAATTTGCAGAAAAACAAATGTCATCATTTCTGTTCAGAGATGAAGCATCTTCATCTGTTTGCACATTCCCAGTGTCCACATAACCTGTATAAACATACGCTGGATCTTGGTACAATCTGTGACTTCGACGGGACCTTGTATACATGTAGTTGGTGTTTCTGTTACTACAGAGACGTTTGTCTAATTCCGCTGTTCCCATCAATGGCTCCGATGATTTTCCCGAATTACATTTATCGCAATCACCTTCATCCTGTCTATTACCCACAATTCCATCTGCATTTCTGCCATTATTAATACACACAGAATCTCCTGTCTTTATCCACGTCATCAACGACGGTTGTGGCCCCGTCGAATAACGTACCTTGGATTGTTTTACAAACCGACTCCGCGACAATTTGGCAGCCCTTTTCTGGGCACTATCCGACAGCTGTACAGGGGCGACTATTTCGGTTTTCACAGGTGAAGCACTACTCTGTGTGGCAAGCCAATCGGTTTCCAAATCAGGTTCTAAAGGAATAATCAGCTTTCTACCTGGATGTAAGTCTTGCGTTGTCAATGGAGAGTTAGATATGTCTTTCAGTCCGACATGTGTAAAGGTGAGATGTCCAGCCGTCGGACATATTTTCCGTTTGGGATTGTGATTCTCATCAGGGGAGACGACTACTCCAGTACTTGTTGACTTACTCATGCGCTCAACCTGCAAAATGAAATCAAGTTCTTCTGATATGTTTTTCTTAGACATTATGCTATGGTATGAATTGTAATCATAAAGTAATCACAAAGTAATCATGGTTACTTAGCTAAGAACTGTAATCGATTACATTTCTTAGAAAATTAATTGTAATCAGTAATCATGGATTTCCATAGTAATTGATTACATTGCTTAGAACAGTATTTGTAATCAGTAATTTCCATAGTAATCGATTACATTGCTTAGACAATTAATTGTAATCAGTAATCAAACATTTCCATAGTAATTGATTACATTGCTTAGAAAAGTATTTGTAATCAGTAATTTCCATAGTAATCGATTACATTGCCTAGAAAATTAATTGTAATCATTAATCATGAATTTCCATAGTAATCGATTACATTGCTTAGAAAATTATTTGTAATAAGTAATCATGGATTTCCAAAGTAGGGACAAGTGTATTGGACGTCGTCTTTTTTATCAGGAATTATTTTACCATACTAGGGGACAAAGTCAGGGTCCCTAGACCGACTATTTCACCCAAGTCACCCTCTATAATGAGCCCTGAATAAGTTGAATAATTATAACCCACCTGATCTTTTCTTTCATCAGCCAATTGACTCAGCCGTCTCTGCATTACCGGACTACCGGCGTCGATATCCGATAAATTAGTCTCTGCTGGAGAGGTAAATCCTGACCCACACAGGTGCCGCGGTGTTGTCCGTATCAGTTTTGGCTCCACAACCTTACCACTTGGCAGCCGACGAGGTGGTGTAAGGGGGCACGAGCATATGTCGGAATTGGTTCAGCTCTTGAGAAATACTGTCGATGCTGTGAGAGCTAACACTCCGTGACAGACCTGATGACGGACAATGACATGAAAAAGCAAGTAAAATGAAAAAAATGATATGATAACCCATTACAGAATCATATTCACTCCTAAAGCCAGCTCCCAGGTGGTTATGTGAATCATATCTCCCTCTAGTGGACGTTTCGATTTTTGTCGACCATTTTGGACGCCATCTTTGATTTCTCCGAACACCAAAATTTATGCCGTATTTGTGACAAACTTCAGACATTTTGGTATATAACTCGGGTGACTGACCGGGTAAGGTTGCCCCTAAAAATAGCCAGTTTCCAGATACACAATATGATGTTTTATTATACATTTGCCATCTATTAAATAGCCACCTTTGCTAAGCAGCCACTTTTTGTGAGTCTCTTGGTAGGCAGCTTAACATAGGTTTGACTGTACTGCAATTTGTACCACAATACGTTGCAATACTTTCTCAACATATTGCAATAGGTACCATGATGCATTGTAATACTTTCTCAACATATTGCAATAAGTACAATGATGCATTGTAATACTTTCTCAACATATTGTAATACGTACCATGATGCATTGTAATACTTTCTCAACATATTGCAATAAGTACAATGATATATTGTAATACTTTCTCAACATATTGCAATAAGTACCATTATGCATTGTAATACTTTCTCAACATATTGCAATAAGACAAACTACCCCAAATTCCCCTCGCACCCACGAAAAGATGAAAAACTACCCCAAGTCCCCCTCCCACCCATGAAAAGATGAAAAACTACCCCAAGTCCCCCTCCCACCCACGAAAAGATGAAACACTACCCCAAGTCCCACTCCCACCCACGAAAAGATGAAAAACTACCCAAGTCACCCTCCCGCCCACGAAAGGATGAAAACTACCCCAAGTTCCCCTCCCACCTATGAAAAGATGAAAACTACCCCAAGTCCCCCCCCCACCCATGAACAGATGAAAAACTACCCCAATCCCCTCCCACCACGAACAGATGAAAAACTACCCCAAGTCCCCCTCCACCCACGAAAGATGAAAAACCACCCCAAGTCCCCCTCCCACCCACTAAAAGATGAAAATATACCCCAAGTCCCCCTTCTGCCCACGAAAAGATGAAAAACTACCCCAAATCCACCTCCCACCCACGAAAAGATGAAAACTACCCCAAGTCCC